>JAVJIF010033036.1:0-306577 GCA_038442645.1 Agave tequilana | reverse complement strand
GGGAGAGAGAGAGAGATGCATTAAATGAGGAAGTAGGTGGGAGTGGTGGAATTTTGGAGAAAGTGGAATTATTGAAAAATTGGAAAATGGAAAAGCTTGTGGTTGTGGAGGAAGGAGGGAAATTAAGAAAAAGGAAAAAGGAAAAGAAATTATATATGAAAATATTCTCTTGGATTTAAAATTTAAAAATGTTGAAAAGACAATTTTCCAAGTTTAAGTCGAAGATGCGGGAAACATTTCGGAAATACCGAAATCGCCCGAAATTTAAGTATCTCGGAACGACTCGTAAATTTTACTAAAAATCAAGAATATTATTTTAAGACTCATGGTGAAATTCGTTTGAGAAAAATTATAGTTTTAAAAACTAAAATCCCGGAATCAGTTATCTACCGACTCCGTTGGAATTTTCATAAATTCATAAAATTCTCAGAAAAAGTATTTAGATAGAAAATATGATTCTAAGAAATAAAGTCTAAAGGACCTTCTAGAAATTCCTAACTGTTTGTGAATTAAAAATCTGAGAATCGATCAGCGGCACTGGTCGACACCGGTTTTGAAAATATTAATTAAAATTCAGGAAACTCCAGAAAATCATAGAAAATATATAATATTGGAAAATGATTTTTAAAACTGAAATCGGTCAAATACAGGAAGTAAATCGAAAAATACGATCGAAAAACTGAATACGCAACTAAGTACGTATTCCGGAACGGGGTATTACAAAAAATCATCCACCTTACAAAAATTTGTCCTCGAAATTTCGTAAGTGAAAGGTGACGGTAAAGAAGGATAACAGGAAGTGAAAGATAAAAGGAAAGAAGATAAGAGGGAAGAATTTTACTAGTTAGGAAGTGAAAAGTTGAGGATAACGCTCTCGGAGAACGTCCTCTCGTTCCCATGTGGCCTCTCCTGGCGCATGTCTGTTCCAAGACACCAACACCATGGTATTGCCTTATTCTTCAATGTCTTGACATTCTGTCCAAAATGGCCATCGGTTGCTCTTGATATGACAAATCCGGTTGTAGTTCCAGTTCGGAGTGATCCAGGATATGACTATCATCCTTCACATACTTCCTCATGTGATACGTGGAATACATTGTGAACTCCGTCCAAAGATGGCGGTAACGCAACCTGTAAGACACATCTCCCACTCGGTCCAAGATCTCGAATGGGCCGATATATCTCGGACTAAGCTTTCCACGAGTACCGAACCGGATTACTCCCTTGGTAGGTGATATCTTCAAAAACACATGATCCCCTGTCTGGAATCCAATGGCCTTTCTCAGTGTGTCTGCCCAACTCTTCTTGCCGACTCTGTGCTGCCCTGAGGTGATCTCTGATAATCCTGACTTTTCTGTGTTCTGAATCAGGATCTCTGGTCCCAGAGTCTCCTCTCACCGACTTCATCCCAACAGATCGGTGACCTACACTCCTACATACAATGCTTCAAAAGGTGCCATCTTGATACTTGCTGATAGCTGTTATTATAAGAAAATTCAGCCAAATGAAGATGGTCTTCCCATGATCCCTGGAATTCAATCATGCAGGCCCGCAACATATCTTCAAGAATCTGGATAGTCCTCTCAGATTGTCCGTCTGTCTGAGGATGATATGAAGTACTGAATTTCAGACGAGTCCCTAGACTTTCTTGGAGGCTTTCCCAGAAATGAGATCTGAATCTGGTGTCTCTGTCTGATACAATACTAACTGGAACTCCATGCAGACGAACTATCTCCTTCATGTACTTGTCTGCCAAAACTTCTGTTGTCTGACCTACCCTGAATGGTATGAAGTGAGCTGATTTGGTGAGGCGATCAATGATTACCCACACAGCATTATTACCTTTAGGACTGCGAGGCAATGCCGTGACAAAATCCATGGTGATGTGCTCCCACTTCCACTCAGGTATCGGTAAAGGTTGTAGAAGTCCAGCTGACCTCTGATGCTCTATCTTTATCTGCTGACAAACCAAGCACTTGGCAACATACTGGGCTATCTCCCTCTTCATAGCATTCCACCAAAACTGCTTCTTCAAGTCTTGATACATCTTGTTTCCCCCGGTGTATGGAATATGCTGAACTGTGTGCTTCTGCTAGAATCTTCTGTCGAACTTCTCCTTGGGGAACACAAATCCTGCTGCCAAATATAATGCACCATCCGGATGAATACTGATATCAGTCCTCAATCCAGCCTCTACTTGAGCTCGGAATTGCTGTAATCTGGGGTCTTCCTTTTGAGCTTCCTTGATCTCATCTATCAATGTTGACTGAATCTGCAAGGTCATGAGCTGTCCTGCCTTATCAACTCCTTGTACCAACATTAAGTCCAATCTGATGATGTCTTGAATCAACTCCTTCTGCTGAGTAAGTTGGACAAGCACTCTATTCTCTGGCTTCCTGCTCAGTGCGTCCGGCACTGTATTGACCTTGCCTGGATGATATTGCAAGTCTATATCATAGTCTGCCATCAACTCCAGCCACCGCCTCTGCCTCATGTTCAACTCCTTCTGTGAGAAAATATACTTGAGGCTCTTGTGATCCGTGTATATCAACACCTTATCTCCCAGAAGATAATGCCTCCAGATCTTCAAGGCAAAAATAACAGCTGCTAGTTCCAAGTCATGAGTTGGGTAATTCCGCTCATGAGTCTTCAGTTGCCTGGATGGATGCATAAGCTATGACATGATCATGTTGCATAAGTACACACCCCAGGCCTTTTCCTGATGCATCACTGAAGATGACCATCCCTCCTCTTCCTGAGGGAGTCTTCAAGATTGGAGCTGAAATGAGCCTCTGCTTCAATTGCTCAAAAGCTGCAGTACATTCCTTGTCCATATGTACCTTTCTCCTTTCCGGGTGAGCTTGGTCAACGGGGCTGCAATCCTAGAGAAATCTTGGACAAAGCGTCGGTAATATCCGGCTAGTCCCAGAAAACTCTTAATCTCAGTCACCGTCCTCGGAATTGGCCAACCTTCACTGCCTGGACCTTTGCTGGGATCAACTGAAATTCCTTCCGCTGAAACAATGTGTCCAAGGAAGGCTATACGGTCCAACCAGAAATCACACTTGCTCTTCTTAGCATGAAGCTGCTCCTGCTGAAGAGTCTGCAATACAATCCTCAAGTGTTCTGCATGCTCCCTGTTGCTCTTTGAATAGATCAAGATGTCATCTATAAAAACAACTACAAACTGATTCAAAATAGGGCGAGAACACTCTGTTCATCAAATCCATGAAAACTGAAGGGGCATTGGTGACTCCGAAAGGCATAACTAGAAACTCATAGTGGCCATAACGGGTCCTGAATGCCGTCTTCGGAATATCCTCCTTCCTCACCCTTAGCTGATGGTAACCCGACTGTAAATCTAATTTAGAGAATAACTCGGGCTCCATGAAGCTGATCAAACAAATCATCAACTTGGTAAGGGATACTTGTTCTTGATGGTAACTTTGTTCAATTCCCTATAATCAATACAAAGTCTCTTACCACCATCCTTCTTGTTTGCCAATAATACTGGAGCTCCCCATGGTGAAGTGCTTGGCCGAATCAATCCCTTATCAGAGTATTCCTGCAGCTGCTTCTTCAAAATCTCTAGCTCCGTCGGTGCCATCCTGTACGGAGCCTTGGATATAGGAGCTGTTCCAGGCACAGTATCAATAGAAAACTCAATCATCCTTTCAGGTGGCAGCTGAGATCTCAGCAAACACTCCTGGGAATTCATCCCACACCGGTACTCCTTCTGAACCTCCGAGGCAGTCATCCGAGTCTTTCTCTTAGTAGACTTCACTTCTCCACTGAATTGAACTCCGGTTGAAGAGGGATCCTGAAAATAATCTTCTTCTCCCTACAATCAATAACTGCATGGTACTGACTGAGCCAGGTCATGCCTAAGATTACGTCATACCCTTTGTGTCTAGTACGAGCATATCTATGGCCAAGGTCTTATCACAAAGTTCTACTGGACAATCAGTACAAACTCTAGAAGATACGACTACTCCATTCCCAGTACTAATATCCCATTTGTGGTCTAAAGATCTAACAGGTATAGAATGCAATGCCCACAAATGGTCTGAGATAAAACAATGGGAAGCACCGGAATCAAAGAGAGCGAGGACAGGTTTAGAATGAACTCTGATGGTACCTGTTATCACCCCCTCAGATGTCTCAGCCTCTGCTGCTGACAAATTATATGCTTGCCCCCTTCCACGCCCTGCTGCAGTCCTAGCTCCTCTCTGAACTGGGCGAATAGCTTGCTGTGAAGGAGGGGGAGGAGCTCTCCTCGTCACTGGTCCCTGGTTCTCTGTCCAAGTGGCCCTGAAGTGATCTCTGTCCATATGGTCCCTGAAGTGCCGGTAGAGCTTGATTGGTAATCCCCATTCTCCTGTGTGGACAGGCTTCAATGGAATGGTCTCGGGAACCACACACCAAGCATAATCCATTTGCCCTTCGGCAATTCTGCTGAGAATGACCCGGTTTCTGGCAAAAGTTGCAGATAGGACCTGATTGAGCCATCTGGTAAGGAGCTGGTCTGAATGGTTGCCTGGCCTGAACCTTAGCTGCTCTGTATGGGCCTCCTCTTCCCATTGGTGGAAACGGCCTCTTCATGGCCTGATTCCTCATCTGGTTCACTTGCTTCTTCTCTAGCCCACGCTCCACTTCCCGAGCTATGGTAAGGACTTCTGAATAGGTCTTCAGCTGCTGGGGCATCAAGAAAGAAAACTTGGATGTCCATCTGCAATCCCTGCTGAATCTGCTTGCCCGCTTCTCCTCATCCGCTACCATGTACGGAGCAAAGCGGCTAAGCCTGAGAAACTCTGCTGCATACTCATCCACTGACTTGTTCCATTGCTGCAATCTGATGAACTGCTCCTCCATGTCTTTCTGAGCAGTAGCAGGGAAGAATCTGCTGTAGAAAACTCTTGGAGAACGTGTCCCAGGTGACAGGCTTCTCCAGTCTGGCCTCCTCAGCTAGCCACCAAGTCTAGCTATATCTTTTAACTGAATCTTGGCGACCTCAACTTGGTTCTCCTTTGGTACTCTGGCTGCATTCAGCAGATCTGATGTATCCGTCAGCCATTGCTCAGCATCCAGGGGTTTCTCTTCACCCGTGAATATGGCCGGTTGCAGCCGTCTGAAATCTGAAAATTCCCGGCCTCTGTTCCTTAGGGGGCTGCCAACTCCTGCCGAAGAAGTTCGGTTGTTGCTGCTGGTTCTCCATCATGGTTTGAATCACCTCAGAATGTCCACATTCTCTCCCGCGGGTCCATTCGATGCTTGTCCGGAATGGTTTCGTCCCGTCCTTCTCTCCATACCGAATTGGATAAGATAACTGGAATTTGGAAACAATGGAAGGAGTTTAGGACACAAGGAAAGGAGTCAAGAAGGGATCAAGAAGGACTGGATAACTTTGTACATTGTAGTTGGCAATAGCAAATTACTGGAATTTGCTACTTGATTGTACTATAGGTGTGAGAGCCTAGGCTCTGATACCAACCTGTAACGCCCCGATCCCACGGATACGGAGACGTCACTGCGACGTATATACGTAGGTCAGAAAATGCCCCCCGCATATACGCTAAGCAATAAGTACAACAAGATCAGAGTACACGACAAAATGTGATATCCATAAATATGCCAACATAAAAGTACAAGTACAAGTCATCACAAATATGATAAAATATTACACATTTCATGTATTTTTATCACAACCAAGTTCAAAAGCAAAAGATACAATATAAACACAAAATGCTCACGAGTAGGATGAAGATCCCGTGAGTCAAAAAGAGAGATCTGGCACAAGGACTGGAGCTAATCGGCCTGCTCACTAAAGAAAGCTTGATCCTCTGTGGATGGCTCCACTTCGATCCAAGCTTCAGAACCTGAATATGCAAATCCATGGGGTCAAGACCTCATAACAATAATCAGGCTACGGCCAAATGCATAAGAGACATAGATAAGTAAGGGGGAACAGTAAGATAAATATCAACCAGTAGGAAATGAAAGCATAAAGAGTAAGAGTGTGAATACAATAGATCCACCGTTAATGTCTTATTATTATTACTTGTCTTACTATGATATCTAGCTATGTGACCCAGCGTCCCAGCGCACATAGATCCATATCCTAGTAAAGTAAGGTTGTTATTGGAAACCAGCGGTTTATCGACGAACTATGTTTACAGTGGGTCCCGTGCATGCCCGGACCACGGTCCAGGGTGTTCCGTTGCTTGGTAACGGAACCAGCCGCAAGGCCTAACAGGAGGGACTTATGTATGCCCTTTGTCATGACAGTATTCAGGAAGAGGGAGCAAGCACTCCCCTCGGTCCCCTGGAGGCCCTCAGGTTAGACCGGAATATGATGGTACAATATACCTAATGCCACTGTAAACACGAACACATATCGATATCCGTATGTTTTCCCCCGACCCATATGTAAGTTGGTCCATTTTATACGAAAGTCAAGTGTATCACGCTTGGTTCAAGTGATGGCATGATAAGTGGTGATATTCATATTAACAAGTTATGAAGCGATGATATGTAATAACAAGTCATGGAGTAATATGAGGTAATGTCCATCAAGTAACATGTCATGTAGTACCAGTTATGAAGCATGAACAGGAATAATATGTCACACATGTATCAAAGGTAAAATCCAAATTCAGATAGGAAATCAACTAAGTCCAGACATTCAGAATTAGTCGACTAGGTGGAAGGATTAGTCGACTAATAGGGGTCTTAAGTCGACTAACCGTCTAGATGAGTCGACTAAAACTGGGTTCCAGAGAGTTGTAATTCTGTTTCAGGAAAAGTTAGTCGACTAGGGTTGTAAGGGTAGTCGACTAACAGGGACTACTAGTCGACTAACGATACTTAAGTCGACTAAGTCTGTGATACAGAGAGTTGATGTTTTATTTCAGGAAAACAGGAGTCGACTAGGGAGGAATGGGTAGTCGACTAGGGGTCCTAAGTCGACTAATATTTTGGATGAGTCGACTGGAACCGAGAGTTGGGTTTTCTGGTTCAGGAAGGATTAGTCAACTATTAATAAGGATAAGTCGACTAAAACTGTGTTTCCAGAGAAGTTATGTTTCAGAACAGGTGGGTTAGTCGACTAATTCCTAGGTTAAGTCGACTAATCGTGGGAAAAACTGGGTACGAATTAGGGTTTTGTGGTTGTGTTTGATGGTCTAAAAATACGATTTTTATGGCACAAGTGTACATGAATTGACAACACAAGTATATAAAGAAGTTGTCTAGTCTTGGTGAGTAAAAATACTCACAAGGATTGGTTATGTGAAGCTTGATCCAAAGTGGTAAATCCGGCGAAGAGAGAGAGATGATCCCCAATCCAAAAGAAGTGGCTTGATTGAGGTTGAAGATGAAGATCTTGTTGATGCTTGAGATGGAGATGAAGAAGACCTAGGTGCTTTGGAGTTAGGGTTTGAGTTTGAGATGGAGAAGGAAGAGGTGAGGGCTACTTCTTTGGTGGAATGAAGAAAAAGGAAAAGAAATGTAAGGGATATGTTTATATAGGATTTTGATTTTGTAAAGGAGGTGTAAATAAGGTAATTGAGAGGGGGTTTGTGTAAATAGGGGAGGGGATGAGTGTCCCTCTTCTTGGCCACTTGGCCGGCCATGGGAGAGAGAGAGAAGATGCATTAAATGAGGAAGTAGGTGGGAGTTGGTGGAATTTTGGAGAAAGTGGAATTATTGAAAATTGGAAAATGGAAAAGCTTGTGGTTGTGGAGAAGGAGGGAAATTAAGAAAAAGGAAAAAGGAAAAGAAATATAAATGAAAATATTTTCTCTTGGATTTAAAATTAAAAATGTTGAAAAGACAATTTTTCCAGGTTTAAGTCGAAGATGCGGGAAACATTTCGGAAAATACCGAAATCGCCCGAAATTCAAGTATCTCAGAACGAATCGTAAATTTTACTAAAAATCAAGAATATTATTTTAAGACTCATGGTGAAATTCGTTTGGAGAAATAATTTATAGTTTTAAAACTAAAAATCCCGGAATCAGTTATCTACCGACTCCGTTGGAATTTTCATAAATTCATAAATTCTCAGAAAAAGTATTTAGATAGAAAATATGATTCTAAGAAATAAAGTCTAAAGGACCTTCTAGAAATTCCTAACTGTTTGTGAATTAAAAATCTGAGAATCGATCAGCGGCACTGGTCGACACCGGTTTTGAAAATATTTAATTAAATTCAGGAAAACTCCAGAAATCATAGAAAATATATAATATTGGAAAATGATTTTTAAAACTGAAATCGGTCAAATACAGGAAGTAAATCGAAAAATACGATCGAAAAACTGAATACGCAACTAAGTACGTATTCCGGGAACGGGGTATTACATATGCTATGGTGTGTGCACGACCCGATTTGTCACAAGCTGTCTCTATGGTTAGTAGGTATCTGCATGATCCGGGACAGAGTTATTGGGAGGCAGTGAAGTGGATTCTGTGGTACATTAAAGATACCATAGACGTTGGTTTGGTATTCGAGAAGGATTCCACAGGAAAGCAGGATTATATCGAGTATGTTGATTCCGATTATACTGGTGACCTTGACAAACCGGTCCACAACGGGGTATGTATTTACATTATCTCAAGCACCGGTTAGTTGGCACTCTATTCTACAGTCTACCGTTGCGTTTTCTACTCCAGAGGCCGAGTACATAGCCATGACAGAGGCTATGAAGGAGGCAATTCAAGGCTTGTTTGATGACTTGGGGATGGTCAGGATCTACTAAAGATCAATTGTGATAGTATGAGTGCTATTATTTAGCCAAGAACCAGGTGTATCATGCACGGACGAAGCACATTGATGTAAGTTCCATTTTGTTAGGGAGATTCTCGATGAGGGTGATATTGAGTTACTGAAGATTCACACAATGGAGAATCTCGCCGATATGCTTACCAAGGTGGTCTCAGGAGTCAAGTTTACACATTGTAAAGCATTGCTCCATATCCTTCATGTTGCATGAGCTTGTTTAAGCTCCTTTGGATGAACTAGAATGGCTTGATCCCTTGGGTAGGGTACGTAGGCAACCACACTGGTGTAGCTACTTTCGAGTCGACAGATCCTATGTTTCAGTTCGACTTTGATTTGAGAAATCTTTACTGTGGTGGAGAATTGTAGGAAGAGAGGAAGTCAAGAGGAAGTCGACGAAAGAGAGAAGAAGTCAAGAGGAAGTGGAGAAAGTCGACGACGACAAGGAAGCAAAGAATCAGCAACAGCAGGAGGACCGGTCGGCCGTGCCGGTCGACTGATGTGCACAACGTGCACAGGCTATTACGGTCGACGCGCCGGTCGACCGCAGAAGGAGAACGGTCGACCGCCCGGTCGACCGACTGACATTGCCTAACTCTCGGTTAGGCACGATCGACCGGCACGGTCGACCGGGGCTTGGGTCGGTCGACCGACCGGTCGACCGACAGGCGAATCTTGACTGATCTGATTGAATTCGGGAAGTTTTCTGAATTGGCAACTGTTTGGTAGGAGAAATTCGTGTAAACTTTTCTTGAATCAATGAAGAATTACAATGGATCAACGCTCCGATTACAGAGAAGAAAGATGTTCACGCTTGAATCTCCTCTTTGTTTAGTGCTGGGTTCTTGATGTGGCGGTGGAAAGTGAATCTTGTTTTTCATTTACCGGGTGAACGTTAGGATCTCCTGAGAATCCTCTCTTGGATAGCGGATGGAGTAACACGCTCCTGTCCACCAAGAATCTCAAAGAGATTGTGGGCAAAGACAAACTAACTTGTACGCAGCAAGTTGTTGGAAGAGTTGAAGCTTCTCTCTCTTTTTTATCTCCCTTGTATCTATCTCTCCCCCTTTTAGCAAACTGGGCTATTTATAGAAGTTTCAAGGGATGAACTTGTCCCTAAAAACGCTCCATAATGGAGGTTAACTCCCTCACTACGTGGGCAGTAAGTGGCCCAGTAATGAGGGCAGTTATAACCGAGACGCGAGTTTTTAACCTTGCGCCTTGTTGCTGAAGTAATACTGAGATGCAGTTTTCGACCCTCGTGTCTTAGTGCTGTAGTGATGCTAAGACGCAGGTTTTGACCCTCGCGTCTTGGTGCTGCAGTGATGCGAAAACGCAGGTTTTGACTTCACATCTTGGTGCTGCAGTGATGCGGAGACGCTGGTTTTGACCCTCACGTCTTGGATAGCTATGATTAGCCCTACATCTGGAGTTTGGACTCTACTTTTTGATGACTTGTCCTTATTGATTTTATACAGCCTACAGAACCCCCTCCAAAGTTTTCAATATTTCGCGGTTAACTGGGACGGATTTCGAAATACTTTGGACTCTGGTTGAATTCATACTTCTCATGATTGGACTAACAATCCTTTGAGATGCCCTGAGCTTGATCCTGTCTGAAATATAGTCTTCACGAGTGTATTGTAAGACCCTTTGAAGCCGCCAGAAATGATCATGGCGAGTGTCTAGATACGCAGTCCAGACCTCCTCAGTACTCTGAGTAGGTTGTTGGTGTACTTTAAACCAGAGGTAAACAGTCGTATGCTTGTGCCAGTGTACTGTTGAACTGATTTGCAGAAATAAAGACTGAATGTAAGTCTTGTAGACGCAGGGGTCATGTTGCTTTAAAGACGCAGTCCTCACTTGGAGTGGGGACGCATCTATTAATTTGCTGAAGAAACGCGGCTCTGTAGGGACGCGATCTTTGAGATGAAGACGCAGCTCTCACTCTGTGAACTAGGCGCGGCTTTGGCCTTGCTGAAAAGACGCAACTTTTGGAGGGACACGATTTTTTGTTAAACATGAATCCGTGTTTTGGGCGCGTTGCCACATATCCGGCAGAGTTGAAGGGACATCTTTCCTTTGGTGCGCAAACTTTGCGTTGCATTTAATATGCACGCCACGCGTAAGATGGGGATTAGGCCTCGAGCCAAGCACCGCGTATCTCTGGGGGATCACTGTACCTATAAACGACAACAGCCTTTCAAGAGTTATCATTAGACTCTTCTTCTTCGCCGAGCCTTTTAGGGTTAAGAAAAGCTCGAAGCTTTTTCCATTTTCACCATCTTCAACAGTGATCTCACGGTCGAAATGTCACCAAAGATCTAGCCCATTTCTTTGTCCTCGAGCGTTGTCGCTTCGGAGATTCAAATGGGTGGTTCTTCCATACAGGAGACCCTATTTCAGCTAGTAAAACCATCTAATTGGTTTCCGCCATTGAAGGGGCTTATATAAGTCCCTTTTGAATGTGAACAGCCAACGCGAGACTCATGCTCGTGTTTGATCGTCAGACGCGGTTCTTGAATTGGTGGGCAAGATGCGAGTTTGATGACTTCTGCATCTTTGCTTTATCATTCTACGTCCGTATCTGTTTGTTGAACACGGGCCTCATTGAGCCTTGCATTTTGAGTTCAGCACTCAGAATTTTTCTAAGTGTGAGAAGTTTAGATGCGAACTTTTTTGTGATCATCGTGTCTTGTAAGATCAGAGGCAAGTTTTACTGAATCTCGCGTCTGAGTCCGATACTTAAAATTTTTTTCCAAGTTCTGGATTTTGAAATGTAGGCAACATGCAAGCCTTGCATTTTTGAGTCTAGATGCAGATTTTGCTGATTTTCGCATCTAAGCTCATTTTTACGTTTGCATTTCAAGCACTTAGCCATTTAGATTTCTGATCAAGTGTTATACTCTTTGCAGTATAATACTTCTCCAACCCTTTATCTAAAAAGTGACACTTTGGGCACGTAGGCGGCGCTGATCGTAATCTGACTTCGTGCTTCAGAGAACTACTCCTATGACTACTGGTAGTCGAAGGAGCGAAAGGAGAGAATCTCTAAGGCCAGTATGGTGACCCTCTGGGAGATTATCTCTGATGGACTGTTTGAGACGGATTCTCGCACTCCATTACAGAAGCCCGTTTTCCTCTTTGGTGATGACATTGACGAGGATGATAAGATTCTATATGATGGGGATTATAAGTGGCTCCGTCAGATAGGGGACAGGCGGTTCTTTCTTCCCAACATGGAGAGATGTATCCCTTATCCTATCTACAGCACATGTCCGTTCATCATGCGATGGATTGGGATCTTTTCTGATTTGTCTCTGGTGTCTCTCTTGGCAGATTAGGTGCCAAAGAAATACACTCTGTTGGCCATGGAAAGAGGTCTTTGGTTTATTTCCTGGGTTAGTCAGATCTGAATATCTGAGAGGAGAAACCCCACAACTTGGCACCACTTTCATCAACCAGTTCATGAAAGTGAGGGGTGATTTTCCCGTCGACTTCCGTCCGCTCTGGTGGGTTCATTCCACCAACAGATCCTGGTGGGGTAGGATGGTTAGATTTGTGTTTTTTGAGCTCGGAGCTCTGCTGCAGCAGGTGGGCCTATATCACTCGGTCAAGGCTATACAGTATGGCCTCCCGCAAAGTTCTCACAATTTTTATGGCATCCTAGAGCATTATAATTCTTTAATGGGTATATTTTTTACTCCAGTTGGAGAGATGGGGCTCGCTCTTCATGAACTGTATGAAGTCTCGGGGCTAGTTATGGGAGATGCCCCTTATGAAGAATACGTCCCGACTTCTGAAGAACTTCATCTCTTGAAGAAGGAGAACCCTCAGGTGTACGAGACATACTGGGAAGTATTGTGCCACTTCCACATCTGCGGCCAAATAACCTCTTGGAGGAACAAGGATGTCAAGTAGATGTCCTGGGCGAGTTACCTATTCAATGGTATAAATGAGAAGGATAGACCAGTGACCAGCCTGGCTCCTTGCACTGACGAAGAAATTGCTTAGAGGATCAACGCCCCTGCGAGCTCTTACACCACGGAGTCAATGAGGATACTTTCAAACCTGATACGATTTTTGAAAGTTTTCATCATCAAGCCCAAGTTCCTATTTCTGACCGGGCGCTATGGCGGGCTTCCTTATGCTATGGCTGAAGCGTTGTGTGGTGCAACACTGTCACATGCAGTAATTATCGCCAATGTGGTGTACCCGGCGGTTTTGCTGGCCTACGGAAAGTCCATCGCCCTCCTTCCAGCAATGGTAGCTGGAATTCAAAGTGGGTTACGGGCTCTGGTTAAAAGCCTGTACCAAATGGAGGCCATTGTCGACTCGGAGGGCAGGTCAGACATTGATTCGGAGGGAAGGCCAAGAGTGAAGACCCCTAACCCCATGATCGAACTCCCATATATATATATATCTGATGGCTTGGTATGTTATGCACTGCCCTTCGCTGATGACGGCGGTGCCTCTGTCTGTAGTAGGTTTGTCCCTTTTGTGCAAAAGCTGGAGAATTCGAGCTGGTCCAACTATTATATGTGCTACGTTCATAAATGTATTCTGAATGCTTCGAACTATCAGCTCGACTGTTGCTTCCTGAGATTGCTGGTGCATCTTACGAGGATAAATTCGCCGACCCTGTGGGACCAGATGATTTCACAAGGCTGCCATCAAGAGTCTTCTGGTGGCTCATTAATATTCGCCTGGGTATCTGCTCTTCCGGCAAGGGAATCATGTACGATCGAGTCTTACATATCGAGTCATTTTGCTCGACAGTTCGGCTATGATCAACTGTATATCGGCAACCCCAATGCTGACCTCTCCTTCAGCGGGAACTTGTTTGAGGGTGCTCGAGCATGGTACTATAGCGTGGCTGGTGGGACAAAGGCTATTTTTAGTCTTTCTCACAAGACGCCTAATTGTTATACCTGCCTCAGCTTCTGTACTTGATACTCCTTGGCTAGTAGGATGCCCGATTTCGGAATAAATACCTTATGCATCAAGAGCATCAAAGTGTCTTATAAGGACAAATTAGAGTCCAACAAACGTATGCGAGGTATGGACGAATATCAGGCAGCCGAGAAGGAAATAGGAGGAAACCAGGGATGGGACTAAGGGCAGCAGCACCCAAGGGGCAACCCACTAAAAAGAGTCAGCAGCCTATGTCTAAACGGTCCCACGGTTCTACTTCCAAGGGCGAGCCTATCCCAAAGAAGGCTAGGAGGGAATCGGAGGCTGAAACTTCAATGTTCGAGGTAGTTCCTTCTAGTGTTGAGGAGCAGAGAGAGGAAGAGGTCCCCCTTCTTCGCCCTCGCGGTCTACGTAGTAGGGGCCCCATGATCTTAGAAGAGGGGGAACCACAGGTGAACCTGTCATGGCTGAAGAGGCCGAGCGACCCAAAGTTGGAAGGGATGATGTTGAGATTCCAGGTGTCTTAACTCAGCCCGGGCCTTCTTCAGTTCATGAGAGAAGGGTTAAGGTGCAACAGCCTGAGTCTCCCAGTGTATTGATACCCACCTCGTGGATTATCGATCCGAGCCCTACTACTGGGGTACTTGGTGATAAGGTTTCAATTGCTGAGATCTCCTGTGTTGAACTGTCATCTTCATCGTCCGAAGAACATGGATACTATTCTGGCGAAGTAGTCATTTTGGCGATGAACCCGCTCTTCCTGATACGAGCAAATTCTCACATATTTCGGAGGAAGAGATACAGGGATGTGACCTGTGATGGTTTCCCCGATAGCAATGATTGCTGCTACTGAAGGTATTTTCTTTGTCTTCTTGAACCGGCTCTGTATCAAGTTAGAGAAGAGTTCTAACATTTCCTTTGATTTTCTTTTACAGGGTTGGCTGTCGATAGTGAAGCCACAACTTCTTCTCATATTGAGGAGATGATCCAAGAGCTAGTCCAGCAGGATGGCTTTGAGGCTCCTGTACCGGATGCCTCAAGAGAGTGCAAACCTCGAGGTCAGGGAGGCCTCAACCCCGCACGACCTATCCAGGAATTCGCCATCTTCAAATCCTCAACTTAGTAAGAGAATACTGACGTATTGAATATTCTCCTCTTATTGTTATCATTAACATTTTAGTGGCTTGCAGAGAGCACTGGGTAGCTCAAGCAGAGGATCTGCGGTAAGCATTGGCGCAAAAGATAGTACAGTTCAAACTTCGGCCGGGGAATCCGATGCCGCAAGGTTTGCTGTTGCTTCTATTGCAGTGGAGGCTCCTATGACAATAACCGTCCCGAAGGTATCGGTGACTACCTCAGTACCTGACGAACCTATCGTTGGCCTCACTCCTGCGCAAGCTGAACTGGTTCCCGTCTCTCACCCTGTCATGGAAAGGGGGTCCGGGGGTACATTAATAGGGTTATCTCCAGCTAACGACATCATGAAAGAGCTAGCACATCAAATGGTGCAGCAATTTTTTACTTCCATGAGATCTTGTATTGACCTGATCCTTTCTGGGGGCAGCTCTTTTGAGTTTCCTGAATACTTCTCGAAAATCAGATCGAGAACATTGGTCATACTAGGAGTCCTTCACAGGCTAGGGCATACCTGGTACTGATGGAGCAGCTGGGGTGCCACCTGAAGGAGCTTAAGACTCTGGAGAATGCTGGCTCAATGGATGAGGCTCGGACAACCTTGAATCAGCTTCTTGCCGCTCAAGAACATGAGTGAAAAGAGGAGATGGAGGAACAAATAGCTGAAGAGGCCCGCCATCTCCAGCATGTCCAAGCTGACCACCAAATACTCATTGGCGATTCCAAGGAATCTGAAATCGTCATACAGAGTGCAGAGCAGGTTATTGCCACTGTTTGAGTTACCATCGCTAGGGCACAAGCCTTGATCGAGATTAATGAGCAGAAGCTTGTTGTGCTAGAAAAAGGCTGGGGGAGCTGGAAACTGTCAGGACACAGGTTGAAGAAAACCTCTCTGCTCATTCCTCCAGATTGGAGTCTCTTCAAGCGCAACTGGCTGCGAAGAGATTTTTGTCTGAGGAGGAGCTGCGGGTCCAAGCTCTGGTGGAGGCTGAAAGGGCACGTCAGCACGAGATGCATCGTCTCCGGGAATAAATCCGTTTTGGCAAAGCAGGATTATTAACCGTCTTCTCCTTTTTGTATTGTTCACCCTTTTTTTTAAAACACTCTATTTGTCAAGAGTGTCTGTATTACTTTTATCATTTTTTAATCAAATAATAAAAGTCTTCAAAGTTTGCTCCATTTTTATCCTTTTAAGTTCTTTGTTAGCTGTAGATGAACTCAATTTTCAACTGTAATCCTTGAATGTTTATGAAACGCAGTCTTTAGTCGACCATGAATAATAAACTCAGGCTGAACTGAGTTCTTGAGCAAGACGCGACTCTCATTTATAGTGGAGATGCGATTTTGATAAACGCAACTCTGACTCGCTAACGGAGACGCCTTTCAAGCTTACTAAGGAAGACGCGTGAAAGTTTCTTTTTGATAAAAACGCGACTCTGGCTAAAGGCGAAAAGGCATTATTTTGAGACGCGAATTTGTGTTCTTCAGTAAAGGGAACGCAACCTTCATACTTATGGAAGGACGCGGATCCTGGACGTGGCCCTTGATTCTGTCAGGATGCAGAACTCAAGATGAAGTGGAGACGCAGTCTTAGGATCCTCAAGACTGACGGTTGGATCTCAGCTAGTTGATGGGGACGCGGCACTGGCTCAATAGAGACACGGCTTTGGTCCCTTGATAAGGTGCAAACTCGGGCTGTATTGAGTTTATGATGAAGATACGACTTTCATCTCGCAATGGAGGCGCAGTTCTGGGCTCCTCAAGAGTGACGCGGGTCTTCTCTGGTTATTGAGGACGCAAGCTTCAGAACGCACCTTTTAAGTCTTTGCAGGTTAATGCGAACTCAAGACGCAACCTCTTAATGGACCCCATTCGCTGAGGAGATACGGCTCTGAACCACTCCAAGAGACGTGGTCACGGATCTCTTAGCAGGAATGAAAAGAACGCAGCCTTCGGGTATATGAAGGGACGCGGGTTTCAGGACGCGACCCTTGAGTCGGCGCTTGACGCAACCTCCTAATCGTCACATGCAACCCGCCTTAAAGATCTTGTTAGATCTTTAAATGCCAAGTCGACATTGACGATTGAGGAGTTGTGTCCTCCAATGTTTCCTGAAGCGGCAATCCACGCGTCAGCTCTTTTTGGCTTTGACGTTCATGCAGGAATTAAGGCTGATGGCTCTGATTTTACGCCATTAATTACAGGCCTTATGGCTCGCCTATAAATAGGCTTTGTCTCCCTTCACAATCCGTTGCTTAGATTGTTCTCCTTGAGAGCAGGCACTCTGAGGGTCTTCATCTTGACTTATTCTACTTCCCTCAAGGGGATGTGGCCCCATGGACAGCGAACACTCAAAGCTTTCATGCTTTCCTTTAATTTTTCCTGAAGATTATTACTGTCAAGTGATTTCAAGATCAAAAAGTATCTCTCTGAGCACCTTTTATATTCGCGCCTTGATGCATAAAGTTCAACCTCTAGAGAGTTCTTCTGCGGGTAGGAACTACTTGTCGCCACGAAATACTCAGTCCCACTGAGTTTCTGTTTTCCTGTCCCTTGAAGAGATTCACTCTCTTGACCTTCTCTTGAAGTCTGACTGGTGCGCCTATTATTTGGAAGTCGCGTCTTTTAGACTTCTTGATGAAGCACGAGTTGATTGATCTTGAACTATAACTCAAAATCCTTTGAACGCAAGTGTGATGAATTCTGTACTTGGACTTTGAGACGCGAGGTTTGCATATAACGCTCGCATTTGAGGTTTTTTTGACTTTAAAGAATTTAAATTCTTTTCGAGGCCTCCAAACTTGGATGTGGCAACTCTGCATCTGGTTCACTTTGCGTCTTAAGTTTATAACTGTCACCGCGTTCGCCCTTCAGCTTTTCTGTTCCTACCTTAACAGAACTTTAATCTTCTTCTTCTTTTTGTTTCTTCAGGTAGTCTTAGTCAACCTTTTGCATCTTCGCTGGGCCCTTGGGAGAATATATCGACCAGCGAACATGTTCGATGGTCGTGCACTGGAGAAATAAAGGCTCCTGTTCATGGGCGACGAAGATTTGCGCGACTGATGACATCCATCAAGACCTCATTGGACATGATGCACTGGCGGTGCCCCCGGGTTTGTCATGGTCACAGTGGGTATGGTGGTGGGTATGGTTTTCTTGCAGCTCACGAGAAAGAGGACGTCACCTGTAAGGTCTCGAATCCTCCTTCACCAATCTTACCCCCAGAAGTGACATCGACGAAAAACCCATGCTCATTGGATGACTTTCTGGTGATGGAGATATTCATCAATAAAGGACTATGGCCCACACCAGTTGGTCGGGTGGAATCAAAATGTTCTTCTGAATTTTGACCTCAAGAAACACCATTGTTCTTGGTTAGCGATGGGCTTCTTCAATGTTTACATCATGCATCTGATGTAATCAGCATTCGATCGTCACAACAATGCTCAGCCCTTCTTTGGCGCTCTTCCAAACATCTTGTATTTGGAGTAATGTAAACGCCTTAAGGAGTGAGTGCAACCTTTTACTGAGAGAGAGGGACTTCTATATTCCTTTATTGTAACACTCAATCTTATTGTATAAGAGAGTGCCTTGTATCACTTTCATGTGTCTGCATATCAATAAAAGTGACACTTTTTCTTGTCTTCTTCTATTGTCTTGAATTCCTTTTCCGCATTGAAAATCAAACAAATAGAAGTAAAGGATCTTTGACTTGCTAAAAATATGTGATAATCTTAACGAGTCAAGGTTTGGGAAAAATCCTGTTTCAGGGATTTAAGAAGGCCATCAGAGGTGTAATATTAACTTGACAGGAGTGGGACAATTCTTGTAGACCTGCCAATCTATAAATGAGAGTGACAAGTGGAATTTGTACCCCCACGGAGGATTACAAATGAGTTTTCATCAGAGGTTTGGTATTAACTTGACTAAAGCTCAGTTGGAGATTTAATGAAAACACTGTTAACGACGCAATGTTAACCTAACAATGTTTTTAAGTAGACTTGTTATTCTGTTGATAAGAATAACAAATGAGACTAGACTCGCAGGGAATCTAGGAGAACCTTTACCGTTAGAGGTGTGATATTAACTTAACGGGTTGAATTGAATCTTGTCAGAAGTGTGATGTTAACTTGACAAGGGTGTGAGTTAGAGGTGTGATATTAACTTAACCCAAGAGTGTTTCAGCTTCATTGAGAAAACTAAAAGTGTCACTGTCATAGGTGTAATGTTTAACTTGGCAGTAAGGGTAATGATAGAGGTATAATTTTGAACTTGGCATCGGTCATCTTGACTTCGACAAGGAGTCTGAGGGAAAGTCATGGCTATAGGTGTATTGTTGAACTTAGCAATGAACCGGACGCTAGAGGTGTGATGTTAAACTTAGCATCGCTCATCTCAGCTTCGATATGGAATTCTAAGGGAAAGTGACTGTCAGAGGTTTAATATTGAACTTGGCAGCAACTTAATCACCGTTAGAGGTGTAATATTAAACTTAACATTAATTTGTCAGAGGTGTAATGTTAACCTGACAGTAGTTGATTTGCGATATGAACAATTTTGAAGACTTATCATTCTATTGATGAGAATTGACAAGTGAAGTTTGAAGTGTCAGAGGTGTAGTGTTAACTTGACAAATAAGGCTTGCTACTCCATATAGAGTTGAGACAAGTAAGGTTGTACTCGCTAGAGAGTATTGAAATTTTTCATTGCCAGAGGTATAATGTTAACGTAGCAATGATTGTATTTTGTGGACCTACCATTTTGTGTATGAGAATTGGTAAGAGATTTTGAAATTTTGCCCTTAGAGGTGTACTATTAACATAGCAGCGAGGATTTTTAAAGAGTTTTGTTGTCAGGGGGTTAATATTACCTTGACAGAGTCCACTGGGGATTGAAAAATCTGGTTTGTCAGAGGTTTAATGTTAACTTGATAGAATCCAGTTTATTTCCTAGGGAGATGAACATCGGTGTTTTTTATGGTCCTACTTTATGGGTGAGAATTGGTAAGAGACTCTGGAGGAGAGAGTGGGACTAAGTCCACTTAGGATTTTTAGCAAATCTTCAGCTATCAACGGATTTGGTGTGCCTTTATCAACTACCATTTGAGTTGGGCTAGCCATGCTATTTCCCTCAGCATGATGAGCTGTCGAAGACTTATGTGGGCTTAAAAGCCAACATTTTCTTCTATCTTTAGCCGTCGGAGGCATCGGATGTTAATTAGGAGAGCAATACTAAAACCTAAGTTTCGCCTTTTGTTTCTTTCTCAATATTTACATCATAATTCAGCCAGTGCTCGATTAGCTTGACACTAATCTATCGTGATGTGATCTAGTAAAGCAAAGAAGCTTTTCTTGGATCTGAAGTTTTGATCAGAGGTGTAATATTAACTTGATCGGAGGAAAAGTACTATCAAGGATAGTATTTCTTCAAGAATCTACTGTTAATTGGCGTCATGAGTTTTTCACTGTTTGAAGTTATGAGGCGATATGCTCCATTTAAGTAAACTAACTCTACTACAAATGGTCCTTCCCATTTGGGCTGGAATTTTTCTTTTGTCTTATGTGTCATTACCATGCGTCTCTGACAGTTAAGACAAGATCACCTTTCTTGAAAGTTGCTCCTTAACTTTCTTGTTGAAGGCTCTAGTAATCCGGCTTGGTAGAGCTCGATTTGCCGTTGGGCCTGCAGAAGTTTATCATCTAAGGCCTCCAGTTCTTGGAGTCGCAGTCGATGCGTCTCTGTTGACACTTAAAAAAGACAAGATTCTTATTGGTCCGAACAATGTCTAAACTTATTGACATTTACAAAAGACAAGTGACAGACGAGCTGAAGACCAGTTTTCACCCATCTCCGAGGGACAAGGAAGCAACTTGGACTCCACTGATCCAGCAAGCAGACAGTGAACCCGGATTGTTTCTGAACAGACCTCAGCAGGTCTAAGATGCTAGCACTTAGCATTACATGAGCCCAAAGGGATAGCCTCGCCCGAGAGGCTAGTATCACTCGACTTCGCCTCGAAGCCATCCAAAGCCTCGCCAGGAAGCTAACTCGCAACTTCGCCACAGAGGACTTTCAGCTCCGCCAAAGGGTTTCTTTTGGACTTCACCAGAAGCAGCCTCTAGCTCCTCTACGAGCTCAATGCGGGCAGCTCCGCCATTGGTCTGCTATGGTCAAACTTTAACCAATCAAATCTCCAGATGAGATCATATCTAATCAGATCAAATCCAATCAAGATCAAATCAGAGATCTAATTTGGCAGTTGATTGCCACAATCTCTTGACTCTCCTAAAACGAGTAAGAAGATCAGGGAAAATCCTCCAACGATATGGAAAGGATCAAGAAGATCAACCGACCTGCCAATCCTAGCTTCGCAGAAGCTGATCTTAGCCTCGCAGCAAGGCTACTTTCCGGATTCAAACAGATTCAATTCAATCTGTTTCTATATTTTCAAGGGACGGTCATACCCTTGCTCTCCCTATAAATAGCCCACCAGGGGCACAAGGAAACGGGGACCAGGGAGAAGGCCGAATTTTCTGAGAAGACTCCACAAGCAGAGACTTCTTCAAAAAGCACCGTGTGCTCTCGAATTCAGAGATCTTTTAGAGAATTGCTTTCTCTATCCAGGGTGTTGATACCCTAATATCGTCCTTCCTCTCAAGGAATCTCCGGAACCAGGCGAGAAGGAATTCCTAATTGAAGGCGATTTCGAGAAGCAGTAAGAGGGTTCTACCAACCTTCTATTCTCTGATTCCCGGAACCAGGCGAGAAGGAATCTCACCCTCGCATCATCAAAGGGACAAAGTGGTCGCGCGCTGACCAGACTCCTATCGGCACACTTCTTTGGAATCTCTGAGGAAATCTACTTGTAATCTTTTTAAGAATACTTATAATTTAGCTCCTCAAACTCTTTATTGTAAGTTTTCCCTTTGCAAACATAATGGAAAACAAGATGGCGATTCCGCTGGGGACTGTATTCTCCACTGTCGAGAATCAAGTGTCGCAATGCGACGAACAGACCCTCGGGTCTAATTCTGAATTCAGAAAAGCCGGTGCAGCCAGAGCCTTTCTGGCTAAATCTTCAAGGAAAGTCTCTACGGAACCAGAAAAGGTTCTCTGCGAACCTACTGCGGTTATTTGGCGCAACAAGGAAGCACGTCCGCAGTCTGATTCCTTTACTTGTGAGAACTTGGTGGTTCAGTTCGATCAAGGAAGATTTGAAGAAGTCCTCTCTAGGGGTAGCCCAACGCTTCGAGCACAGAAGCATAGGAAAGTTTCCACGACCAAGGTTTCAAAGCAGAAACCGGAAGCAGAATTCTACCAACACCCCTCAGCCTCGCGTGTGGCTAATCAGGTTCCTTGCGAACCTAAGTCTCCTCTGTCAAGGCGGGTATGGAAGCCTAAACAGAAGTCTCCAGCCGAAGCTTCAGGCGTAGCTACGCCTAAACCGCGCCTCTCTCGCGAAGAAAAAGGCAAGATGCCTGTCTGCTCCAATCATAAAGTCAAGACGGCAATCATACCATCGCCCAATTCAAGAGCAGCAATGTCTTGTGCCAGCACCGTTCTTATGAGCGAAGCTACTGTACCACGGCATACTCACTGCGTCCATGGCCGCGAGGCTAGGGCCAGAGTATTATCTAAGGCAAATCCCTTTTGCAGCGGCATAATGGGTAAAGCACCACAGCGTGCTCCGCTCTCCAGTTCGTCAAACATTAAGCTCGCACCTGTTGGCGAAGCTAGAACTGAAGTACTATTCAGTGCTAATCCCTTCCGCAGGGACAAGAGGAACGGAGCATCGTCCTATGTACGCTTTAGAAAGGCCTCTCCACAGGATTATGTAGGTTCCCATGGGCCTGACTTGCGGGAATTCTTGGCGAACAAGCGGAAGTCGGTGTCTTTCCGAACTACTTCCCCCTGTTGTCAACAAAGGGGATGCCAGCTGGTGACCGTCCACTCAGTCCATTGCCGGCTGGGACCAATCCCTGCCACTTCTCCAGGCCGACGAACGGTCTTTGATCAGCTGTCTGTACATCTCCCAGTGAAACATCGCAAAAGGAGCATCTTGCGGGATCCACCCTCTGCATCCGTCAACACGACCGGAAGAGGATGAGATTTACGCAGGGGAAGACAAACATCTGACGACACCCCCTACAGCTCCCCAGATCCAGACTACAGCCCAGGCTTAGGCGAAGTCTTGGTGCATGAAGAAGGTGTCTTCCGAAACACCAGATCCAGGGTGGCGATACCCTACAGTTACGAGCAGCCTTCTTCCTCGACGGCCCTAGCCTCGTCACAGTCCAAGAGATCACTCCAATCATCGCACGAAGAAGATGAAGATAGTGGGTATGCCTCTTCGGCGACAGTTAGCTCGGTGCGAACAGACAGAGCATCAGTCAATATGGCTGATAACGTCAATGACGACCTTTGTCGGCGCCTGGAAACTCAGGAGCAAACTTCCAGAACCCAGCAAGAAGCCTTGGATAATATTCAACAAATGCTTGCTCGACTCCTCAGCAATCGGAATGACAACGATGCCGGGAGCAATCACGATGAGGATGAACACTTCAACAATGAGCAGCCAAAGCCGGAGAAATCTAAGGAGGGTTCTTCCTTAGACGCCGAAGTCCTTAAGGGCCTCCAAGCTCAAATCGCATCCCTAACTCAGAGGGATGAATTAAAGAAGGTAGGGGCAGTCCGTCCTTATCCGCTGGAGTGGGATTCGGCGCCATATCCACCGAAGTTCAAACCACCAACGTTGCATACCTATGATGGAAAGAGCTCGCCAAATCAGCACATCTACTACTTCCGGTCTCAGACTGGTAATGTTATAAGCAATGACGCCATTATGGCTAGGCTGTTCATTGGCACCTTAAAGGGGGTAGCATTTGACTGGTTCCGAAGTCTTCCCCCATGCTCTATCAACTCTTGGATCGATCTGGAAACTCGGTTCCTCTCTCGTTTCTATGAGGACGATACTGAAGTGACCATGGACAAGCTCCTCTCCACTGTGCAGAGGAAGGGCGAATCTGTCCGTGACTACATTGAACGGTTCAGAAATTTATCCTTGATGTGCCCAGCAGGATGCCATTACCCATGCTCTTACAGACATGCAGACACAACTTCTTAGACCAAGTGGAAGTTCGCATGGGGGCTGTCAAAGCCCACACTTAGAAGGAATTGGTCGAACAAGCAGAGATAGCCAAGAAGTCGGCTAAAAAGTTCGAACCATCCGCCCCTAGAGGCAAGTGGGGGACAAACAACAAAGGGCGTAGCGACCTACCGCAAGCTTCTCAAGCTAAAGGCAAAGAGACTATGTCTGTGGAGTTATTCGGAGATGTGCAGTCGAAGGCCAAGAAGAGCGGCTTCAACAATCAGGAGCCTAAGTTCCCTCCAAAGTAGTACTCCTTCAAAGACGATCAGGTGGTCACTATATTCCATCTGCTCCACAAGGGAACAAAATGAAACTGCCAGATGCTCGGCGTCCCAATAAGATAGGGCGCACAAACGACCCTAAATACTGCCTCTACCACAGGATGATCCACCATCCTACTGACAAGTGTTATGTCCTCAAGGATAGAATACAAGCCCTGATCGATGCCGGGGTTCTGACATTAAAGACGGAGCAGAAGAAAGTCACTGTCAATATGGTGACTCTTGAGTTCGGCAGCACCCAAAAGGTCACAGTTCATGACGGGACCTATCCAGCCCCTGCGCCATGGTTGGAAGTCAAGCATCCTTCAGCAATAACTCAAAACAATAAGGGTCTTGTTCCCTTAACATTGGAGACATGGAAGTCATGTGGGTACACCCGGACCTCGTCCAAGACGTACGGCGGGATTCAAAGGAGCCCAACTCAAAGGGCAAGTCTTGCAATGTCATCTCCATCCTGCCAGACAACGACAATCTTAGATCGGCTTCCCTCAGTGATTCAGAAGGAGAAAAGCTTGCTTGCACGGCGCAAGCCCATACGCCTCAACAGACGGGCACCCGATCCGAAAAATCATACTTGAGGCAGTATGAAAAGTCTACTGACGAGATACAACGGCAAACGACGTCGGTACCAATGTCAGCATCCACTCCAATCCCAACCAAGGGAAAAGAGAAGCCTAAGGAGGTACGATTCGACCACGTATTGAAGAAACCACCAGGACAAGGGTTTGATACGCCCTTTGGTTTGATATATTGGCCCAGCTGGCTAATATCCCGGCTCGTATCACAATACACGAGCCTTCGTCTCTCGAAAGAGACAAGAGAAGCACTCAGGGATGCGCTGGCTAATTCAGAATCATTCCTGACATGCATACCAGAGGTCCCTAACGAAGACGTTCAGTCTCCTTGCCAGAATGCCATCATGTACAATCAAAGGTACCTGCTATTACCTTTACAGCGGAGGATAGTTTGGCAGATGTTCTTCGATGGAGCATCGCGAATGGACCCTAAAGGCAAGATTATCGCCGGAGTGGGGGTTGTGTTTATCTCCCCGCAGAACCATGTTCTTCCCAGAGCATTTTCTTTGACAGAATCATGCTCCAACAATGTAGCAGAATATAATGCTCTGCTCATCAGTCTTCAACTCGCCCAGGGAATGGGGTACGCTACCTCGAAGCCTATGGCGATTCAAAACTGATCATCAATCAGGTTAGAGGCGAATACGAGGTCCGTCACGAAGACTTGGTACCCTATTACCACACAGCCATTGAATTGGCTAACCTATTTGAAGGCTTCCACATCGGGCACGTGTCTCGATCTCAAAATACCAAGGCAGATGCCCTTGCTGCATTAGCTACGACACTAGCCTTGCCAGCCGACACCGAGTATCACCTCACAGTCGCAACTAGACATCTTGTATGCTCCAAGCACATGCTAAGAACTCGAGAAGTTTATAATGTCTCCACGGATCTTGAACCAAGAGACTGGCACTTTCCTCTCATCGACTATGCTTTGCACGGTCTGCTTCAAGACGATCCTAAGGAAGCGGCGTCCATCAGACGAAGGTCTCTCCATTTCTACTACGATCCAACTTTGAAGATACTTTACCGTCGTTCATATGACGATGTTCTCCTCCGTTGCCTTTCTTATTCAGAGGCACAGGAAGCGCTTAAAGAAGCGCACGATGGCATTTGCGGAGCTCATCAGCCAGGTCCAAAACTCAAAGACAAGTTGCATAGGCTTGGATACTATTGGCCAACCATGATAGCCGACGCCATCCAATATGCACGAAGGTGTAAAGCATGCCAGATCCATGCAGACTTCATACACCAGCCTTCGGAGTTGCTCCACCCGACTGTTGCTTCATGGCCATTTGAAGCATGGGGAATAGATGTCGTAGGACCAATCAGCCCCTCTTCGACAAAAGGTCACCGGTTCATCCTCGCAATAACCGATTACTTTTCAAAATGGGCGGAAGCTACACCATTAGCTGAAGTCAAAACCTCTAATGTGGTTAACTTCATCAAACACCATGTCATCCATCGATTCGGTGTTCCTAGATGGATCATCCACGACAACGGTCCCAATTCATAAGCCAAGTATTCTATCGGTTCTGCAATAAATACCAAATTCAGAATGTGGCTTCAACTGCCTATAATCCTGCCGCCAATGGTTTAGCGGAAGCATTCAACAAGACGATCATCAAGCTACTCAAGAAGTTCGTCTCCTCGAATAAGCGGGATTGGGATGAAAAGCTTGGCGAATGTCTTTGGGCCTACCGGACCACGGTTCGAACACCGACAGGTAATACGCCTTTTTCCCTGGTATATGGGTGCGAAGCAATCATCCCATTGGAAATCCAGATGCCGTCATTGCGAGTAGCTCTGACCACTAAAATCACATCAGAAGACAATGATCGGTTGCGTCTTCAAGAGCTCGAAGCCCTAGATGAGAAGCGGCTACAAGCGCAGCAACATATTGAGCTATATCAGGCTCAAATCTCAAAAGCCTTCAATAAGAAGGTCAAACAGAGAGTCTTCCAAAAAGGAGACCTGGTTTTAGCCGTCAGACGACCAATGATTATGACGCACAAGACCAAGGGCAAATTTCAGCCTAAATGGGAAGGACCGTTTGTAATAGAAACAGTCTATTCAAACGGAGCATACCGCCTCGTGACTGTAGATGGTGACCTACTCATGATGCCGATCAATGGCAAGTTCTTAAAGAAGTATTATCCTTAATCAAGGATTCTTCTCATGATCAAGTTAATATTACACCTCTGATCAAGATCTTCGTGTCCAAAGTACACACAAAGAGAGCCTTTCTCTTCCTCCAAGCGAGATAATACAACTGTAAACAGTGGGAACCTGGTCACGTACTGTCTGTCCCGAAGGAGAATCAAGGTTATATATATATTAACCAGATAATCCAACATCCTTAACGATAAGGATAGAGGAAAATGTTGGCCGGTAAGCCCAACATAAATCCTCGACAACTCATCATGCTGAGGGGAATAGCATGGCTAGCCCAATTCAAACGGTAGTTGGTAAAGGCATATCAAACCCGTTGACAGCTGGGGGTTTGCTAAAAATCCTAAGGGACCCATTCCCATTTGATTCCCTCTCCAAAGTCACTTACCAATTCTCATCCATAGAATGGTAAGACCACATATACATTTCGCTGTTACGTTAACATTAACCTATGACAGTAATTCCCTCGTTTCTCCCCGTGAGAACGAGACCTCCAAAGTCACTTACCAATTCTCATCCATAGAATGGTAAGGGCACAAATATATTCCGCTGTTACGTTAACATTAAACCTATGACAGTGATTCTCTCGTGAAAACGAGACCTCTTCCCAAATTCCATCACAAATTTTGAGCTTGTTGACATTTACAAAAGACAAGTCTCAATTCCGAGCCCTGTTGACATTTACAAAAGACAGGTCTCGATACTTGTTGACATTTACAAAAGACAAGTATCACCAACTTTGAGCTTGGTGGCGTCTCAATCGGTTATGTCATTGCGACCTCTGAACCAGCAGACAGCTAAGTCTCAACTCCGAGCCCTGTTGACATTTACAAAAGACAGGTCTCGATACTCGTTGATATTTACAAAAGACGGGTATCACCCACCTTGAGCTTGGTGGCGTCTCAATCGGTTATGTCATTGCGACCTCTGAACCAGCAGACAGCTAAGTCTCAACTCCGAGCCCTGTTGACATTTACAAAAGACAGGTCTTGATACTCGTTGACATTTACAAAAGACGGGTATCACCCACCTTGAGCTTTGTGGCGTCTCAATCGGTTATGTCATTGCGACCTCTGAACCAAAAGACAGCCGAGTCTCAATTTTGAGCTTGTTGACATTTACAAAAGATAAGTCTCAACCCGAGCCCTGTTGACATTTACAAAAGACAGGTCTCGATACTTGTTGACATTTACAAAAGACAAGTATCACCTTCCTTGAGCTTGGTGGCGTCTCAATCGGTTATCTCATTGCGACCTCTGAACCAGCAGACAGCTAAGTCTCAACCTTGAGCCCTGTTGACATTTACAAAAGATAGGTCTCGATACTTGTTGACATTTACAAAAGACAAGTATCACCAACTTTGAAGCTCGGTGGCTCCTCAACCAGTTATGTCATCGCGACCTCTGAACTGACAGACTGCCAAGTTTCAACATTCAATCCATGCAAAGGACTATTCTCTCAAATGGCACCAATACAATTTGGAACCAACAATTCAGAGAATGGAACAATTGGGAGATTCGACAGGAAGTCAAAAACAAAAAATTATTATTTTCATTGACTCCAAAAGGACGAGATACATGAAGGCACATATACAACAACCTACAGGCGTACATTGTAAGATCTGATCCGCTCTCCAAGGGAAGCCAGCCTCGTCCTCCTGTCATCAACAGCCTGGGCAAGCGCCTGCGACTTCAGCTCAGCCTCATCGAAATCCATTGCTTGGGTCAGACGAGCTTCAACCTCCGCCAAAGTTGCCTTCTGTGACAATCCCTGCTGTGAGAGCTCTTCACTCTGAGCCTTGAGCTATTCAAGCCGTGCAGTTTCTTCAAGACGCACCGGTTCAGCCTTGGACAAGAGAAGGTTTCCCTTCCTAATCATCTCCTTGGCCTTCGCAATCCTATCTTCAGCATCAAGAAGAGCACTGGTGGAGGCATCGATGGCATTCCCAACCTCTGTTTGCCTTGTTTCCAAAGATTTCAAGTCAGAAGAGATAGCCTTAGCAGCCTCTTGAGCGGCAAGCCGGGCCTCGTGCTTTTGAGTGACAAGACGTGCGAACCACTCATCAACTAAAGACTCCAGGTCCGAACAGTGGAGACGGCGCCATTCCTCTACATCCTTCTCAAATTCATCCACCAGGAGTTCCAAAGCAGTAGCCTGGTGATACCCCTCAAAATCCCGAATACTTTCGATGCCACAGGAGAGGACCACCTTTAACTTTGAGAACGGCATAGTCGAGCCCTTCAAAACCAGGTCGATAGTTCGCCCTAAGCCTTTATAAAAGCTATCGACGAGGTCACCTATATAATCATTCTCAACCTCAGCCACTTCTGGTAGAGAGGTAACCTCAGAGAATTTCACCAGCCTGGTCGACACTATCGTGGAAGGAGCAATGGGAACATCAACAGCAGGACAGATTGTCAGTGATCTCTGCGGAGTCTTCATGGAAATCAGTGCGCTAGCCACCGCTGAGATAGGACTTGTGACCATCTCCTGAACAGCAGGTTCAACCACCAGGGTTGGAGAGGTAGGACTGGTAATCACCCTCAGCTCCACGCTTGGCAAAATTGTCGGCACCTCACTCATTGATATAGTTGGGAGTGAAGACACCTCCGGAACTGCCGTCTCTTCAGCTCCTAGTCCTTCGGCTGGCCCAGGCCGATAAGGGGGCAAGTCACCGCACAAAGCTTCCAACACAGCAGCATCCGCCGCGGTCGAAGCGCTCATGTCACCCCTTGACCCCTCGGGAAGACCTTCTGGTTCCCTTGAAGTTAACGCACCTTGAGGCGGAACACCTGTAACAAAATTGTGTTTAGGCAAGACACAATAAACAATAAAAGCCAAGAGGTCAGGACAGTACCATAAGATGATGTCGCTTCAAACATCTCGGCAGCCGCATCAGTCTCCATGGGCTCCATCGGAAAATTATTGGCTGAATCAGCATGAATGGCCGGCCCGCTTTCTCTTGCCGAGTCTCCCGTAGACCATCCAATAGAGCTTAACGCTATAGGACTTTCTTTGGAAGTCCCAGCGCCCGAGGGACCAATGTCGGCCACATTACCTCCGGACTCCCCCGGACGGGCAAAAGAACCAGCTTCAGTTCCATAAGTAATAGGGGATCATAATGTTCCCCTTGCTCTCCAGCCGCCTCAGCTCCTGCATCAGAAAGCAGATAGTAAGTCAATGGGAAACACACAAAAGGCGTATTATATGGACGGGGTTAATCTTACCCAGACCCGGAGCAAATTCACTGCTAGTCGGTTCAGCAACCGACGGCTCAGCCGCTAATGGGGCAGCAGGAGGAATCGCTGTAGAGGGATAACCCTCTACGACAATCGTAGGAGCTTGGCGGCGGGGCTTCTTCGCCAACGATTTCCTACGAGAGCTACCTTCCCGCTTTCTTTTGAAGTGGACTTCAGAATCCTCTTCCTCCACTTCTTCTACACAACGAGGGGGAGCCGTCCCCATCACACCAGAGCCAGTTGCAGGAGTCTCAGCCCCCCTCCCACCTCGAAGCGAGGACTCTCGGCATCTGAGGCCTCGCTGTTTTCTACAGCAACAAACTCCTCTATACCTGGGGTGCGAACCCTTTTGCCTTCCCTTTTCTCAGAAGCCTTCCATCTCAGCCGCTGAGAAATTAACTTCACACCAGAACTGTTGACCTTGAATTCGAGAGGAGTGGAGTTGGAAGTGGCATACCACTGACAGAAGCACAGGGTCATTAGAAGATTGGGACTCTTCAACGGCGTACGCAGCCGCGCCCCAGTATCGCCTGCAGTAAAGAATCGCCAGGCACGGGCCCCATCAATAAGGCTCCCCATGAAAGCCAGATTGAGATTCGGGTTGCCCACGTACAGTTGGTCATATCCAAACTGTCGAGCAAACTGACTTGGGACATAAGGCTCCAAGTAGCAGCTATCCCCGCTCCGGTATAATAGATGTGAAGGCCGGATATTGACCAGCCACTCAAAAACTCCCCGGCTCAGGGACGAATGCCCCTCCCCCGCATCTTTGAACTCTTCCCCATAGCCTGCACCCCGAATACAGGGAAAACAGCGGAAGAGACTATAGACGTCGTAGCGACGTACTAATTTACGGGCCTCAGCCATGTAAGTCTTCTGCCATGAGCATCCTTCGAATCGGCGGAGGAGCGCCATTCGAACATCTTGCGGGGGGTCCTCTCCAGCTTCAATTAAAGAAGGACAATGTAAGGCGAACCACGCCATCAGATAAGTGTAGGGCAGACCTATCCTAGGATTGGGTCCGTTACAAGGCAAAATGGCCCCCTTTCCACGCTTCGTTGCTGGCGGCCTGCAAAAAGCCTCCGTTAATGCACGGAGGCCTCTCTGGATACAGCACACCATGGCCAAGAGAAGTCCCAGAGGACGACCATGAACCAAACGAACAGCGGGCAGCAAAACATTCGGATGAACGACGTCACCTGAAGAAGACGGCACCATGCACCTCTTCAGCCAGACTGTTAAGAAACCAGCCAGAAGTGCCTTCCGGGACATCGGCCTGCGAGCCTGATGATGGAAACTTCGAAGGACATCACCCTGCTCATAGGGACCATCGTCTTCCTTCACAACTAGATCCCCTTGGAAGTGCTTTTGCATCCGATCAAAGATGTCTTCATCAGCAACTCCACAGTGAGCCGCTTCAGGAGTATTCTCCATATCCGGGAATAAATAATCTCCCCAGCTCTTCAAGCTACAGGAGGTTCCCTTACTGCCCCCATGCATACTGGAGTAGATATACAAGTGGCACATCAACTCCCGGTAGGTCTCGAACAAGGCAGGCTCCTGCTTCTCCAGAAGAGCCAATTCTGCCTCACACGGGAAGTATTCTTCATAGGGAAGAGACCCAAAAGGTAGAGCAGAGACTTCCCACATCTCATGCAAGGCCATACCTAATTCGCCAACAGGGGTGAAGAAGGTCCCTGAAGCTAGGCAATACAATTCAAAACTGGCGTAGAAGCACGCCACGTTCATCTCAATACCGTAGCAGGTCGCCCTGATGGCCTCATAGAGGTTCAGCCTCTCCAAATCCTCCTCGAAATGAGCGAGGATGTATACAGTTAAATCCCCCCACCACATCTTCGGAGGGTGAATCTAGCCTGGAGCCCTGAAATCAGTGGCCGGGTAGTTCCCATTAACCTTGAAGAATTGGTTGCCAAAGGTCAACGCCACTGCAGGATTTTCTCCCACTGGGATATCTCGCGACACATTCCCAGGATATAGACCCATTATGCAACAAGGAGGCCCCGCTCTTGCATAACCAGGAGACTGAAGCATCAATCTCCCTATGTGGATGGAGTCGGTATTTTGGCTCACATCCCATGCCATCTTCCGAGCCTGTGTCACGCACTGGAAGGAAGACAGAGAAAATTGTCGCTTGTTGGATGAAAGGTAAACTTCTCATTGTCCAACTGGAAAAATCCATTGCCCTTCTCCTGCATGTAGTTGGTGATCAGGATCTGGCACGGCGTCCCCAAACATGAAGTCAGGCTTCCTATAAGTCTGACGGTTAATGTCTTCAAGAGGAGTTGTGGTCAGGATACTCCTCGTGGTATATTGATCACCACTATGAATGAGCGTGTCCCGAACGATGGAGCTTCGCTCGCTAAACAGAGAAGCTTGCCCTTGAAATTGCAAGCTGATATTGCCATCAACTCCCCTGGTCATCCCGAATAGGCTGTTTGAAGGACCAGGAGTATAGTGCACTGCAAGAACAAAATGAACTTTGATTAGTTCACCAGCCAAGCGAACATGAAGACATAAATTTCACCAAGGCATGTCTCGCCCGGTGAGCAAAGCCGGCAAGGCGATAGCTTCAACAAAGCTGAAATCTCGTGGACAAGTCTGCATTTTGCAGAAAATGCCCAAGTATTAACTTCGCTTAAGCAGAAAGTGGTACAGCCCTAAGGGCTGACGTCATCAAAAGGGCATTATGGTCAAAACCATTCTTGACGGCCGTGATCGAAGGGACAGACCCGTATCCTGTTCTTCAACAGGACGAAGACAGCCCAAGCAATAGCTTCATACAGAAGCTTAGACAAGAACTGTTCAGTTCTTAGTTCCCCGTCCAAGAAAATAAGGGAAATTCAGGGAAACGGATTCCCTAATAAAACAGATCATGTTCGATCGTTCTGATAGCCAAATATCGGCTTTAAAAGAGAGACGGCATTCTCTAATCGAAAGGGAAAGATCCCTACCAGCGATTGGTCGTTCGATGACCGGAGGAGGAGAAGGACCCTCCGTTGCAGAAGTTGCCACTTCTTTCCCCGCTCATCTCTTGGGTGCCATTGAAGAGCTATGGAAGCTTTCAAATTTTCTAAATGGAGAGGAAAGAGGAAGAAGAAGAGTCAAAGGTCTCTAAAAATTTCAAGTAAAGAGATCTGCTCTTTCTTAGCCCGATCGGGCTTTTATAGGCCAAATAGCGCCTGAAACGACGCCTCCTAAACAGTACAGGCTGTCGTTTCAAATTAATTTGAAACGCCGCCTAAAGCGCCTTCCCGAGAATCACTGATTTAGCCACTAAGGCTTAACCTCGCCAATAAGCCAAAGTGCGGACTTCGCACGAGTTCATCAAGAACTTCGCCAAAAAGATTGCCTTAGCCCGCTAAGGCACAGTTTGCCGACATGCCAGCATCGTGCGAAGCTCATTCAAAAAGGACCCTGTCCTTAACTCTGCACAAAGTTTAGCCCCGCTATGGCCAAATTCTCAATGAAGGCAGGCTAAAATCAGATGAGCAGAAAATGAACTTTCATTAATTTAAAAGGAAAGGTACATTGATACTATATCAAAGTTGTATTTCATACAACAGATTCAGTTGCTCAACAGAATCATTTGCTCGAGAGGCATACAAGTGGTCTTATCTACTTTCAAGCAAACCAACTAGACACGAAAGGCCTTGCTCCTGCACAAAGGCCGTAACCAGTTGTGCCACAAGGACAGGGCCATAATTTTTCACATAATGGCAGATTTTGCCACCAGGAAGCTGGATCACCTTTGATGAAAATCAACAATGAACTTATCGCTGCCAACACGATAGATCACCTATAATGGGAATTGGCAGTGATGTCAGTAATCTCACAGGTGTGGCGTCTGCTTTCCCGAAGTGGATCATCTCAGATAAGCGGCCATCAGCCTCACCTCAGAACGAATCATCTCGGATAAAAGGCTGCCAAAAGCCTCTGGGACACACATCGGCTACCCCAATTTGTTCCTCTTGCTTAAAAGTAAAGCTTCAACCGGGGAAGCATAAGGCAACTTTTCGGTCTCTTTCATCAAGTCACAAGATTGGCGAACATAGCTTACTGTAATGCAAACTGAAACAAGTTAACAGTTACACACAGGAGAAGCTGCAAAAACACTAAGTCGGATTCTTTGGGGCGAAGCAATCCAATTTCAGTTAAAGCAGAGGATAAGCCTCGCTTGCACAGCAGTGATGGTCTAGCTCAGCAAACGCCAAGTCCTAGCCTCACCTATATGGCTAAACCAGACTGATCCTGGGGGACACAGTCTTAGCCCCACCTATATGGCAAGACTGGCTCAACCTTGAAGAAACTAAGTCCCAAGTTCTGCCTGTGCAGCGGACTTAACATGCAATGATATTTCTGTGATCAAGTCAGAATGATAGCTTCGTTGGGAAGCTATGTCAAAATCCTTCTCTGCAGACCAGTCAATTGCAAGATGAAGAACAAGGGAACTAATCCCTGAAGCAGCTGATTAAAGCTAAAGCTAAACTAAGGGAGATGAACTCCCTAAGGTTTATTGGTAAAGTCTCTGGATGATCGAGACTTACCGATCCTTGGCCGGATAATGACCAGAGTGGGCATTCTCACTAATTCAGAGATCTAAGTATCTCTCTCAACCAAGAGAAGAGGAGAAGAAAAGATCACTTCTCTTCAGAGGACCTCAAGTGTCCTATTTATAGGCCCCATGACCTGAGCACTGCCGCCTCAAGCTTGAAAGCACGAGCACATTTAGGGCATTTACTGCGCCTTGAGAAAAGGGACGGTTTCCCTTGGAACCGTGCAAAGGAAGAAGCGTCTCCCTCATAAAGGCATTTATGGCGCCTTGAAGAAAGGGAATATCCTCCCTCGGAAATGCACAAGAGGAGAATATCTCCCTCGATCAGTGCGAGAGAAGAAGTAATCCTTCTCGTAATCGGGCCACGGTAGTTGGCCTTGGGAAAGCAACAGATGCTCCAGAGCGAACTTACCTAGCCGCGAAGCTACCCAGATGTGAATCGACATGATTCTTCGGTGAATCTACATCCCAAAGCAGGATCCAAAGCGAAGCTGAACTCAACCATCATGGCGACGTTCATACTCCACACACCACCGATCAAAGCAGTTCAAAGTGTTTCAAAGTCTGAGCCATTGCAGACCTCTGAAAACTTTGAAGGGGGTCTTGTTGACACTTAAAAAAGACAAGATTCTTATTGGTCCGAACAATGTCTAAACTTATTGACATTTACAAAAGACAAGTGACAAACGAGCTGAAGACTAGTTTTCACCCATCTCCGAGGGACAAGGAAGCAACTTGGACTCCACTGATCCAGCAAGCAGACAGTGAACCCGGATTGTTTCTGAACAGACCTCAGAGGTCTAAGATGCTAGCACTTAGCATTACAAGAGCCCAAAGGGATAGCCTCGCCCGAGAGGCTAGTATCACTCAACTTTGCCTCGAAGCCATCCAAAGCCTCGCCAGGAAGCTAACTCGCAACTTCGCCACAGAGGACTTTCAGCTCCGCCAAAGGGTTTCTTTTGGACTCGCCAGAAGCAGCCTCTAGCTCCGCTACGAGCTCAATGCGGGCAACTCCGCCATTGGTCTGCTATGGTCAACCTTTGACCAATCAAATCTCCAGATGAGATCAGATCTAATCAGATCAAATCCAATCAAGATCAAATCAGAGATCTAATTTGGCAGTTGATTGCCACAATCCTTGACTCTCCTAAAACGAGTAAGAAGATCAGGGGAAATCCTCCAACGATATGGAAAGGATCAAGAAGATCAACCACCTGCCAATCCTAGCTTCGCAGAAGCTGATCTTAGCCTCGCAGCAAGGCTACTTTCCGGATTCAAATAGATTCGATTCAATCTATTTTTATATTTTCAAGGGACGATTATACCCTTGCTCTCCCTATAAATAGCCATCCAGGGGCACAAGGAAACGGGGACTAGGGAGAAGGCCGGATTTTCTGAGAAGACTTCACAAGCAGAGACTTCTTCAAAAAGTACCGTGTGCTCTCGAATTCAGAGATCTTTTAGAGAATTGCTTTCTCTATCCAGGGTGTTGATACCCTAATATCGTCCTTCCTCTCAAGGAATCTCCGGAACCAGGCGAGAAGGAATTCCTAATTGAAGGTGATTTCGAGAAGCAGCAAGAGGGTTCTACCAACCTTCTATTCTCTGATTCCCGGAACCAGGCGAGAAGGGAATCTCATCGCTTGCATCGTCAAAGGGACAAAGTGGTTGCGCGCTGACCAGACTCCTATCGGCACACTTCTCCAGAATCTCTGAGGAGATCTACTTGTAATCTTTTTAAGAATACTTATAATTTAGCTCCTCAAACTCTTTATTGTAAGTTTTTCCCTTTGCAAACATAATGGAAAACAGTCTCCTCCTTTGTCATCTCTGCCGTCAGGGTGACACGTAGAGATGAATTTGGATTTCTAATGGAAGTACGTTTTCACACCCATATACCAAAGAAAATGGTGTAGCTTTCGTTGGGGTTCGAACTGTCGTGCGATAGGCCCATAAGCATTCACCTAATTTGTCGTCCCAATCACGTTGGCTTTTTGAGATGAATTTCTTGAGAAGCTTGCCAATAGTCTTGTTGAAAGCTTATGCAAGACCGTTAGCCGCTGGGTAGTATGCTGTTGAGGATACACTCTGGACCTTGAACTTATTGCAGAACCTTTGAAAAGCCTGACTAATGAGCTGGGGTCCATTGTCGTGGATAATCCGTCGGGGTACACCAAAATGGTAGATGACGTGATGTCTAACGAATTTGATCACATCAGATATCTTTACTTCCCTTAAAGGGATAGCTTCGACCCAATTAGAGAAGTAGTCGGTTATGGCTAGGATGAACCGGTGTCCTTTGGGGGATGGTGGGCTTATGGGGCCAACTAAGTCCATCCCCCACGTCTCGAATGGCCAGGTAGAAGTTGTAGAGTGAAGGTACCCTGGTGTTTGATGGGTGAAATCGCCATGACCTTGGTAGGTGTGACATCGTTTGGCATAAGTGATGACGTCAGGGATCATCTTAGGCCAAAAATATCCCAACCTTCAGAGTCGATTCCTAAGTTTTAGACCAGGTTGATGAGCTCCACATATGCCATCATGCGCTTCTTTCAGTACCTCCTGTGCCTCTTTTTGTGATAGACAACGAAGCAAGATCCCATCATGCGATCGACGATACAGTGTTCACGTAATCGCATTATAGTAGAATTTGGGGGCTTTCCTTCTAATGGCAGCCACTTCTTTAGGATCATTAGGCAGGATGCCGTACAAGACATAGTCAATGTAAGGGAATCGCCAGTCTCTAGGCTCTAGACCGGCTGACGACTCAAGAGCTTCTTTGACTTGACAGTCTCTTATCAGCTTCTGATAATCCTTAGAAGCGATTCTTGGGCAATACAAGTCATGGCTGTAGACAAGTATTTCCTCTACTACTCCAGCTAGAAGGATAAAGAGGCAGCGAAAGAAGTCAGTGCATCTACATGCGCATTTTGCTGGCATGGTTCATGGTCGATGTAAAAGTTTCTGAACCTCTCGGCCATGTGGACAGTTGCGTTGTAATAGGGTACTAGGTCTTTATGTCTGACTTCGTACTCCCCGCTAACTTGGTTGATGATGGGTTTAGTGTCACCATATGCCTCAAGATTTTTAACACCGATCTCACCGGCGATTTGCATTCCAATCAAAAGGGCATTGTATTCCACTACATTATTGGAGCAGGACTCGGTTAATGAGAAAGCTCGAGGAATCACATAGTTCTGTGGGGAGACGAGTACTACCCCTACTCTTGCTATGACATGTCCTTGCGGACCTATAACCCTCGGTTCCTAATATACGTATGTCAATATTGTTATCTGATGCTGATTTAATCATCTTGGTAGCTGGGTTGAGGCTATCTCAACTCAAGATATTATTTTCCATTATTTTGAATTTTTCGGGATTTTTGAAATTTTTTGGGATTTATTGGAGAAGGCTCTCAATTCGGAGTCGATCGGTATCACGACTGACTCTGGGATTTTTAATTAACAATCGGGGATGAGTATTGAAAATCTCACTTCACAACAATGTTCAGGATGATATCACTTATTTTTGAGAATTTTTGAGAATTTTTCTGAATTAATAGAGTTTAATCCAATAAAATAATGCATAAATGTTTATTCAAAATGGAAAAAATGAAATTAACATAAATAAAATAAAATTAGAAAAAACCTGCATGTGTAATTACAACAAGTTTGAACCCCAGGTGCCACCCCGCCCCCCCCCCCCCCCCCCCCCACATGAATTGAAAGCTCTAACTACATGGTCACTTTGGCCTGTGGTGGGGAATGCCACATAACATATTTAAACCTTTTCTAATTCTACCCTTTTACCCTTGTGAAACAAAACCAAACTAGTTTAATTTGATATATTCTCAGATTCGAACCCATGGCCACTGTCCCCTCATCCTAAAGCCCAGACCACTATGCCACATTGGCGCGTGTACTAAAAGCCCATGTCTAATTATTTACACCTTCCGTCTACTCCCCCATCTTCTCCAACTTCCCCTACTCTCTCTAACTTCTCCTACACTTTCTCCCCCTCATTCCCACTTACCCAAACTGAACCCACTACTCTTCTCACATAGCCTAACTCTCAGGGGGCTTAGGGGTGTGTGTGGTGCCTATAAAAGGGACATCTTACTATCTCAAGTAACTTACAAAACCAAACTTCTCTTTCTTTCTTCCACTACAATATCTCTTCCTCTTTCAAATTTGGCGAGATTCTGAAGTGCTAGACGAGGAGAAGAAGATTCAGGCGGAAGGAAAGCGTTCCAGGTATTTTATTTTGCATTTTTGTAGAATTTAGTTCGTTGTGGCATTTCACCGAACACTTAGTATGCGTTACATGTTAGCTTTAATTTCACCTTGTAAAACACATGCTAAAATCACAATAAAATTTTGTAAAACACCTAGGATATGCCTCCTAATTATCATGATTTTTAATTTATTTTAGAAATTTATTTACAATCAAAAAAAAACTGGACTGTACTGTGCACTGCACTGTGCACAGCATAGTGTAGACCAGGCTAGGTCTAGCCTGGGCCAGACCAGACCCAACCTGGGTCTAGTTTGGTCGGGCTCAGCCAGACCCGACGCGAACCCGACCCCATAAAAAAGAAAAAAAGAAAGAAAGGAAAAAGAAGAAAAAGTTAAAGAAAAAGAAAAGAAAAGGAATAAATAAAATAAAAATAAGTAGAAAAATAATTGTAGCATTTATTGTAGCAAACTAGACCCAAACCCATTACTGTAGTAACAGACCCATTAAGCTTTTTATTTATTTTATTGATTTTTAGTTTATTTTAATTCAAAAATTCCAAAAATTCACAGAAAGTCACAAACTAAATTTGAAACTCTATATAATTATTTTGATATAATATCACTTAGAATAACATGAAATTAAATTTTTTGTAATTACTATTCAATGATATTTTATTTAAAAATGACCAATAATTACTAAATAGCACAAAAAAAATATGAAATTCATAGTTCAGTAATATGTAAATATTATACATCAATTTATTAGCTTTTGAAAGTAGTTTAGTATAAAATTATGTTTTTAAATAGCTGCTATAACTTTAGAAATTGAATTATTTGAAAATATTAACCAACCAACATTATAATAAATAGTAAAAAAATACATTATCACTTAACTTATCACTGAACAAATAATATGTCAAGTCTCTAATTAATTCACGTAATATTTAGGCCGCGAATTTTACCCAGAGCCGATTGCAGTTACAGGAATTCAGATTTCAACGACATCAGGCAAGTACACATACCCTCTCTCTCCTTTGTGTCCTTTTGTTAGTTTATAAATTCCTTTCCGATCTCAATGTCCTTCTTTGATCTCATGTATGGTATGACATGCATGCCCAGGATGTTTGAAACATAAATAATCATTTAAGTATAACTATAAATTAGCAAATATTGTACCAGTACGTTGACGTCACCCTATGTCATGATTAATATTTTATGATTATGTCTATATCCTAATACACTGGCATCACTCATACTATTATGCATTTGTCACTCATTGTTATCACCATGTTCTATTTTTTCTGAAATTTTGATACGTAATGTAAATATTATTTGACACTGAATACTCTTGATACTAGTCCCAAATCTTGCACGCTGAGTCACACATTTGAAAAACACCTAGAGGGGGAGTGAATAGGTGTAATTGCTAATCTAACAATCCTTTTAAAAATTAAGATGAATGAATGATGCAACGATCTCTCAAAACAAGATTAAGAGCCGAATACCCCGTGAAGGGTTCTGAACTCCTTCCTCCTGATTCCCCTTGAATGGGTTAGAGGTGCGCAATGCAACCTTGTTGTATGAGAATTGATCGAACAAAGAATGAATAATATACAATGATGAAATGCACACAAGATTTATCACAAGTATCACAAACTAGAAGCAATAACACAAGGAAAGACAACTAGATCTAAAGCAAGTAATTGAAAGCAATAGAGTGCAAGAGAAAATTAAAGCAAAATGGACACAAAGCAATCGCAAACACAAGATGTTTGTTTCGAGGTTCGAGCCACCGTTCTACTCCCCGCCTTCACCTCCGTGAAGGGTTTCTACTATCCACCGAGGACGATTACAACGGTCTACCAAAGACCCGAGCACCGAGCTCCACCACTTACAATAACCTCAACCGAAGAGGTGTCTCCACAAGAACAAGAAGAAGGAACAAGTAGCCAAGTGATCACAATAAGATTACTAAACTTCTTACAAACTCTCACTCTTTTACAACTTCCTTATAGATTGAGTAGGGAATTTTGGCTCTAAGAAGTGTAGTGAGAAAAACTCAGTTGTAGAGATGATTTTTGCTGAAGAATACAACTGAAAACAAGCTCAAGAAAGTATGGAAAGATGGAGAGCTTAAAAACTTTTCTTCTCTTTTGAAAACTTTGAAAACTTGAGGATTTTTCTTGGTGAAAATGAAAGAGGCTATACTCCTCTATTTATAGGGAGAAGAAAGGGTTAAAAACAATTTATTTTAAGTTTATTTGACCTGAAAAAGTTCTCCAAAACCTCAGAAAAAGTCTGCAAAAACAGATTAAGAAAACAGTTTTCAGAATTACACAAAAGAGGAAAGAGCCGTTGGGCTTTTGCAGGCTTGGCGGTCGACCGGTCCGGTCGGCCGCCCGCCCTGCTGGCAAAGATCCGTTGGACTCGGGTCGACCGCTCGGGTCGACCGTCCTCTAAGGAAAAACACAGGTTTCTGAAGGCGGTCGACCGGGCGGTCGACCCAGAAAACCCGATAGCAAGATTGCAGACAGTCGGTCGACCCGAGCGGTCGGCCGACAGACATGCACAAGCGTGCATGTCCTGTGCAGGTGCCGGTCGACCGGGCCGGTCGGCCGGTCTAGCCTGAAACAGAAAAACAGCAGAATTCAAAACTTGGAAAATTTTGTAAAAATGTTTTGAAGTAAAGAAAACTAAGTAATATGCTGGAAGGAGTATACATACATGATCTAAACATGATATTCATTTTTGTAAAAACTTAGGGTCATGTATATATATACTAAGGCATGAAACAAAAGTTTTGACCATGAAAACTTGAATACAAAATCGTGTGTGTGTATCCTGATTGGTCACTAATGTTGCATATTTAATATCATATTTTCATACCTATTTTAGAATAAAACTTTGCATTGTCTTAATTAATTGCTTAATTTATTTGCAGGCCCATTCTTTAAGGAGATGAAGAGAAATGAGCCAAAGCCCACCAAAATTCTGAATTAAATCAGAATTAATTCACACTCACTAAATCAGGGAAAAATCAAGAGGTTGAAAACTGGTTGAGAAGAATCCTCTCAGAATCGATCGGTTAAAGCAAAGATCAAGGGATGAGATTCAGATTCTGACTGGATACATTTTAGTATTCGAATCATAACTTTTGCTACAGAATCTCAATTCTGATGATTCAAGATGATCCAGAAAGCAGACTTACAGAGCTACAACTCTTATGTTGATCATTATCTCTAATTCTGTTATTTGATAAGTGATATTCAGCAATCAATATGCCAACAAACTGCAGATCAGAACTGAATATCCACCTCAAATCAAGTTTGAAGATAAGGGAGTTCAAAAATTGCTAGATTTACTTATCTTCACACTCCTCTACCCTCTCCATTTCTCCTATAAATACCTTCACTCAAAGGCAAAAGGTAGGAATGCAGAGATAGGATTTAGCTTAGTTTTCATTTCTTAGTTTAGGTTTTTAGTCTTTCTTTTATGTAATTTTAGTTTTCATCTATGTAACTCAGAGGAGATCGACTTGCATCGAAGAACAAGACTGAAGCTTGAGCTGGAGTGACACCGGTGTAAGACTTATTTCTTTTCTTTGATTGTAATGGAATCGAATCGGTGTTCTTTTTGTATATGCACTTCTATTTAGTCTTCTTCTTCTTCTTCGTTTCTATTTTACTTTTCTTTTTCGTACAATCGTCTTCCAAGTGAGTCTAAAAGCATCGAAAGAGCCTTGCCATTGCGAGTGCCACCGATAGCTCATGACGATGGAATAGAGTCTCTCTCTGTATCATTTCATTCTTGAATTAGTCTTGATGATGTAATGTGGACGAAGACCAACACTCGAATCTTATGGGCTATGCGCTGAATGCCTCCACTTCAAGGTAAAATCGTTGCTGAAAACTCGAGGTAAGCTTTTGACGAAAAGAAGGTAAGCAATTGTTTTTATTTCTTTTCTTTTATTTTTGTAAACTAAATCACAAACACCACTTCCTCCAAATCGTTTTCATTCTTCTTTCCACTTCATTTGTACTTTGTCGCTTTCTTTCGTTTTCTGATTTTTCACCTTCTTCATCTCCCGCTTTCTTCTTAACTTTAACAACTTTCTTTTTCTTTTTCTTAACTTTAAAAACAGAGAAGAACCTTCGCGTATTTTCATAAGATTTCAATAAAACTGTAAACGCTTCCATCGCAAACCCTCCTTGTGGATCACGACCCGCATTAGCCACTTGCTATAGCGGAAGTATTGAGCACTTGCACGTTTTTATTATAAGATCTGAAAATCCGTATTCTTTGTGCAGGTTTAGCCTCAATCAAATTTTGGCGCCGTTGCCGGGGAAACCCATAACAAGATAGGGTCTAACATAACTTTTCTTTTTGTTTAAAAAAAAAATTGACATTTTTCTTTACTTTTAAAAACTTTTTGAAAAATAGAAACAATATTTTGACTTATTTTTGTAAGAAATTAAGTTAATTTTAAGGAATAGGAAAATCCAAATTAGGATTTCTTATACTTGGTCAAAATAAGATTATTTGTTTGATTTATAGAGTTAGGAAGATAATTTGTCAAAGTAATTTAGTCTTGATCTTTACCTTGATGAAATATGCACACTTCATACGCTTACACACTTAGGGTTCAAAAACAAAGATTCTTATGCCTTATAAAAAAATATATATATATAAACAAATCTAATTATTGATTAGCTAGGTGCTTTGGCCTAATAAGCCTTAGTATTTATGCAAAAGATAATTAGATGAGTTTGAAAAAAAAAACAAGTCTAATTATTGACTAGCTAGGTGCTTTGGCCTAAGCAAGCCTTGGTGTTTATGCGAAAGATGATTAGATAAGTTTGAAAAGAAAAATCCTCTGATTAAGCTGGGTATTTGTACCTAATAAAGCACAAGTATTCACGCCTAAAAGAGGTTCATATAATAAAATCCTTAGTTTTGTGGCCTAGTTTGCTCGAGTCCTTAAGTCCTAGGGGTGTCTTCTCACCTGGTGCCCTAAGACCGTCTGATTTGGGAGTCATCGATTAAAGGCTCGTTACATGGGCAGATTAGAAAGCCTAATAAAACTAAGGAATAATACCACAAAAAAAAGTATATATATAAAAATAAATAAGGCATAAGAGTTAGAGTTAATGAACCCTTAGTCAAAATTTTCACATTCACAAAGTGCATATGACTTAGGGTAAAGCAATAGACTAGATGAGAAGCACAATTTGACTCCTTACTTTGATTAATAACAAATTTTTGAATAGAGACTAAGTTTAGGAATGAAAAATTCGGTTTTCCTAAAACTTATAGATTGCTTAGATCTTACAATCATATTTCAAATATTTTTCTCTTTCAAAATGCTTTTCGAAAATACTAACTCTTTATTTCCCTTTCTTTATGGATTTTGTGGGTGCAATCCGCTGAAAACCCTCACGAGACAAAACTCGTCCTCTAGGGGAAACCTAGAGGTTTAACGGCTTGTTGCACATGCTCAGTGCAATCGCGCGACCTGCGAAAGTGGTCTAATAATCCTTAGTATAGTTTAGTTGTTTTGCTCGAGGACGAGCAAAAGATAGGTATGGGGGTGTGATTGGTCACTAATATTGCATATTTAATATCATATTTTCATACCTATTTTAGAATAAAACTTTGCATTGTCTTAATTAATTGCTTAATTTATTTGCAGGCCCATTCTTTAAGGAGATGAAGAGAAATGAGCCCAAAGCCCACCAAAATTCTGAATTAAATCAGAATTAATTCACACTCACTAAATCAGGGAAAATCAAGAGGTTGAAACTGGTTGAGAAGAATCCTCTCAGAATCGATCGGTTAAAGCAAAGATCAAGGGATGAGACTCAGATTCTGACTGGATACATTTTAGTATTCGAATCATAACTTTTGCTACAGAATCTCAATTCTGATGATTCAAGATGATCCAGAAAGCAGACTTACAGAGCTACAACTCTTATGTTGATCATTATCTCTAATTCTGTTATTTGATAAGTGATATTCAGCAATCAATATGCCAACAAACTGCAGATCAGAATTGAATATCCACCTCAAATCAAGTTTGAAGATAAGGGGAGTTCAAAAATTGCTAGATTTACTTATCTTCACACTCCTCTACCCTCTCCATTTCTCCTATAAATACCTTCACTCAAAGTCAAAAGGTAGGAATGCAGAGTTAGGATTTAGCTTAGTTTTCATTTCTTAGTTTAGGTTTTTAGTCATTCTTTTTATGTAATTTTAGTTTTCATCTATGTAACTCAGAGGAGATCGACTTGCATCGAAGAACAAGACTGAAGCTTGAGCTGGAGTGACACCGGTGTAAGACTTATTTCTTTTCTTTGATTGTAATGGAATCAAATCGGTGTTCTTTTTGTGTATGCACTTCTATTTAGTCTTCTTCTTCTTCTTCGTTTCTATTTTACTTTTCTTTTTCGTACAATCGTCTTCCAAGTGAGTCTAAAAGCATCGAAAGAGCCTTGCCATTGCGAGTGCCACCGATAGCTCATGACGATGGAATAGAGTCTCTCTCTGTATCATTTCATTCTTGAATTAGTCTTGATGATGTAATGTGGACGAAGACCAACACTCGAATCTTATGGGCTATGCGCTGAATGCCTCCACTTCAAGGTAAAATCGTTGCTGAAAACTCGAGGTAAGCTTTTGACGAAAAGAAGGTAAGCAATTGTTTTTATTTCTTTTCTTTTATTTTTGTAAACTAAATCACAAACACCACTTCCTCCAAATCGTTTCATTCTTCTTTCCACTTCATTTGTACTTTGTCGCTTTCTTTCGTTTTCTGATTTTTCACCTTCTTCATCTCCCGCTTTCTTCTTAACTTTAACAACTTTCTTTTTCTTTTTCTTAACTTTAAAAACAGAGAAGAACCTTCGCTTATTTTCATAAGATTTCAATAAAACTGTAAACGCTTCCATCGCAAACCCTCCTTGTGGATCACGACCCGCATTAGCCACTTGCTATAGCGGAAGTATTGAGCACTTGCACGTTTTTATTATAAGATCTGAAAATCCGTATTTTTTGTTTAGGTTTAGCATCAATCAAATTTTGGCGCCGTTGCCGGGGAGGGTAAAACGGTTTTTATTGAAATCTGAATTTTTATTGCAAATTTTTGAGAACTAAACGAATTTTCTTCTCTGTTGCAGGTTCTAGTTGAAGAAAATAGGAACTTTGCATTGCAGTGACATATAAGTGGACCTGGGCCTCTGCTCTCGAAAGCAGAGACCAGGATCCCTCCAAATTGCCGCAAAATCCTGGCTTTTGCCGCAAATTTGCGACAATAAGGAGTGCACTACTAATCATTTTTCTGCAGGGTCTCTGATTCTGCAAAATACTTCTGCTGCATTACTTAATTCCCTGTAATATTCACCCTATACCTGCTTGATAAAGTCAACAGTAAAAAATTGGTTGTAATCGTTAAAAGTTGATTAGACATTTGCATTTCTAGGCACGTGTCTTTTCAATTCATTTACTTTTACTGTTGAAGAGTGCTGGAGGCAAGGTACGTTTTGCATTGCATGTAGACTAGGAATCAACTCTTGCTTGATTTTCATGCTTTGAGTGTATCCTAGTTATATTTCTTGTACACTTGCACAATTCAATTTTAAGGGCATACCCGTAAATAAGATAAGGTGGGGATTTTATCACCCTTTCCTTAGCCCGCAAATCATTTTCCCAAGCACTCACTAACCCAAGCCTAATTTAATAAAAAGTAGACGTTGGCCCTAGGGACATCTCGGACTCATTTAGGAGATTATCCTAAGGGGGAAAAATGTTGGAATCTAACTCCTGCAAAATCAGTGTCTAGGAAAGGGATTGAGGGCCGAAAGCCCGAAGGTTGGTGGTTATTTAATTAAGGAACGTCTTTGACGGAAAACCTCCCACCAACCTTGCCCTGACCTGGCTGATTAGCTTGTGGTTAAAGTCTACATTAGACCTCCCGTGGACAGTCTAACCAGTTAGGAGTCGTCTAGGTCCTAAGTCTACCCTAACTTAGGCTAGAATTTTTTTTTTTTTGTTTGTTTATTTGTTTGTTTTCTTTGCTTGTATTCTATTGTGTGATATGGACTATAATAATAATTTTTTCAACTACAATAATAATCCATATTACACACCGGCTTCATTTTCGGATATTACCAACCCGGCTTTCATAACTTTGACCAACCTAGTGTGCCGGATTGGTCTTATCCGAATCAATATGACCCATACCCCCCATCTAATAACTATAATTTCCATAATGATTTCAACTCTTCACCAAGTCAGTGGGGATTCACCTCCCCCGAGCATAATTTCCAACCACCTTGCCCTCCTTCTCCACCCAGTCCACATTATGTTCAAGATTCATACTCAGTTCCACCCGTCCAAAATAGGAAACCATCAATTATGGAAATGAGTATGCGTGAGTCCAAACACAAATCCCAAAATCTGATGGACTCACAATTTCACTACCACTTCCAAGACAATTCTTCATCTTTTCATCAAAACAATGAACCTGTCAACTATGAAAAGATGCTTGAAGCCATGACTCAGGCTCAAAACACTCGTAATCGTGACATAGATATGATGGTCGAATCTCTACGTTCCCACCATCCTGATGTCACTAACTATTCTGTTAGAGCCGAAGAGTCATGTAGTTTTGGAAATCAAGATTCCATTTCAGAACAACCATGTGAACTTACCCAAACTCCAAATGATATTGATAGTTTGGCTAGTTTTCCTTTTCCTGAAATAGAACTTGAAATGATTATGATCCTGAACCCCAACTTAGTGATTCAATTCTATTTCCTGATTCGATTATGACTCCGGTATCTTCACCTGACTTCAATCTTTTTTCGGAGTCAACATTGGATCCTGTACCAATTCATAAAGAAATTGAATCACCCATCTTTGAGGATCATGTTGAACTTGACCAACTTTACAATTTTGAAAATCCCATGGATAAATTGGCAAGTTCTCCATTTTTTGATATTAAACTCAATGAGATATGTGACCTAGATTCTCAAATTTGTGATCCAGTTCAACTTTCTGAATCAATCTTGACTCCCGTTTTGTTACCAAACTTGAGTAATATTTTAGAGTCAGTTTTGATTCCTCCACCTATCATTCCTGAACTGGAATCACCCATATTAGGTCACATTCCATTGTTAGAAAATACATGTGGACTAGAGTTTCAACTTCTTGACTTGGACCCGCTTCTTGAACCAGTTTCGACTCCTGAACCTTTACTTGACTTAAGTCACCTTCCCGAGTCGGTATTAGTTCCTGTCCTTCCTGAGTCCAAGTCAACAGTTCTATCATTTCATACTCCATTCTGGGACGAGGTGGTTGACAAATTTGACTCCGAAATTAGTTATGGAATATGGAAATTAGATGGGGTCAAATATTTAATAAAAATCCTTAATGGATTTATCTTTTTAGTGGGTCATATTAAAGATAGTGATGGTGGGTTCCTTCGAGACCCAAGAAAAGTTGATTGGGCCATGTTTCGTGGACCAATCAGACCACCACCGGAACCACCACCTTAAGGTAACACTTTCCTTCCCTGTCGTCTTTTTCATGCATCTATGCATTAATTCATACATTGAGGACAATGCATGAGATAGGTGTGGGGGAGGGTCTAACATAACTTTTCTTTTTGTTTAAAAAAAAATTGACATTTTTCTTTACTTTTAAAACTTTTTGAAAAATAGAAACAATATTTTGACTTATTTTTGTAAGAAATTAAGTTTATTTTAAGGAATAGGAAAATCCAAATTAGGATTTCTTATACTTGGTCAAAATAAGATTATTTGTTTGATTTATAGAGTTAGGAAGATAATTTGTCAAAGTAATTTAGTCTTGATCTTTACCTTGATGAAATATGCACACTTCATACACTTACACACTTAGGGTTCAAAAACAAAATTCTTATGCCTTATAAAAAAAATATATATATAAACAAATCTAATTATTGATTAGCTAGGTGCTTTGGCCTAAGAAAGCCTTAGTATTTATGCAAAAGATAATTAGATGAGTTTGAAAAAAAAACAAGTCTAATTATTGACTAGCTAGGTGCTTTGGCCTAAGCAAGCCTTGGTGTTTATGCGAAAGATGATTAGATAAGTTTGAAAAGAAAAATCCACTGATTAAGCTGGGTATTTGTACCTAATAAAGCATAAGTATTCACGCCTAAAAGAGGTTCATATAATAAAATCCTTAGTTTTGTGGCCTAGTTTGCTCGAGTCCTTAAGTCCTAGGGGTGTCTTCTCACCTGGTGCCCTAAGACCGTCTGGTTTGGAAGTCATCGATTAAAGGCTCGTTACATGGGCAGATTAGAAAGCCTAATAAAACTAAGGAATAATACCACAAAAAAAAGTATATATATAAAAATAAATAAGGCATAAGAGTTAGAGTTAATGAACCCTTAGTCAAAATTTTCACATTCACAAAGTGCATATGACTTAGGGTAAAGCAATAGACTAGATGAGAAGCACAATTTTACTCCTTACTTTGATTGATAACAAATTTTTGAATAGAGACTAAGTTTAGGAATGAAAAATTCGGTTTTCCAAAAACTTATAGATTGCTTAGATCTTACAATCATATTTCAAATATTTTTCTCTTTCAAATGCTTTTCGAAAATACTAACTCTTTATTTCCCTTTCTTTATGGATTTTGTGGGTGCAATCCGCTGAAAACCCTCACGAGACAAACTCGTCCTCTAGGGGAAACCTAGAGGTTTAACGACTTGTTGCACATGCTCAGTGCAATCGCGCGACCTGCGAAAGTGGTCTAATAATCCTTAGTATAGTTTAGTTGTTTTGCTCGAGGACGAGCAAAAGATAGGTATGGGGGTGTGATTGGTCACTAATGTTCCATATTTAATATCATATTTTCATACCTATTTTAGAATAAAACTTTGCATTGTCTTAATTAATTGCTTAATTTATTTGCAGGCCCATTCTTTAAGGAGATGAAGAGAAATGAGCCCAAAGCCCACCAAAATTCTGAATTAAATCAGAATTAATTCACACTCACTAAATCAGGGAAAAATCAAGAGGTTGAAAACTGGTTGAGAAGAATCCTCTCAGAATCGATCGGTTAAAGCAAAGATCAAGGGATGAGATTCAGATTCTGACTGGATACATTTTAGTATTCGAATCATAACTTTTGCTACAGAATCTCAATTCTGATGATTCAAGATGATCCAGAAAGCAGACTTACAGAGCTACAACTCTTATGTTGATTATTATCTCTAATTCTGTTATTTGATAAGTGATATTCAGCAATCAATATGCCAACTAACTGCAGATCAGAACTGAATATCCACCTCAAATCAAGTTTGAAGATAAGGGGAGTTCAAAATTGCTAGATTTACTTATCTTCACACTCCTCTACCCTCTCCATTTCTCCTATAAATACCTTCACTCAAAGGCAAAAGGTAGGAATGCAGAGTTAGGATTTAGCTTAGTTTTCATTTCTTAGTTTAGGTTTTTAGTCTTTCTTTTTATGTAATTTTAGTTTTCATCTATGTAACTCAGAGGAGATCGACTTGCATCGAAGAACAAGACTGAAGCTTGAGCTGGAGTGACACCGGTGTAAGACTTATTTCTTTTCTTTGATTGTAATGGAATCGAATCGGTGTTCTTTTTGTGTATGCACTTCTATTTAGTCTTCTTCTTCTTCTTCGTTTCTATTTTACTTTTCTTTTTCGTACAATCGTCTTCCAAGTGAGTCTAAAAGCATCGAAAGAGCCTTGCCATTGCGAGTGCCACCGATAACTCATGACGATGGAATAGAGTCTCTCTCTGTATCATTTCATTCTTGAATTAGTCTTGATGATGTAATGTGGACGAAGACCAACACTCGAATCTTATGGGCTATGCGCTGAATGCCTCCACTTCAAGGTAAAATCGTTGCTGAAAACTCGAGGTAAGCTTTTGACGAAAAGAAGGTAAGCAATTGTTTTTATTTCTTTTCTTTTATTTTTGTAAACTAAATCACAAACACCACTTCCTCCAAATCGTTTTCATTTTTCTTTCCACTTCATTTGTACTTTGTCGCTTTCTTTCGTTTTCTGATTTTTCACCTTCTTCATCTCCCGCTTTCTTCTTAACTTTAACAACTTTCTTTTCTTTTTCTTAACTTTAAAAACAGAGAAGAACCTTCGCTTATTTTCATAAGATTTCAATAAAACTGTAAACGCTTCCATCGCAAACCCTCCTTGTGGATCACGACCCGCATTAGCCACTTGCTATAGCGGAAGTATTGAGCACTTGCACGTTTTTATTATAAGATCTGAAAATCCGTATTTTTTGTGCAGGTTTAGCCTCAATCATATCCTAGAGCCAATTTTTCAAACTCAAACTTTAACAAACTGTTTCTTACATTGGTTCTAAGGACTACAAGTTCTTCAAGTGGGCTTCTCCATATGATCTTGAAAACTTGATTCTTGAGCCCGAATTGAGGTGACTTGAGTCAAAATGCCTTCCTTTAGGGAAGAAACCTTCTAGTTTAATTAGAACCCTGAAACACACTTAACCAATAAACAATATTAGTACAAATAACTAATATGTTTTGTAATCATCAAAACACACTAAAACGGGTGATTGTAACCTTGGGCCAACAATCTCCTCCTTTTTGATGATGACAAAACATATAAGTTATTTAAACAAAAATGGAAGAAGAGCTTTGGAAAGCTCCCCCTCAAACAATGCTATGTATAAAGAATGACAATGAGAAGTAAGAAACATAAAGCATTGAAACACAATAGTTTTTGAAAACACAATAGTTTTGTCGAAAACTTAAATAATAAACAACAAAACTTATTCTTTTTAAATAACACGCTTATTCTTTTTCTCCCCCTTTTTGTCATACATCAAAAGGGTTAAACAAAACAAACAAACAAAAGAAATTTATCTTTAAGAATCCATAATGCAAACATTCAACTCACCACAAATAAAAGAGAATCTAGCATAATCTAATGGTTTAGTAAAAATATCGGCAAGTTGAAAATCGGTAGAAACATAATCAATATCAATATCACCTTTCTCATAATGATCTCTAAGAAAGTGATATCTAATGTCAATGTGCTTAGTTTTACTATGTTGATTTGCATTCTTTATCATATGAATTGTACTAGTATTATCACAAAATATTTTAATATGATCAAAATGCAAATCATAGTCAAGGAGAGTATGTTTCATCCAAAGAACTTGTGCACAACAAGCCCCGGCTGCAACATACTCCGCCTCGGCGGTTGAAAGGGCTACCGAATTTTGCTTTTTGGAAGACCAAGATATAAGACAATTACCAAGGAATTGACATGTTCCACTTGTACTCTTCCTATCTACCCTACAACCCGCATAGTCGGTATCTGAAAAACTCTTCATATCAAATAGTCCGATTCTCGGATACCACAAACCCATTTCAATTGTGCCCTTAAGGTATCTAATAATGCGTTTTACCGCTACTAAATGAGACTCCTTAGGACATGATTGAAAACGAGCACAAAGACATACACAAAACATAATATCCGGCCTACTAGCCGTTAAATACAATAAACTACCAATCATGCTACGATAAAACTTAATGTCTACACTTTTACCTTGTTCATCCTTGTCAAGCTTTGTGGTTGTTGCCATGGGAGTTTTGCTCACTTTAGCTCCTTCAAGCCCGAACCTCTTGATTAGTTCCTTTGTGTACTTGGCTTGATTGATAAAGATCCCATCCTTCTTTTGCTTGATTTGGAGACCAAGGAAATAATTGAGCTCACCCATCATAGACATTTCAAATTCTTCCTTCATGCATGATTCAAAAGCTTGGCAAAGAGATTCATTAGTAGAACCAAAAATAATATCATCCACATAAATTTGCACAATAAGAATATCATTTTCAACATGTTTTGTAAACAAAGTAGTATCAATTTTACCTTTCTTGAAACCATTTGAAATTAGAAATGAAGAAAGCCTTTCATACCAAGCCCTAGGGGCTTGTTTTAAACCATAAAGAGCCTTATCAAGTTTGAAAACAAAATCCGAATATGTAGGATCAACAAACCCGGGGGGTTATTCAACATACACCTCCTCTTCAATAAAACCATTCAAGAAAGCACTTTTAACATCCATTTGAAACAACTTAAAATTTTTATATGATGCAAATGCAAGTGTCATCCGTATGGCTTCAAGCCGTGCTACGGTGCAAAGGTTTCATTAAAATCAACACCTTCGATTTGAGTGTAACCTTGGGCAACTAATCTAGCCTTATTCCTAACAACGTTCCCGACTCATCCAACTTGTTCTTAAAGATCCACTTAGTACCAATTGTTGGTCTATCGTGGGGCCTAGGAACAAGGTGCCAAACTTGGTTGCGCTCAAATTGGTTGCGCTCCTCTTGCATGGCTAGCAACCAATATGAGTCGGTCTCGGCTTCGCGAACGTTCTTGGGTTCAAAATGTGAAATGAAAGCATAGTGTCCACAAACATTATGAAGATGAGTACGAGTAATTACCCCTTGAGATACTTCACCTATAACAAGGTCCTTGGGATGATGTGGATTGTATCTCCAATCCTTTGAAAGTTGTTGAGTAGGCTCTACATCATCTCCTTGAATTTCATTTCCTTGAGCCTCATTTTCTTTAGCTTCATTTCCTTCATCTTCCTTTGGCATGCTTGCAATTTTAGGTGAATCCTTCAAGTGATTTTCTCCATGTCTTCATGCAAAGAATCTATTTCTACAACATTCTTAACAAACACATTAGATTCCTCAAATTTTACATGTATAGATTCTTCAATAGTCAAAGATGACTTGTTGAAGACTCTATACGCTTTACTAGTATTTGAGTATCCAACAAAAATTGCTTCATAAGATCTAGCATCAAATTTACCTAAGTTATCTTTTGTATTTAAAACAAAGCATTTGCATCCAAAAACTTTAAAGTATGAAACGTTTGGCTTTCTAGAGTAATAAATCTCAAAGGATGTTTTTGAAGTATTTTTGCATAAGAAACTCTATTTGATATATAGCATGATGTATTAACGGCCTCGGCCCATAGATAATGAGGGAGACCATATTCACTAATCATTGTCCTAGTCATCTCTTGTAATGTCCGATTTTTCCGCTCACTACTCCATTTTGTTGTGGAGTTCTAGGACAAGATAGTTCATGCTTAATTCCATGTTCTTCACAAAAAGTGATAAATGGTAAGTTAATGAATTCACCACCTCTATCACTTCTTATTCTTAAATTGAAGAATCATTTTCCTTTCAACTCTTTTCTTAAAGGCTTGAAAATGTGAAAAGGCTTGATTTTTGTGCTCTAAAAAGAAAACCCATGTAAAACGCGAAAAATCATCAACCAAAACAAATGCAAAACGATTCCCACTTAGACTTTTGGTTTGAGTAGGACCAAATAAATCCATATGTATCAACTCCAAAGGACGTGATGTCATGATATCCTTGATAGAATTGAAAGAGGATTTGGTTTGTTTCCCAAGTTGACATGCGTCACAAACCCGGTCCTTTTCAAATTTCAAGCAAGGAATACCTTTCACCATTTCCTTTGTGTTTAACTTAGATATATGGTCAAAAGAAATGTGGCCTAATCTTCTATACCACAACCAAGAGTCATCATCGAGGGCTTTTAAACAAGTAATATTGCAAGACATATTAGACAAGTCAATCATGTACATATTGCTATCACGAAAATTGAAAAATATGCATGTGTTAGATAGTCTATCAAAACTCTACAAGCTATGTTATCAAAAACAACATCAAAACCTTTATCACAAAGTTAACTAATACTCAAGAGATTATGCTTGAGTCCATCAACTAAAATAACATTTTCTATTAAAGGGGATGAACCAAGTTTAACATTACCAATGCCGATGATTTTACCCTTGGTATCATCTCCGAAGGTGACGGTGCCACCTTCATGGTATCTTGATAGGGTTGCAAAGTTGTTGATGTCCCAAGTCATGTGCCTTGAGCAACCACTATCAAGATACCACAACCCTCTACGTCGTTGGGCCTTGGAAGGTACCTACATTATTAAACAAATTCATTGACTTTGGTACCCAAATTTTCTTGGGTCCTTGAAAGTTAGTGTTTCGAACCCAAACATTATGACGAGATGCATTTAGTCTATCATAGCAAAACTTAACTAAGTGACCTTTACGGCCACAATATGAACATGAAAACACTTTACCATACATGAATGCATGATGTGTGTGTGAAGTGTGAGTATGTTTGTGGGGTTTAGCATGATGTAAAGGTTGTGTGGTATGAACATGAGCATGAACATGAGATTGTTTCTTAGGGGGCTTGTTTCTTAGGAAACATAGCCTCAAGTCTATTTTTATCAAATTCACATTTTTTAAAACTACTCCTAAAGAATCAATTTTCTCTTTAAGCATGGTGATCTCATCATCATTAACCTGTGGAAACTTGCCTTTACAAAATTTTATAATTGTCAAAACCTTTTTGGGTGGAAACAAGAGTGGAAAGTAATTCATCTTTTTCTTTGGAAAGAGTAAAAACTTGATGATTAAGAGACTCATTTTCCTTTTTCATTTTTAAATACTTTTTCTTTAGAAAATCATAGTTATGTGATAATTCTACAAATGCTTCTCCTATTTCATCCATGGAAAGTTCATTATCAAAAGAAGTGGAAGGGGTTACCTTGCTTGTGCCTTCATTTGCCATGAAGCACATATTGGCGGTGTCAACTTCCTCCTCGGATTCGCTCTCGGAATCCCAAGTAGCCTTCAACGCTTTCTTCTTGTGAGGCTTCTTTGAGGTGGAGGGCTTCACTTTATCCGGGCACCCCGCAACAATGTGACCCGGTCTTTGGCAATTGAAGCAAATTATCTTTCTTTCTTCTTTACCTCCTTGCCATCTCCTTCTACCTTGGAACTTAGCCTTGTTATACATCCTCCAACATTCTTGACAAGAAGTGAGAGCTCTTCGTTATCTTCTTCTTCATCATCTTCGTCGGAGTATGATGATTGACTTTTGAAGGCTATAGTTTTCTTCTTAGATGGAGCCATCTCCTCCCTAGCTTTTCTCTCCATCTCATGGGTTTTGAGGTTCCCAATGAGACCAATTAGCTCCATCTCCTCCTTGTCATTGAGTTCCTTCAAGGTGGTTGCTTTCACTTCCCATGAAGGAGGTAGAGCTCGGATGATCTTCCTTACTCTTTGGTCGTTGTCAATACCATCACCTAGAGAAGAAAGTCCATTAGTAATCTTGGTAAATCTAGTAACCATATCATCTATGGTTTCATTTCATTCATAGAAATATTCTCATATTGGGACCGAAGAAGGTCTATCTTAGCCCTCTTCACTTGTGAGGTCCCCTCATGTGTAACAATCAAATGTGACCGAATTTCAAATACGGATTTACAATGTATTACTCTAGCAATATCATCATCATTAAGTGCTTGGAGGAATGCATAGTGTGCCCTAGAGTTAGCATCAAATTCTTTGGTCTCAATTTCGGACCAAGTGGACTCATCACCGGTGGGAGCACTAAAGGGTTTGGTTACGACCTTTGCAACTCGACTTCCTAGAGATTGCAAGAAAACGGTCATCTTAACCTTCCATATGGGAAAGTTAAGTCCATCAAACTTTGGGGGGTCTTAATACTATCGGCCATGTTTACTAAGTGAAAGAGTATGAAATGAATGTGGTGATTAGCAAATAAAGGATCTCTCTAAGGTTGTTAAGCCAAGAGCCTAGAGACCTAGGCTCTGATACCAATTGAAAAACACCTAGAGGGGGGTGAATAGGTGTAATTGCTAATCTAACAATCCTTTTAAAATTAAGATGAATGAATGATGCAACGATCTCTCAAAACAAGACTAAGAGCCGAATACCCCGTGAAGGGTTCTGAACTCCTTCTTCCTGATTCCCCTTGAATGGGTTAGAGGTGAGCAATGCAACCTTGTTGTATGAGAATTGATCGAACAAAGAATGACTAATATGCAATGATGAAATGCACACAAGATATATCACAAGTATCACAAACTAGAAGTAATAACACAAGGAAAGACAACTAGATCTCAAGCAAGTAATTGAAAGCAATAGAGTGCAAGAGAAAATTAAAGCAAAATGGACACAAAGCAATAACAAACACAAGATGTTTGTTTTGAGGTTCGAGCCACGCTCTACTCCCCGCCTTCACCTCCGTGAAGGGTTTCTACTATCCACCGAGGACGATTACATCGGTCTACCAAAGACCCGAGCACCGAGCTCCACCACTTACAATAACCTCTACCGAAGAGGTGCCTCCACAAGAACAAGAAGAAGGAACAAGTAGCCAAGTGATCACAACAAGATCACTAAACTTCTTACAAACTCTCACTCTTTTACAACTTCCTTATAGATTGAGTAGGGAATTTTGGCTCTAAGAAGTGTAGTGAGAAAAACTCAGTTGTAGAGATGATTTTTGCTGAAGAATACAACTGAAAACAAGCTCAAGAAAGTATGGAAAGATGGAGAGCTTAAAAACTTTTCTTCTCTTTTAAAAACTTTGAAAACTTAAGGATTTTTCTTGGTGAAAATGCAAGAGGCTATACTCCTCTATTTATAGGGAGAAGAAAGGGTTAAAAACAATTTATTTTAAGTTTATTTGACCTGAAAAAGTTCTCCAAAACCTCAGAAAAAGTCTACAAAAACAGATTAAGAAAACAGTTTTCAGAATTGCACAAAAGAGGAAAGAGCCGTTGGGCTTTTGCAGGCTTGGCGGTCGACCGGTCCGGTCGCCCGCCCTGCTGGAAAAGATCTGTTGGACTCGGGTCGACCGCTCGGGTCGACCGTCCTCTAAGGAAAAACACAGGTTTCTGAAGGCGGTCGACCGGGCGGTCGACCCAGAAAACCCGAGAGCAAGATTGCAGACAGTCGGTCGACCCGGGCGGTCAGCCGACAGACATGCACAAGCGTGCATGTCCTGTGCAGGTGTCGGTCGGCCGGGCCGGTCGGCCGGTCTAGCCTGAAACAGAAAAACAGCAGAATTCTGAACTTGGGAAATTTTGTAAAATTGTTTTGAAGTAAAGAAAACTAAGTAATATGCTGGAAGGAGTATACATACATGATCTAAACATGATATTCATTTTTGTAAAAACTTAGGGTCATGTATATATATACTAAGGCATGAAACAAAAGTTTTGACCATGAAAACTTGAATACAAAATCGTGTGTGTGTATCCTAGAGCCAATTTTCCAAACTCAAACTTTAACAAACTGTTTCTTACATTGGTTCTAAGGACTACAAGTTCTTCAAGTGGGCTTCTCCATATGATCTTGAAAACTTGATTCTTGAGCCCGAATTGAGGTGACTTGAGTCAAAATGCCTTCCTTTAGGGAAGAAACCTTCTAGTTTAATTAGAACCCTGAAACACACTTAACCAATAAACAATATTAGTACAAATAACTAATATGTTTTGTAATCATCAAAACACACTAAAAACGGGTGATTGTAACCTTGGGCCAACAACATTATCTTACATTTACATTAATTAATAAAATTAATCAAGCCGGGGTTATTGGGGGAGATTGTAGTGGGGAAAATCCAAGGAGGTGTGCTTGTAAGGGCGACCCCTTGTGGGTTTGGATGCCACACGTGATCTTATTATTTATGCGCGCTCCTGTTATTACATATTACTTGATACCTGAGTATAGTGAACTGTTTCTCCCTGCTATCAGGATCCGCTAACGCATCACTTGTTTGATATGTAGTTGTCCTGTGGGATGGGGCACAGGACAACTGCATTAGTTAGGATAATAAAACATACTAGACTTAGAATTATCATTTGTGACATAAATAATCTTGACTACATGATGTTCCTGGACTTGCCATATGATTCTTAACTTGTGATCTTGAGACCGTGTGACCTGATGATTATGATATATGACATTACTCGTCCAGGGTGCTTCATGCTCATTATATACATGTCATAGTATATATACATGACCTTATTTCACCGACTGTTCTGTTACTCTCATTGGTATCTTACCTGTCAATTTATATTACCGTCAGATTTATGATTCATTGATTCCAGTGCTCTACTTATATTGCTCTTTACTTTCACATTTTCATATTATTGTTTCCTCTTCTCGTGTGTGCACCTGCTGGTCCGCTTCTGACAGACCTTGATTTTTCAGCATCAGAGCTTGAGGAGACTGACGAGCCACTGTTCGAAGGAACCCGGGAAGATTACTAGGTGTGAGTCCGACATTTCTTATCTTATGTATTTTAGCATTTTGTCTTGTTATGATATCCTGATGCCAAAATTATATCTTCTTTTATTTCTGCTTTGTTATGCTTCAATCTTGTATCCAGACAAAGACTATTTTAGATGTATGTCTTTTATGTGAAATGAAACTTCTGGTTGTCTTTTGTAGATGTGTGCGAGAATTTAGCCCATTTACTGCAGCGTAAGGTATTCACGAAAGAGATTTCCCTCTTCGTGAGTATCTGCTGGCTATCGTCACGTACTCGTATTCCGTATTTTGGGAAGCAGGGCGTGACATGTTTTTGTTGGCATCAGAGCCAGGTTTTATTTTAATTCTACACCATATAAAGACAATCAGATTCACATATAACAAAAACGCATCTATAATTGTCTGGATACACATCGTTACCGTAAACTCGTGCCTTAGATTCCCTTCTAAACTATTCCCTATCTGTTCCAGGCACACTCATGGCTCGGAACAGAAATGTCCCTTCTTCCTCCCAAGTCGACCCAACCTCAAAGAACACGGAGATCCTCCAAACTCTGAAACGCATGCTGGAATTGCAGCAGGATCAGAATGGTCTGCTTCGGGCTGGAGTAATGAGGGCTCAGGAGACTGCAGAGCATGCTCTGATGGGTTAAGCTCTGACCATGCGTTGACTAAGGTGGGGAACGTCTCGGATTTTTGAAGGTTGCACCCAAGTAACTTCTCAGGAAATGAGAAACCACTAGAGGTAGAACAGTGGCTGATAAAGACAGAGCAACTGCTGAATGCCGCAAAAATTCCTGAGGAAGACCGGGTCGATGTAGTGAGCATCCAACTTACTGACATCGCCCATATCTGGTGGACCGCTGAGATGGAAAGGCTGGCTCCACCCATCAGCTGGAAGACATTCAGCGAAAGTTTCTTGGTAAAGTTCTTTCGTATGACTGCTAAAGCAGAGATGGAGCAACAATTCATCAATTTGAATCAAGGAGGACGTATCGTGGATCAGTATGCAGTAGAATTTACCAGACTAAGTCGCTTTGCGCCATACATGGTGGCACAAGAAAGGGACCGTGCCAGGAGGTTTCTTCAGGGGCTGGATATCAATATTCAGAGCCATATTGTTGTACTCCCGCTCAACACCTACACCCAAGTTCTGGAGACAGCAAGGACTCAGGAGCAGGTATTACAGCAAAGGAGGCGACTGCTAGGGCTCTCCCAGAAAGCCCAATGACCATATTCCTAGTAGATCCGGTATCAGGCCCCCACCACTCAAGAGGCCTGCCCCATTTTCGGCACCTGCTCCCATAATAGCTCGGAAGGAGTTGGTCTGCACCTTCTGCCATCTGCCTGGTCATGCTTTGAAGGACTGTAGATGGGCAAACCGCAAGTGCTTGGCCTGTGGGGCTAGTGATCATTAGCTCCGCGATTGTCCCAAGGCCAACAATTCCATCTTCAGAGGACCCATGTCACAGCAGGCCCTAACCCGCGCACAGCCCCGAGTTGCACTTCCAACCCAGCAGGAGATGTTCCTTAGAACCAAAGGCAAGACGCCTCAACAAGGCCGACCAGTAAAGAAGCAGGGTCGGGCCTACAATCTGACTCTAGAGGAAGCTGAAGTAGCTAATGGAGTCGTTGCTGGTACCATCTTAGTACAATCTATTCCTGTACATGTTCTCTTTGATTCCGGTGCTACCCATTCTTTTATTTCTGCAAATTTTATTGCTTGACACCATATTTCTTGTGATGATATGGTTAATCCCTGGAACATAGCCACAGGAGGTGAGATAGTTATTTGTTCTAAGGAATGTAGGAAGTCCCCTATAGTGATATGTGGTAGAGAGTTTCTAGCCGACCTGATAGTCATAAACGACTCTGGGTTTAACGTTGTCTTGGGTATGACTGGTTGGGCACTTCCTATGCTCTCATTAACTGTAGGAAGAAGAAAGTTAGCTTTCGGGTCCCCAATCATCCAGAGTTTGAATTCCATGCTGGGGATGTAACTCTAGAGCAAGCCCAATTCAAGAAGAGGCAATTGAAGCGGGTGCTAGAGTCCTTGAACTCTAAGGAGCAAGTTAATATACCTGAGGCGGTATGTGAATTTCTTGACATCTTTCCTGAGGATCTCCCTGGACTACCCCCTGTTCGAGAGATTGAATTTTGTATCGAAATCATGCCTGGAACAGCCCCTTTTTTTAAGCAGTCGTACCGCATGGCTTCGATAGAACTAGCAGAACTAAAGAAACAGATTCAAGATTTGCTCGATAAGGGGTTAATCCGACCGAGTGCTTCACCCTGGGTGCTCCGCCCTTTTAGTCAAGAAGAAGGATAGTAGCTAGCGACTATGCATTGATTATCGGGAGCTGAATCATGTCACAATCAAGAATAAGTATCCCTTACCCCGAATTGATGATCTCTTCGATCAACTGGGTGGAGCCGCAGTATTCTCTAAGCTAGATCTCCGTTCTGGTTATCACCAAGTGCGGGTGAAAGGTGAGGATGTATCTAAGACTGCTTTTCGGATGCAATATGGACATTTCGAGTTCCTTGTTATGCCATTCGGAGTCACCAATGCTCCTGCGGTATTCATGGACTTGATGACTCGCGTCTTTGCTCCATACTTAGATCAATTTGTTGTGGTCTTCATTGATGATATCCTAATCTATTCCAAGACCAAAGAGGAGCACGCTGAGCACTTAAGGATTGTCCTACAAACTCTAAGAAAAGAGAAGTTATATGCCAAGCTAGTAAATGCTCTTTTTGGCTAAACCATGTCTCATTCCTCGGGCATATCATATCTGGGGATAGCATCTCGGTGGATCCATCCAAAGTAGAAGCTGTCAGAGATTGGCCAATTCCTAAGTCTATCACGGAAGTGAGAAGTTTTCTTGGACTAGCTGGCTACTATCGTCGGTTTGTCCAAAATTTCTCCAAGATCGCTGAGCCTCTAACCAATCTTACTAGAAAGGAAGTGAAGTGTCGGTGGACTGATGAATGCCAGTTAGCATTCGAGGAACTGAAGGATCGATTGATGACAGCGCTAGTTCTAGCAATTCCAGATGGATCTGGGGGGATGGTGATACATAGTGATGCTTCTGGGCGCGGCCTGGGTTGTGTGTTAATGCAACGAGGCAGAGTGATATCATTCGCCTCAAGACAACTGAAGCCCCATGAGAGAAATTACCCAACTCATGATCTGAAACTGGCAGTGGTCATCTTTGCCTTAAGGTGTGGAGACACTATCTTCTCTCGGGAGCGTATGGAGATATTCATAGATCATAAGAGTCTCAAGTACATTTTTACCCAGAAGGAGCTTAACATGTGTCAGAGAAGATGGCTAGAGCTCATGGCAGACTATGATATAGATCTGTAATACCACCCTGGGAAGGTGAATGTAGTTCCTGATGCTCTCAGTAGGAAGCCCTCTTTCATGCTGATGACTCAACTGAAGGAGATGCAGGAAGAGAGCATTAGATTAGACTTGGAGATCATTCTACCAGGAGATATTAGGAGGCTCATGACCTTGGTGACTCAACCATCTCTGATCGAAAGATCAAAAAGGTTCAGAAGGAAGACCCTAAGTTGCAAAAGATCGGAGAAGAAGTGGAAGCCAGACTAAGGCAGGATATAGTCATCCATGCAGATGGTTCGCTTCGGTTCGGAAGCAGACTCTGTGTACCATCTGGGGAAGTTCAAAGGAAGTTACTCTCTGAAGCTCATAGTTCCCCTTATTCGGTTCACTCTGGGAGTACTAAAATGTACAGAGATCTCAAGCAACACTTTTGATGGCACAGGATGAAGAGAGAGATAGCTCGATTTGTAGCCCGTTGCCTTGTATGCCAACAAGTCAAGGCGAAACACCAGAGGATGGCCGGCTGCTACAACCACTCCCTATTCCAGAATGGAAGTGGGAGAGTATCACCATGGACTTTGTTGTAGGCCTGCCTAGGAGTCCAAGAAGGAACAATGCTATATGGGTGATCGTGGACCGACTCACTGAGGGTGCTCACTTTATATCTTTCAGAGTCGGATAGTCCACAGAAGTACTGGCAGAGAAGAACATGCAGGAAATAGTCAGACTGCATGGAGTCCCTGTTAGTATTGTTTCTGATAGAGACACTAGATTTGTGTCACGTTTCTGGGATAGTCTCCAAAGGAGCTTAGGCAACAAGTTAAAGTTCAGCACGACATTCCATCCTCAGACTGATGGCCATTCAGAAAGAACCATCCAGATTCTAGAGGATATGCTTAGAACCTGTATACTGGACTTTAAGGGATTATGGGATGATTATCTGCATTTAGTGGAGTTCTCCTACAACAACAACTATCAGGCTAGTATCCAGATGGCTCATTTGAGGCACTCTATGGGAGGAAGTGTAGATCTCTTGTGTGCTGGGATGATATTGGTGAAAGAAAGCTGCTTGGGCTAGACCTGATTTTGCAAACAGTAGAGAAGGTGGCCAAGATCAAGAAACATATAAAACACGCTCAAGATCGTTAGAAGAAGTGGGCTGATGCTAAGAGAAGACCCTTAGAGTTTGCAGTAGGTGACCATGTATTTCTTAAGATCTCACCAACTCGAGGGGTCATTAGGTTCAGCTGCAGTGGGAAGTTAAGTTCCAGATACATTGGACCTTTTGACATCATTGAGCGAGTCAGAGAAGTAGCATACCGGGTGGCCTTACCTCCAGCACTAGATGGTGTTCATGACGTATTCCACATCTCTCAATTAAGGAAGTACGTCTAGGACGACCAACATATCCTGGACTATTCAGATCTGAGACTGAACCACGATCTATCCTATGAGGCTCAACCAATCTGCATCATTGACAAGAAGGAGAAGGTTCTGAAGAACAAGACCATTCCTCTGGTACTGGTATCTTGGAATCCAAACTCTCCTGGGGATTCCACCTGGGAACGGGAAGATGAGATCAGGGCTAAATATCCTCATCTCTTCTCAGGTAACTTATCTCACTTCTAGCTATCTATTCATCATCTTGTAGCTTAGAATACTCTTTTCTTTGTTTACTTTTGAATTTTGAGGATGAAATTTTTTATAAGGTGGGTAGGATTGTAACCCTCGATTCCTAATATACGTATGTCAATACTGGTATCTGATGCTGATTTAGTCATCTTAGTAGTTGGGTTGAGGCTATCTCAACTCAAGATATTATTTTCCATCATTTTGAATTTTTCGGGATTTTTTGAAAATTTTTGGGATTTATTGGAGAAGGCTCTCAATTCGGAGTCGATCGGTGCCACGACTGACTTCGAGATTTTTAATTAACAATCGGGATGAATTTTAAAAATCTGACTTCACAATAATGTTCAGGATGATATCATTTATTTTTGAGAATTTTTGAGAATTTTTCTGAATTAACAGAGTTTAATCCAATAAAATAATGCATAAATGTTTATTCAAAAAGGAAAAAATTAAATTAAAATAAAATTAGAAAAGCCCGCATGTGTAATTGCAACAAGTTTCGAACCCCAGGTTCCCCCCACATGAATTGAAAGCTCTAACCACATGGTCACTTTGGCCTGATGGTGGGGAATGCCACATAACATATTTAAACCTTTCTAATTCTACCCTTTTACCCTTGTGAAACAAAACCAAACCAGTTTAATTTGATATATTCTTATGCCACATTGGAGTGTGCACTAAAAGCCCATGACTAAATATTTACACCTTCCCTCTACTCCCCCATCTTCTCCAACTTCCCCCACTCTCTAACTTCTCCTACACTTTCTCCCCCTCATTCCCACTCACCCAAACTGAACCCCCTACTCCTCTCACATAGCCTAACTCTCAGGGGGCTTAGGGGTATGTGTGGTGCCTATAAAAGGGACATCTCACTATCTCAAGTCACTTACAAAACCCAAACTTCTCTTTCTTTCTTCTACTACAGTATCTCTCCCTCTTTCAAATTTGGCGAGATTCTGAAGTGCTGGACGAGGAGAAGAAGATTCAGACTGAAGGAAAGCGTTCTAGGTATTTTATTTTGCATTTTTGTAGAATTTAATTCGTTATGACATTTCACCGAACACGTAGTATGCGTTACATGTTAGCTTTAATTTCACCTTGTAAAACGCATGCTAAAATCATAATAAAATTTTGTAGAATATCTAGGATATGCCTCCTAATTATCATGATTTTTAATTTATTTTAGAAATTTATTTACAATCAGAAAAAAACTAGACTGTGCTGTGCACTGCACTGTGCACAGCACAGTGCAGACCAGGCTAGGTCTAGCCTGGGCCAGACCAGACCCAACCTGAGTCTGGTCGAGCCAGGCCAGGCCTGGGCCAGACCAGACCCAACCTGGGTCTGGCCTGGTCGGGCTCAGCCAGACCCGACTGGGTCCCGCCGAACCCGACCCCATAAAAAAAAAAAGAAAAAAGAGAAAAGAAAGAAAGGAAAAAAAGAAAAGTAAAAGAAAAAGAAAAAGAAAAGAAATAAATAAAATAAAAATAAGTAGAAAAATAATTGTAGCATTTATTGTAGCAAACTAGACCCAAACTCATTACTGTAGCAACAGACCCGTTAAGCTTTTTATTTATTTTTATTGATTTTTAGGTTTATTTTAATTCATAAAATTCCAGAAAATTCACATAAAATCACAAACTAAATTTGAAACTCTATAAAATTATTTTGATATAATGTCACTTAGAATAACATGAAATTAAATATTTTTGTAATTACTATTCAATGATATTTTTTTAAAAATGACCAATAAATTACTAAATAGCAAAAAAAATATGAAATTCATAGTTCAATAATATGTAAATATTATACATCAATTTATTAAGTTATGCAAGTATTATAGTATGAAATTATATTTTTAAATAGCTGCTATAACTTCAGAAATTGAATTATTTGTAAATATTAACCAACCAAAATTATAATAAATAGTAAAAAACATTATCACTTAACTTATCACTGAATAAATAACATGTCAAGTTTCTAATTAATTCACGTAATATTTAGGCCGCGAATTTTACCCAGAGTCGGTTGTAGTTACAAGAATTCAGATTTTAACGACATCAGGCAAGTACACATACCCTCTCTCTCCTTTGTGTCCCTTTGTTAGTTTATAAATTCTTTTCCGATCTCAATTTTCATGTCCTTCTTTGATCTCATGTATAGTAAGACATGCATGCATAGGATGTTTGATACATAAATAATCATTCAAGTATAACTATAAATTAGTAATATTGTACAAGTACGTTGACGTCACCCTATGTCATGATTCATATTTTATGATTATGTCTACATCCTAATACACTGGCATCACTTACACTATTATGCATTTGTCACTCATTGTTATCACCATGATCTATTTTTTCCGAAATTTGATATGTAATGTAACTACTATTTGATACTGAATACTCTTGATACTGGTCCCAAATCCTGTCACGCTGAGTCACACATTATCTTGCATTTACATTAATTAATAAAATTAATCAAGTCGGGGTTATTGGGAGAGATTGTAGCAGGGGAATCCAGGGAGGTGTGCTTGAAAGGGCGACCCCTTGTGGGTTTGGATGCCATACGTGATCTTGTTATTACAGTTACATGATACCTGAGTACAGTGAAGTATTTCTCCCTGCTATCAGGATCCACTAATGCATCACTTGTTTGATATGTAGTTGTCCTGTGGGATGGGGTACAGGACAACTGCATTAGTTAGTATAATAAAATATACTAAACTTAGAATTATCATTTGTGACATGGATAATCTTGACTACATGATGTTCCTGGACTTGCCATATGATTCTTAACTTGTGATCTTGAGATCGTGTGACCTGATGATTATGATATATAACATTACTCATCCAGGGTGCTTCATGCTCATTATATACATGTCATAGTATACATACATGAGCTTATTTCACCTGACTGTTCTGTTACTCTCATTGGTATCTTACCTGTCAGTTTTATTACCGTTAGATTTATGATTCATTGATTCCAGTGCTATACTATATTGCCTTTTACTTTCACATTTTCATATTATTATTTCCTCTTCTCGTGTGTGCACTTTCTGGTCTGCTTCTGACGGACCTTGATTTTTCAGCATCAGAGATTGAGGAGACTGACGAGCCACTGTTCGAAGGAACCCAGGAAGATTACCAGGCGTGAGTCCGACATTTCTTATCTTATATATTTTGATATTTTGTCTTGTTATGATATCCCGATGCAAAATTGTATCTTCTTTTATTTTTGCTTTGTTATGCTTCAATCTTGTATCCAGACAAAGACTATTTTAGATGTATGTCTTTTATGTGAAATGAAACTTCTGGTTGTCTTTTGTATATGTGTGCGAGAATTTGGCTCATTTATTGCAGCGTAAGGTATTCACGAAAGAGATTTCCCTCTTCGTAAGTATCTGCTGGCCATCGTCACGTACCCGTATCCGTATTTTGGGAAGCGGGGTGTGACAGGACCTGTTCTCGATGCACCGTCAAAGAAGAGTTGCCATACTTATCTTTCAAAAGAGGTCTGGGTTAGACAAACTTCAGCGACCTCATCTGAGAGATCCTCGTAAAGTTCGGTTGCCCTTGGATCTGGATGCTCAGCCAGGAAATCCACCACTGCTTGTCCCTTTACGACTTTTTGTGGTAAAAAGCGCATTTCATATTGGGATAGGAGTATGGCCCATTTTGCCAATCGGTCGTTTAATGACGATGGCTTTGTCATGAGTAACCTCAAAGGGTTAACCCTTGATATGACGTTTATAGTTTGGCCTACAAAGTAGTGTCGCATTTTCTGGACAGCGAACACCAATGCCAAATATTCTTTTTCGATCGGGTTGTATCGATGTTTAGCCTCGATCATAGTCCTACTCAGATAATAAATTTCTTGTTCATGTCCTTGATCATTATTCGGGGCTAGTAAAGCTCCTAAGGAATGATCCATTACTCGGACGTATATCAGGAAAGGTTTTCCAGACACCGGAGCTATAAGGACTGGTGGTTGCGTGAGGTATCATTTAATGTCCTCGAACGCTTGCTGGCAAGCATCGTCCTAAACGAATGAGACATCCTTTTTCATCAATTTGGTAAAGGGTTGGCATCTTCCAGAGAGATTTGAGAGGAACCTTCGGATGTATGCCAATCGTCCTTGCAATCCCTTAAGTTCTCTGAGGTTCCTCAGAGGTTGCATCTCCTGAATAGTGCGAACTTTTTTTGGGTCCAAATGAATTCCTGTGGAAGTTACTACAAACCCTAGGAACTTGTCGCTGGTCACCCCCAGGAAGGATTTGTTGGGATTCATCTTCAACTGATGTGCCCGCATGATTTCAAAGATTGTCTTCAGATCAGTTATGTGATCTCTTTTGGTGCGACTTTTCACTATAATATCGTCAACATAGCATTCCACAGTTTTACGTATGTGCTCGTGAAAAATGGCATTCATAGCTCTATGATATGTAGCCCCCGCATTCTTCAGTCCGAAGGGCATGACGATATAGCAATATACCTCTAGTGGTGTCCTGAAAAAAGTATGTTTTTCATCATCAGGATCCATTTTGATTTGGTTAAACCCTGAGAATCCATCCATGAAGGACATTCGCTCAAATCCGCACATATTGTCAATCATGACATCCGTGATTGGGAGAGGGAATTCGTCTTTGGGACAGGCTTCATTTAGATCGCGAAAATCAATGCAAATCCTGATCTTTCCGTTCTTTTTAGCAACGGGGACGATATTCGCTACCCAATCAGGATGTTGCTCTTCCCTAATGAGGTTTTTTGACTTCTGACTGAATTGCTTCCATTATTTCTGGATGGAACCGTCGCTGCTATTGTTTGACTGGCTTCGCGTCTGAAGTAATGTTAAGGCGATGCATAGCCACTCGAGGATAAAGCCCAGGCATGTCTTCTTAATTCCAAGCGAAAACATATATATACTCTCGCACAAGAGATATTAAAGCTTCTTTCTCGGAGGGTGATAGGCTTTTGCTTATAAGATGGGCTTAGGATTAGCCTCATCTTCCAGATTAATCTGGGCAACTTTATCCTCTGTGGGCAGCTTGCGTTGTTCAAAGCGAGTATCTCAGAGAGTATTAAGGTGTTTGATCCAAGGATCTGTATCAGACTGGATCATTTCTTCATCTTTGTCTTCCAGGTGGCTTGTTGAAACCATATATACTGAAAGTTCTCCAAAGAGATTACCGACACTAACGTCTGACTCCCACGATGACGTGCCAGATGAGTTGTCATTATATAGTGACTCTTCAGACTCAGAGGCTGATGGGGTCAGAGTTGACACATAGCCTAACCCCCTGCGAGTTTGATGATAATAATCAGGGGTTTCCCTTTGGAACGAAAGATCAGAGTAGTATTCTTCTTCCTTTGCCGAAGTTCAACCCAGGACCATTTGTCAGATCATACCCCATGCTTTTCATCATTCTGAGTATCTTTGGCTCATAATGGGTAAACGAGGGGGTTCATTCTCGCTTTCTGACTCTTCACAAGAAATCAGCTCGGATTTGATTTGTCCGAAAAGGATTGGCTTTTGGCCTTTTCGTCTAGCTGGGACCATGAATATTGATTCTTGCGCATCACCGACATCTTGGTACATTTCGAAGGATGACTCACTGGTACATGCAATGATGTCAAAGTATCTATTGCCGACTAGGGGTCATTATCCACTTCAGTACTAGTGTCTGACGGCACTGAATCAGACGCGAACACAGAAAAGTAAGCCAAATTTAACTCTTCTTAATATACCATCCGCCTACATCATTGGCGGTGTTATTAACATCGAGCTTATTAATGCTCGTTACAAGTGGATCTAGTTCCCACATGCACTCTTCTTTCTCTGGCTCGGTGTCAGCTTCATTACCAGAGTCAGGCTCCTCTGGTTGTGGGTTCTCGTTTATTTCCAAAGAGTCCTGGTACAGAAGAGAGTCTGTGAAATAGTTCTCGACTCCCTTGAACAGATGCCTTTCAGCAATCAACGTCTGTACCTTCCCACTCCCGTCGATGTATTTCAGAACTTGGTGGAGAGTGGAGGGAACGATGGAATTATGATGAATCCATGGTCATCCAAGTAGCAAATTGTATGAGGTTTCTGTTGGCCCAAGATTTGTTTAGATGATTATATGGATGTTTGTGATATATCTTGTGTGCATTTCATCATTGCACTTTATTTATTCTTTGTTCGATCTATTCTCATACAACAAGGTTGCATTGCGCACCTCTAACCCTTTCAGGGGAATCAGGAGGAAGGAGTTCAGAACCCTTCACGGGGTATACGGCTCTTAGTCTTGTTTTGAGAGATCGTTGCATCATACATCCATCTTAGTTTTAAAAGGTCATTAATACTTCATATTTTTGATTAATATGATCATATTGATTTTTGACCCGTTTTATGCCTCATAATTTGATTACTTGCTTGAATGTTAGTTTTCATTAAGATTAGGATTTATACTTGTACAACTAGTGAGCTACAAATAGACCATTATATATTTGTTCTTGAACGCTCATTTGTAGTCATTTGATGTACTAGTATAGTCTAGTTTTGATGATTCATGCATTTGACTTGTATTCCTCATTTTTAATGTGTTTCTATGATCTTGTGGTTGACTTCATGTATATGTCTATCTTGTCCAAATTATTGTTTATACATATACATCCTTGAGCCACGTGCCTTCATGCATATACTTTTGTGGACTCTTCATGTTTGGGATATGTATGTATACTTTAGTTTGTACATGACATACATATGCCTTGAAGTTTAAATCATTATGATGATTTCAATAAATTACATGATTCACTATTATATCAAGATTTGATAATTTCTATATTAAGCTTAATTGTCCATTTTCATGATGAAATGTATTTCACATTACACTTGTTCACTCACTTTATTATGTTTCTCATGATTGTGTTTTTCATGAGTATGATATGAGCTTTATGGACTTTGAGTGTTTAGTGATCTTGTGATTTTCATGTTTCATGAAAAATCCTTTTTGTTTTATCTTGAAGGATTTCTACTAGTTCTCAAATTTTCATAAACTAGTTGGTATTCTTCAAATTGGTAGAGACTTTCAAACATACTATATTGTTCAAATCATTTTTGAAAACCCTACCATCAATGGGCGGTTGGATGGGAGATCATGTTCTTGAATGCTTTATAATGAAAATCCTTTTTATCTTGAACCATGATTGGGTGGTAGTTGATATGAGATATACACTTGATCTTATTGTTGTTTCAATTGGTATCATTGAATTCTTTCAATTGGTATCGATATGACATCTTTTTGTATACTCATATATGTTTGTATTTTATATATGTATGCTTACACTTCATATAGTATCAATTTCAATTTGTATCTATTTCTTACATACATATATAGATGATTTATTCGTGCTTCAAGATATCACAAATTTTGTTTATGCTTAGCTTGAACTTTTCAAATTGAAACAACGTCAAAGCAAATTTTCAATTGATTTAATTTTCAATTGGTATCTTATTTCAAGCATATGCATATTTTCATGTGGTATTTCATAAAGGGGAGAAAACTAGTATTTTATTTTTTTTAAATTGTATTTTATCTTTCAATTGATATTTTTTTGGTATTCCACTCCCTTGCTTTATGATAGAAAATAAAGATTTCAATTGGCAAAGAAATAATTTCAATTGGTATCTTGTGTTTTAAAGAACAATAGTTTCATTTGGTATCAAGATTTGTTTTTAAGGAAATTCAAAATTAGTATTGTTTAATTCCAAAATTGGTATCTAGTTTGTTTGTTTACTTACTAATTGGTATCAAGATTTTCATTTTTTTGTGTTTTCAGTTGGTATATGTTCTCGTTTTGATTTCAATTGATTTGTTGTTTTTCAGTTTCGGCATCGATCATGTAGCACGTCACTTTAGACTTTAAGTCCCTAATTTGGCATTTGAGCTTGATCTTCCCCATTGGGCGCGTACCATTGGCATTGAACCCATAAATGGTAGTCTGGGTGGCGCTCAATCGGTGGGTAGGAATCCCTAAATGTTGCATGACCCAGCTAGGCATAATGCTTAACGCGGACCCTAGATCTACCTGAATGTGGCTTACTTCAGATGATCTAATATACTCAGTGAAGTATAGGGGTCGATCATGTTTCCCCTTCACCTACATATCATCTGTCGTGAAGGTGATGCATGGAGTATTTTGGGTGACATGGAGGCAATTCTCTACATCTTTCTCCCATGGTCCGGCCGATATCTGGGTCATTAAGATCTCAGTATTAGCTAGGGCCTCTCTCAAAGCTTCTCTGGTTGACTTTGACAGCCTCAGGAGCTCATAAAGAGTGATTTGGGCCGGGATATTGGCCAGTTGAGTCAGGACGTCAAAGCGATAATGTATTGTGGATCCTTTCGCGTTATCTTTTGGGAGAGCTTTAGAAAACCGAAGCTCTTTCTGCTTCTCCACCGGTTATTTCGTGGAGGGCTTGGCTGACTCTGTAGTGGGTTTAGGAAGGGTCGCCACCATTTCGTCATACTTTTTTAAATATGACTGGCCCGAACGAGTTTCTGCCACGAGTGGTTGATTAGGTTCTGTAGCGAGACCTATTATTTCCTCTTCTGAATCAGTCAGTAAGGGAACATCAGTTTCTGTTTCCTAGGAGAAGCACACCACATTACAAGATAAAGCTTTCGCTTTGCCTTTGGACCTTCTGCTAATAACAGTGGTCCATTGCTGGCAGTGCACATTGTCGGGATGAACCCACATAATTTTCCCCGGAGGTGTGGGGACAGGTACAAGACCCTCTCTTGTTGATGGTGAGGGTCTATATTGATCATCCTTAGTTCCCCATTTGGGATGGGGACTACTCCAGAGGGTGTTGGAGGTTGTCTTTCAAACTGGAGGAATGATGTCATATTGGCCGTCACTTTCTTCTGCTTTGGATGGAGTTTTAATACATTCGCATCAATCAGAACCTGAAGGATGTCTTTGAAGACATAACAGCTCTTGGTGGGGTGTCCCAGCATCCTATGATACAACAGTAGTTAGGATTGTCGGTTTTACCGACTTCTTCAGGACGTCTAGCTTAAGGAAGCTTCAATCTGTTGCTCTTGTTGAGTAACTTGAATAACGAGTCAACATGTTCATCTTTGAAGGAGTAATGCTTATTGGCGCGTGGCTGACTTGAAGAGCCACTTCCCTTGACCGACTGAGGTTTGATAGGGGATTTGGTTTTTGTCGCCAAGTTATCCTTTCTTTTTATTTAAGGAATGTGTCTCTGTCGACCTTTCGGGTCTGGGCTTGTTTTCTTCTGCCCTAACCCTGGCGACAATTTCTTCAGCCTGCTCACCTTGCTGGACCAATTATTTTCAGGTGCGGCTTTCAGCAACTCCTATTTGGGCGAGGAGCGACGTTTGTAGATTGTGGCAGCATGTCTCTACCCAGGTAGCCTGGGTCATACTGCTAGGACATCAGAGTGCCATATTCTGAAATCTTTCTACAAATGATTTAACTGACTCCCCCTTTCACTGTTTTGTGACCAAAAGAGTAGGCATTGTAATCTCTGAATCGTCCTCAAAAAAGCGTGTTAGGAAAAGCTTCTCCAGATCACTTCAATTTTTAATGGAGTCTTCTGAGAGCTTCATGAACCATTCAAAGGCGAATCCTTTTAGAGTGCCGATGAATAAACGTGCTAAGATGGCATCGTTATCTACCATGTTCCCCGTCTGAGACTTAAAATAGTAGATATGTTGGTTCGGTGACCCTTTGCCGTCGAATGCTTGTAGGGTCGGAGCTTTGAACTTGGAGGGTAAGGAACAAAGTCCCACTCGGCCGGATACGGCCGGACCACTCCTGCTTCTTGGAGGCCTTTCCGATTAGTAAGGGCCTCGAGGCGTTGCTCCAATTGACTCATTCTTTTTGAATGAATCTTTCCATGGTCCTGGTTGTCTTCCCCTTTAGATGAGGATTTAGACGACTTAGAAGTAGATTGCTCTTTCTCCTCGATATGCACTGAGGATGAGCTTTCTCCTTCCTTTCGTTTGCCCTTAGTTAGTGGAGGTTTTTTCAGTTGACTTCCTCTTGTCTTCAAGCAATTGTGCCAGCATCAGTTTGATAGAATCGATAGATTCTTATTGAGCACGAATCTTCTCGAATTGTTCCCTCTGGACCTAGGCTTGTTGCTCAAAGCGTCTGGCCGTCTCCTCAGGAGTATTTGTCATGTATATAAAGGCTTCTTTCTTTATAGAAGAGTTCGAAGCTTACGATTCTGCAATGGCAGAATGTGAGTCATTTACTTCAATACTCCGAGCTAGAGCACTGTAATTGATGGGGGTAATCACTCCAGTCCGAGTGCGAGCATGCCGGTACACTCCTTCAGGTTCCGTGTCAGACTCGTCAGAGCTGACTACTGCTTGTTTTTCCTTACTTCTGCTTGTCATGTTTGCAGTGATTCAGGGTACTCTGTGTCAGAGAAGGTCCTCCTCCTATGGGAGCAATACCTTTTGGCTGATCGGGAGTTAAAGTCGACTGTCTGAATATAGACTGTCGGCTTGCACGTGAACTGCAACGGCACTCAGAGAGCATTGTGATAAGCCGTTTACAGCAACACGACGGAGTGATTAAACTAGCACTCCTCTTCTTTGTCAAATAATCTCTTAGATCCGTGGGAGGGAATCGAAGAGATTAGCCTCGGATGGTCGAGGGCTTTTCAACTTGCGAGAATTATCCTTGCTCCGCAAAGCTGAGACGCAAGGTTCTGAGACGCGGAGCTCACGTCCACAGCTCCCGCGTTGTGGCTCTGAAATGCGGGCCTTGCGCCACTGTTGAGAAGAGACGCGGCTCTCGCGTTGTGGCTCTGAAACGCAAGTCTTGCGCTTCTGCTGAGGAGAGGCGCGATTCTCACATTGCTGATTGTCGCATCTGGGTAGAGATGCTTGGGAGACGCGGGCCTTCTGGGTCTCGCGTATAAATATAGAGGCACGAGTCTCGTGTCTTGGATGAGGAGTACGGACATCGCGTTACTGCTCGTGGCGTTTGGGAAGCGGTGCTTCAGAAACGTGAGCTTGGTGACTCTCATGTTTAGGTTGCCAAATGTGGACTTCACGTGTCTAAAATGGCTCAGAAGAGACGCGGGCTTGAACCTCGCGTTCTACCTCTGTTGGACAGATACTTGTTCCAGCTTGTAGTTGACGCGCACCGCCGTCTCTGTCGTCGCTCAGCATTCCAGTTACGTCGTGTAGGTTGATGGGAACCCCCGGTAACCTGACGCTGAGAAAGGGGATGGACAGGCTAAACATCAGGAACGTTAACCACGCGGGTGTCCTGAGAGACGGTGACGCGGGCGTTACGCATGATGTGATTAGCCACGACATCCTTTTTGACAGTCGCGTCTCAGAGAATCTCAGAGCAGAATCGAGGGCAAATCCCCGAACAGACTTTGCGGTAGACCCGTGCCTTAGGCTCTTGGAGCCGGAAGAGAGGAACTCTTCATACTTCGCCTGGTCGAACTCCACGATAAGTGATTCGACCATTTTCCCCATATAGGTGACATCACCTTGTGCCACCACTTGCTCGTCAGTAGAGAAAGTAGTCCCCAGCGGAGTCGCCATCTCTTATTTGGCAGGAGAAATTTGTGTAAAGTTTCCTTGAATCAATGAAGAATTACAACGGATCAACACTCCGATTACAAGAGAGGGAAGATGTTTACGTTTGAATCTCCCATTTGTTTAGTGCTGGGTTCTTGATGTGGCAGTGGAAAGTGTATCTTGTTTTCCGTTGATCGGGTGAACGTCAGGACTGTTGGCCCAAAGGCCTTCCACTCTAGTTTTGATGATGATTAACTCATGTAGTTATGTGTACTAATAATCTTGTGATTTTAGTTTCAGATCTTTAATCAAGATATTAGTTGGTGAAAGCTTCCACACATGTTTCACATGTTGATTCAAGAGCCCGAGCGTCAAAGATCATATATAGCACTTGCTCGGTGAATCAAGGAGCTTTGGATCAAGCCGACTTGGAGATTGCGCTCTACAAGAAGACTTGGAGATTGCGCTCTACAAGAAGACTTAGGTATCCATAGTTTTAGTTTGTGTTTAGATCCTAATTGTAAAGATTAGATTAGTATGATATGCTCAAGTTCACAACACACACGTTTTATGTTTTGACATTGGTTTTCGGTTTTAGGTTTAACCGATCTTGGTTTTCATGAATAGATTTTTTATCAAAACAAGTTTACATGGTTTATGTATATTAGATTTGTTTCTATATACATGCATGCTTCAATTGTTTAGACAAACTTTGCTTGATAATCTATTCCATGTGTTTTATGTTTTGGTATTTACAACAAAACATATTTTTGGACTTAATGACAAAAATCATGATATATATATATATGTTTCTTGTATATTGAATTTCTATTCATATACAATATGCTTCAAAGTGTTTAAATATCATATTTTTGTATCATGGATGAGTTTTAGACAATGTGTATTTTCTATTCAAAATACAAGGTTTTAGAAAATACGGTTTTTGGCTTTTGGCAAAATTTCTATGACACAAAAATAGTCAAATATGTTTGAAATTTGTATTAGGATTTTTAACACAAGTTTGTATTTCAATATTAAATGATAAAACTATTTTTGTGGAATTTTAGAGATTTTGTGGGATTTATTGGAATATTTTTTACCTCAGTTTTCTGTCCTATTTGCTCCCTGCCAGGCTAGTTCGGTCGACCGTAACGGTCGACCGCATGTAGCCGGTCGACCGTCACGGTCGACCGACGACGTGCACAAACCTGTGCACGTTTCTGGCACAGTCAGCGGTCGACCGGGACGGTCGACCGGAGCAGAATAGTCTGCTCACGGGATTATTCGGTCGACCGGGCCGGTCGACCGTTAGTTGCCAACGGTCAAAAATTGACCGTTGGACGGTCGACCGAAGGCTATTTCTGGCAAAAATTCTGTAAACGGCTAGTTTTCTAAATTGCCTATAAATACCCCATTTGAAAGAGTTTTTCTCTAAGAATTTTTGTGCGAAATTTTTCATACTCTCTGGTGTTTTTACAGCAATCAAAAGAAGTTTTTGAGCTCAAATTGAACAATACATTTGGTGTTTTTGTTAGGGTTTGGAAAATCAAAGAAAGGGTTTTTGGGAAAGGATTTTGATTGAACTTCTCTATCTTTGTTTCAGTTTTTCCCAGGATTTTTCTTTATGATTTCTGATTTCCATTCCTTTGGTTTTCTCCACACTTGAGCAAAAATCTACTATCTATATCTATAGGATATTTGTGTGGGAAAAGATATTGTTTGTGGTTGTTGTTTGAAACCACTTAGTTGTAAACCCATTTCTTGCTTTGTGCCATTTCCCTCATTGTGTTGAGGAGGTTGTGCAAATTGGGTTGTGAGGAGTTTTGTGTAAGCTTGGTGCTAATCCCTCAAGTTGTGAGGTGATTGTTTGTTGTATTGGAGGAGTGCCTCAAGAAGGAGGTTGAGATTGTAAGAAGGGGAGTTGGGAACTCCTTGTAATTGTGATTGCCCCAAATCCTCGGTGGAGGTTCCCTTAGTGGGAGTCCTTAGTGAACAAGCTAGTGGATTGGAAATCCTTCGTGTGTCGAAGGCGGGGATGTAGAGCTGGGTGCTCGAATCTCGGAACATATCTCTTTGTTTGCGCTTGATCCATTGACTCTTGCTCTCTCTCTTTACTTTGTACAAATTGCTATATCTTATACTTGTTTGTGTGTGCATCATTGTTGTAATTGCAATTAGTTTTTTAAATTCCGCATTAAGTTCACTAGATTAGCATTGTCACCTATTCACCCCCCCCTCTAGGTGACTTTTCAATTGGTATCAGAGCTAGCGCTCCTGATATTTAGGTTTAACCACCTAGGAGTGTGATCTTGGTTTGCTAATCTTCATTTGCATTTCATTTGCACTCATACTAGTTTGCACTCATGGCTAGCCCTCCTATGTTTGACCATTTTAGACTTGATACTTGGAAGGTGGACATGACTAGGCATTTAAAAACACTAGGTCATCTAGTTTATCAAGCCATTACCATAGAATCCCTCCCAAATACTAGTAAGCATAAGAAGGCCAATGCACTTGCACTTCAAACACTTAGAGCATCTTTTGATAATAATCTCTTACTTGTTTTTGATAGTTTTAAACTCGGCTTTTGCAGTTTGGAGCGTATTGACATCTCCGGAGCTTCCAAGGATCATCAACAATATGAGGAGATCTAGGAGAGATGTATCCGAAGAGCCTTGTTTCATGGCATATGGGAATGACTCCCATGAGGTACAATCGGACTCTCAAATACATGATAGCTCTAGCTCTTATTGCCATGGATGTTTTGAGGTTCAAAATTTAAATGTTGAACTTGCTTCTAAGCTTGAAAAATTCTTGGAAAAACATAACTCTTTGAAAGAAAAACATTTTGATTTACAAAAAGAAATGAAGGATTTATGCTCTACTTTTGAAACCGTTTTGCAAGAGAAAGAAGAGATTACTAGTGAATGTGACTCACTAAGATCTCAACTTGAAAATGCTTTAAAAGAAATTGAAGTTTTGAAAAATAAAAATGATTGTGATGATGTTGTAAAGCACAATGAGATTTTATCTTCAAAATTGGATTTTACTTTTAAAGAAAATCTTACTTTGAAAAATGATATTGATTCAATTACTAAAGAATTGGATTTGGTTTTGATTAAAAATAAATCTTTATAAAATGAGATTGATATTTGTCATACTAATGTAGCTTCTACTTCTTGCACTCCTATAGCATGTTCCACTTTGTCTTCTAGCATAGAAAATGATATAAATAATTTGAAGAAAAGTGTTGATTGTTTGGGCTCCACTTTGAGCCATTGTGTCATGAATCACACACGATTGGAAACCTTGGTTCGCAAGAAACAAGTTCCAACCTTGCATGCACACCCATCTAGGCATACACATGCTTTTCATGATCACCACCATCATATGTATGCTCACGTGTACACATGTACACATTGTGGTCGAAAAGGCCATCTTGCTAGATTTTGTTATGATCTTTTACATGTTAAAAATTTAGCAACTAATTTTGTTTTGGTTAGAAAAGATGCTAACCCCCGTGGACCCACAAGAAAATGGGTACCAAGATCCACCTCTTTGATGTTTGATGTAGGTGGAGTCTCTCGCATCACTTGAGGGCTTTGGTGCCTTGAGGTGGATGCATTCTAAGCTTAAAAGAGAACCATTTGGATGCTTCACTCTCAAGGAGATTTGGTGGGAGGATCACCATGTTTTGGAGAACTAGAGATGCACCTTCATCGGTTTTGGTATCATTCTCTAACTCCCATTTTTATTTGCATGCTTTTACATATTCATAGCATGTTTTGTTTCATTGTTCATTATGCTTATGCTATGTTAGTTAGATTAGTGTTATACATGTTTAGTTACTTGAGCACCCATGTTTCATATGGATCTATATTTAATGTTCTCACCTTGTTTAGAACTAACATGTATGCCCTAGATCTTATGCACATACATTTGCATTATGACCATTTGGATGTTTATGATTATATGATGATTTGTTTTGATGACTCATGTTTTAGTATGATATATGCCATGTTTGTTAGACCCTTGACATGCATGTTTAGCTTATGAGATCACCCATGTTTAGTATGGACCCTTATTTTGTGTTCTCTTTATGTTTAGCTATCATGTTGATCATAGTTCTAATGCACATGTCTTTGTCATGCAAATCATATGGTTGACTATGATTCTTTTGTTTTAATAATTCATGTTTTTATCATATTGATTGTTGACCCGTTTTATGCTTCATGTTTTGACTACTTGCTTGAATGATAGTTTTCATTAAGACTAGGATTTATACTTGTACAACGAGTGAGCTACAAATAGACCTTTATATGTGTTTGTGTTTGAACGCTCATTTGTATTCACTTGATGTACTAGTATAGTCTAGTTTTGATGATTCATGCATTCAAGCATGTATTCCTCATTTTTAATATGTTTTATGATCATGTGTTGTCTATGATAAAGTGTTTTCACTTCATGTATATGTCTATTTTGCCAAACCTTAAGATATACATGTATGCCCCTTGAGTCATTTGCTTTTCATGCAAATCTATATTTTGGACTCAATTGTGTTTAGGGATATGTATGTATACTTTTGCTTTGTCTAAACATACATATACTTTGAAGTATAAATTGACTTTTAATGAAAAGTTTAGATTTTCATGTTTTTAGGAAATTTCCTTTAGTAATGAAAATTTAGTTTTCATATATTTATATTTTAAGAATTTCAATTAAGCTTAATTGTCCTTTTTCATGATGAAATGTATTTCACATTACACTTGTTCACTCACTTTATTATGTTTCTCATGATTGTTTTTTTCATGAGTATGATATGAGCTTTATGGACTTTGAGTGTTTAGTGATCTTGTGAATTTCATGTTTCATGAAAATCCATTTTGTTTTATCTTGAAGGATTTCTACTAGTTTTTCAAATTTTCATAAACTAGTTCATATTCTTCACTTTGTAGTGATTTTCAAACATACTCTATTTTCAAATCTATTTTTGAAAAACCCCTACCATCGATGGGCGGTTAGATGGGAGATCATATTCTTGTATGCTTTATAATGAAAATCCTTTTTATCTTGAACCATGATTGGGTGGTAGGTTATATGAGTCATACACTTGTATTTATTGTTGTTTCAATTGGTATCATTGAATTCTTTCAATTGGTATCGATATGACATCTTTTTGTATACTCATATATGTTTGTATTTTATATATGTATGCTTGCACTTCATATAGTATCAAATTTCAATTGATATCTATCTTTTACATACATATATAGATGATTTATTTGTGCTTCAAGATATCACAAATTTTGTTTATGCTTAGCTTGAACTTTTCAAATTGAAACAATGTTAAAGCAAATTTCAATTGATTTAATTTCAATTGGTATCTTGTGTTTTAAAGAATAATAGTTTCATTTGATATCAAGATTTGTTTTTAAGGAAATTCAAAATTAGTATTGTTTAATTCCAAAATTGGTATCTAGCTTGTTTGTTTACAATTGGTAGGTTATTTGTTTACTTACTAATTGGTATCAAGATTTTCATTGGTATATGTTCTCGTTTTTTATTTCAATTGATTTGTTGTTTTTCAATTGGTATCAATATACACTTCATTGCCACATTTTTTTTGGTATCATATTTGTTTTTAACCCTTTTTGATGATTGACAAAAAGGGGGAGAAGAATTTGAGTTTTATATGCATATTTGTGTTTGCATATAGTTTACATTTGATGAAAAGAAGCCTTATTTATATGCATGAGTTAAGGGGAGCTTCTTTGAAGCTTTACTTTAATCCATGCATATATAACTCCATGAGTTTTGTCATCATCAAAAGGGGAGATTGTTGGCCTAAAGGCCTTCCACTCTAGTTTTGATGATGATTAACTCATGTAGTTATGTGTACTAATAATCTTGTGATTTTAGTTTCAGATCTTTAATCAAGATATTAGTTGGTGAAAGCTTCCACACATGTTTCACATGTTGATTCAAGAGCCCGAGCGTCAAAGATCATATATAGCACTTGCTCGGTGAATCAAGGAGCTTTGGATCAAGCCGACTTGGAGATTGCGCTCTACAAGAAGACCTGGAGATTGCGCTCTACAAGAAGACTTAGGTATCCATAGTTTTAGTTTGTGTTTAGATCCTAATTGTAAAGATTAGATTAGTATGATATGCTCAAGTTCACAACACACAACGTTTTATGTTTTGACATTGGTTTTCGGTTTTAGGTTTAACCGATCTTGGTTTTCATGAATAGATTTTTTTATCAAAACAAGTTTACATGGTTTATGTATATTAGATTTGTTCTATATACATGCATGCTTCAATTGTTTAGACAAACTTTGCTTGATAATCTATTCCATGTGTTTTATGTTTTGGTATTTACAACAAAACATATTTTTGGACTTAATGACAAAAATCATGATATATATATATGTTTTCTTGTATATTGAATTTCTATTCATATACAATATGCTTCAAAGTGTTTAAATATCTATTTTTGTATCATGGATGAGTTTTAGACAATGTGTATTTTCTATTCAAAATACAAGGTTTTAGAAAATACGGTTTTTGGTTTTTGGCAAAATTTCTATGACACAAAAATAGTCAAATATGTTTGAAATTTGTGTTAGGATTTTTAACACAAGTTTGTATTTCAATATTAAATGATAAACTATTTTTGTGGAATTTTAGAGATTTTGTGGGATTTATTGGAATATTTTTTACCTCAGTTTTCTGTCCTATTTGCTCCTGCCAGGCTAGTTCGGTCGACCGTAACGGTCGACCGCATGTAGCCGGTCGACCGTCACGGTCGACCGACGACGTGCACAAACCTGTGCACGTTTCTGGCACAGTCAGCGGTCGACCGGGACGGTCGACCGGAGCAGAATAGTCTGCTCACGGGATTATTCGGTCGACCGGGCCGGTCGACCGTTATTTGCCAACGGTCAAAAATTGACCGTTGGACGGTCGACCGGGCCGGTCGACCGGAAGGCTATTTCTGGCAAAAATTCTGTAAACGGCTAGTTTTCTAAATTGCCTATAAATACCCCATTTGAAAGAGTTTTTCTCTAAGAATTTTTGTGCGAAATTTTTCATACTCTCTGGTGTTTTTACAGCAATCAAAAGGTTTTTGAGCTCAAATTGAACAATACATTTGGTGTTTTTGTTAGGGTTTGGAAAATCAAAGAAAGGGTTTTTGGGAAAGGATTTTGATTGAACTTCTTTATCTTTGTTTCAGTTTTTCCCAAGGATTTTTCTTTATGATTTCTAATTTCCATTCCTTTGGTTTTCTCCACACTTGAGCAAAAATCTACTATCTATATCTATAGGATATTTGTGTGGGAAAAGATATTGTTTGTGGTTGTTGTTTGAAACCACTTAGTTGTAAACCCATTTCTTGCTTTGTGCCATTTCCCTCATTGTGTTGAGGAGGTTGTGCAAATTGGGTTGTGAGGAGTTTTGTGTAAGCTTGGTGCTAATCCCTCAAGTTGTGAGGTGATTGTTTGTTGTATTGGAGGAGTGCCTCAAGAAGGAGGTTGAGATTGTAAGAAGGGGAGTTGGGAACTCCTTGTAATTGTGATTGCCCCAATCCTCGGTGGAGGTTCCCTTAGTGGGAGTCCTTAGTGGACAAGCTAGTGGATTGGAAATCCTTCGTGTGTCGAAGGCGGGGATGTAGAGCTGGGTGCTCGAACCTCGGAACATATCTCTTTGTTTGTGCTTGATCCATTGACTCTTGCTCTCTCTCTCTTTACTTTGTACAAATTGCTATATCTTATACTTGTTTGTGTGTGCATCATTGTTGTAATTGCAATTAATTTTTTAAATTCCGCATTAAGTTCACTAGATTAGCATTGTCACCTATTCACCCCCCCTCTAGGTGACTTTTCAAGGACCTTCTAGGAATCCTCTCTTTGGATAGCGGATGGAGTAACACAGCTCCTATCCACCAAGAATCTCAGAGAAATTGTGGGCAAAGACAACTAACTTGTATACAGCAAGTTGTTGGAAGAGTTGAACCTTCTCTCACTTTTTTATCTCCCTTGTATCTATCTCTCCCCCTTTTCGGCAAACTAGGCTATTTATAGAGGTTTCAGGGGGTGAACGTGTCCCCTAAAAACGCTCCATAATGGGGTTAACTCCCTCACTACGTGGGCAGTAAGTGACTCAGTAATGAGGGCAGTTATAACCGAGACGCGGGTTTTTAACCTTGCGCCTTGTTGCTGAAGTAATACTGAGACGCGGTTTTCGACCCTCGTGTCTTAGAGCTGAAGTGATGCTGAGACGCGGGTTTTGACCCTCGCATCTTGGTGCTGCAATGATGCGGATACGCGGGTTTTGACCCTCGCGTCTTGGTGCTGCAGTGATGCGGAGACGCGAGTTTTGACCCTCGCGTCTTAGTATTGCAGTGATAGCTATGATTAGCCCTGCGTTTGGAGTTTGGACTCTACTTTTTGATGACTTGTCCTTATTATTTTTTAGACAACCTACAACAACCAGTCAATAAGGAATGTGATTCTCCTAGGCTTTCCTGGGTATATTAGAGAGGCAGAGTCCTCTTAATATGTATTGCTTGCAATTTGTATTGATTATTAATCAATAAAGAAATCTCTCTTCCTTGCCTCGAGAACGTAAGCAAAATTGGCCGAACCTCGTTAAATCTTGTGTTTTTGGTTTTTCTCCCATTGTTCAATTGTTCTTACTGTTGGTAGTACTTCTATATTGCATCTGTGGCTTAAGGGTTCCTCTAACTGGTTGTTGTTCTGCGCGCAACAATATTTTTAGTTCCATGCATTTGGTATTTCTTGAATGATGCTTTTTGACACTTTCAGATACTTCTTTGATATTCATTGTTCATAATCGGACACTTTTTCTTTGGTTTGATATTAAAAGCATATTTATTAAATATATATGAAGAGTAGTTTATATCATATTGTAGTCAGGATGTTTGAGTATAAGATGTAAGATAAGTGCTTAAAAGTAGCTTAAAAAGTCAAGGCCTATTCCTATGTATGTATCCAAATGTATGCGATGTTAACATTTTTTTTTTCCCCCTCTAAGAATATTTTAATTATTCTATCATGTCCTTGAGTAAAAGAATAGCATAAGCCGATCAAAGAGAGGTTTCTCCTGTGACTTATATATAATTTTTGTCCGTATGTCGTCTTCACTTCCGTACGAGAGAGAGAACGAGCGGGCGAGAGAGGGGGGAGAGACGCCGCCACTGCCCTACTCTCTCCTCTCTGACCTTCCCCTCTCCGTCTTCTTCACCCTCCTCCTCCTTATTCCACCACCATCCTCCACCTTCTTCTCCCTATTTCCTCCTCAAATTGCTTGGAGATAGAACTATGCTTCACCCCATCGCTGCACCCTCTTTCCCTCCATTTTTTCTTCCTCCTTCATCGCTCTGTATACCACTCGGTCAAGCGATGTACTAGCTTAATATAAAACTTGCATCTATGAAATTTCTTAGAAAGAAACAAAATAAAGCAACTCCCAAATCACGTGCCTGGTTCGTGACTTTAAACAATTCGACATCAATGGCACTGACGGTAATTAGACAAAACAATCAGGGGCAGGTCCGAACAATTCCCTCTTTATTTCTGTATATTTAAATCTCGCCCCCAACGAAATTGTCAGGGCCTAATCCCTAATATTTCCTCCTTCCGCGGCTCCGCCGTCTTCCTCCTTCGCCGTACGAAACCCTAACCCCAATTCCCCCAACCCCCTTTTTCCTCTCTCTCTCTCTCTCTCTCTCTCTCTCTCTCTCTCTCTCGCTCTCTCTCTCTTCGTTCATTCGTTCGTTGAAGGATCCGAGATGTCGCACTTCGGTCGATCTGGGCCTCCCGATATCAGAGACACCTTCTCTCTCCTCGTCCTCAACATCACCTTCAGTAATTCCCTTCCGCCTCCTCTCTCTATGTTTGTGTGTGTTTCCTAATTTATTTGTGATTTTTCTAATTTGTTCGTGATTTTGAGCAGGAACCACGGCCGATGATCTCTTCCCTCTCTTCGAGAAATATGGGAGGTCGTCGACATCTTCATCCCCAGAGATCGCAGGTATTGACGTCAAATCCCTCTTTTTAGGGTTTCTCGAGAGATTTCTCGCTGTTTAGTTGTTCTGGGATTTTTCTCCTTTTTTGGATTTTACTTTGATGACTCCTTTTTCTTAAATGGAAGGACTGGGGAGTCGCGAGGGTTTGCCTTTGTGAGGTACAAGTACGCTGATGAGGCGCAGAACGCTGTGGAGAAACTTGATGGTAAGTTTCTTGTTTTTCTTTTTTTTTTTGGTTGAGATTTCTTGAGTTGTTTGTTTGTTTGTTTTTTTATGTTATTTGAAGTTTGTTTTATTTACAGGGAGGAACGTGGATGGCCGAGACATCATGGTTCAGTTTGCGAAATATGGGCCTAATGCTGAACCGATGTAAGTTATGAGTTTTAAATTCTTGATTTTGGTTGTTGAATTAGAGTTGGATTTTACTTGAGGTAAATTTATTAATTTCTGTATTCATAGTTGGTTCGTAGCATTAGTGTTATTGATGTTTAAGCCTGGTTCTTGATTTTCTCATTGTAAATTGGTCACCGAGGCATTAAACAAAAATAATGAAGTAAGGCATGTTAGAACCTCGCCGAAGATTCAACGCGCACGTTGCCGACGAGATTCACAGCCAAGCTACACAAGAAAACTCACACGAATTGAAAACACGATCTCGAATTGGTGCTGCAAAGCTTAACTTTTTTCGTTGTTTATTCCTCTGTTTTTAAAGACAACTAAATGGAAACAAAAGGAAAGAAAAAACTGCCTTCAATCAGGCCGATCACACAAGGTAACTAACCTAAACATGGTATGCTAAATTACTGCCTTCAATCAGGGCCGATCACACAAGGTAACTAACCTAAACATGGTATGCTAAAATACTGCCTTCAATCAGGGCCGATCACACAAGGTAACTAACCTAAACATGGTATGCTAAAATAGTGGCACGTTTGCTAAATTAGTGGCAAGGATTATTTCCATCAATTTGTGGCACGTTTGCTAAATTAGTGGCAAGGATTATTTCCATCAATTTGTGGCACGTTTGCTAAATTAGTGGCATGCAAGGATTATTTCCTTCAATCTCCTCCTAAGCCTTGTCGTGCACCTTCAACCACATTGATCATGCCGATCTTTGAGCGAAATTCTTGAAATTTTGCCCTGCCCAACGACTTCGTCAGGATATCACTGAGTTGTTCTTCACTCCTGACGAACTGCACCTTGATCAGACCCTTTTCTTCGCATTTTCGGACCAGATGGTACTTTACCTCGATGTGCCTACTCTGTTCATGGAGAACCGGGTTCTTGATCAGGGCGATGGCTGACTTGTTGTCCACTTTGAGCAGAGGAGCGCTCGGCTTGGACCCCTGCACTTCTCCCAGCACTTGAGCGAGCCACAACGCCTGGCAGGTCGCATTTGCCGCAGCAATGTACTCCGATTCACAGCTGGATTGCGCCACGATCTGCTGCTTCTTCGACTGCCATGAAATTGGGCTTTCCGCCAGCATGAAGATGACTCCAGTTGTGCTCTTTCTAGCATCAACGTCTCCAGCAAAATCAGCATCGCTGAAACCTGTTAGCTGGGCTTATTTCCCTTCTTCCTGCCGAACCAGAGCCCCCAGTTGCTTGTTCCCGCCACATAACGAAGAATCCGTTTCAACGCTGCAAGGTGATCCTCCTTTGGCTCCTCCAGAAAACGGCTAACATATCCGACTGAGAACGCAAGATCAGGGCGGGTATTCACCAGATACCTTAAGCTCCCGATGAAACTCCTGTATGTTGTAGCGTCCACCGGTGACTCCGTGCTCTGCTTGCTTAGTTTCAGCCGCGCCTCCATGGGTGTTTGGCAAGGATTGCATCCTGCCATGCCGCTTCTCTCTAAGATCTTCACGGCGTACGCTCCTTGACTGAGCGAGATGCCGCTCGCGCTCTGCTTCACCTCGATCCCGAGGTAGTAGTGAAGTAGGCCGAGGTCGCTCATCTTGAATGTCACCGCAATCTCGTTCTTGAACACCCTGAGGTCGTCGCGATCCGTTCCAGTGATGACAAGATCATCGACGTAGACTCCGACCACCAGTTTCGCGTCATTGTTCTGCCTGATGTAGACGGCGTGCTCCGACTCGCTCCTCCTGAAACCGAGCGACAACAGAGTGTCGTCGAGCTTCGTGTACCAGGCGCGTGGTGCCTGGTGTAGCCCGTACAACGCCTTCCGCAGCCTGAACACCTTGTGTTCCTTACCGGAGACGATGAAACCTGCTGGTTGCTAGACATAGACCTCCTCCTGTAGGTTACCGTTCAAGAACGCTGACTTGACGTCCATGTGGTGCACCTCCCACCCTTCGTGCGCCGCGAGGGCGATGAGGAGGCGCACCGAGTCCAGCCTGGCTACCGGCGCGAAGACTTCGTCGTAGTCGATGCCGTGCCGCTGTGCATAATCCTTCACCACGAGGCGCGCCTTATGCTTGGACACCGCCCCGTATTCGTCCCGCTTTACCTTAAAAACCCACTTGACTCCAATCGCCTTGCGCCCAGGCGGGAGATCGGTGAGGTACCATGTGCCGTTTTCTTCGATGGCCTCTATTTCTTCAATCATTGCCTTCCGCCAGCTCGGGCTGCGCTCCGCCTCAGTGAACGAAGAAGGCTCGTCATAGTTTGTTGCAAGTGGCTCCTCTGCCAGCAGGGCGCGTTGTGCGAAGCCACGCGGTGGGGCCGGCCCGATGATGTCGTTGACACTACGGAACCGGAGCGGTGCGTCGTAGTCATGGTCCGCATCCAGGTTCTCGTCGTCAAACTCATCGTGTTGCTCCGCTACGTTGTCAGGCCCCCCCGGAGTCTGGTGTGCTGGCGCCTCTTCTGTATCGACAGCCGTCAGAGTCGCCTGGCCCGTGGTGGCGTATTCGATCGTGAAGACGTCATCACCGCCACTCGGCTCTCCATCGTCGCCGCTGGCACCCCAGTCCCACTGGGCCTGCTCGTCGAACGCCACGTCGCGTGTCACATGGACACGCTTCGTGACAGGATCGTAAGCACGGTAGGCCTTGGAGCCGCGCTCGTAGCCGACGAAGATCATCTTGCGCCCCCGATCTTCGAGTTTCTTCAGATGCGGCGTCGTGTTGCGGACGTACACGATGCATCCGAACGTCTTGAGGTGATGAACCGCCGGCTTCTTCCCGTGCCACGCCTCAAACGGCGTCATGCTGTCCACGCTCTTCGGCGGGCACCTGTTGAGCACATATACTGCAGTGCTTACCGCCTCGCCCCAGAACCATCCGGGCAATCCTTTCGCCTTGAGCATGCTTCTCGCCGTTGCCATCACCGTGCCGTTTCGACGCTCGACGACGCCATTCTGTTGTGGGCTGTACGGCGCGGTGTGTTGGCGATGGACTCCTTCGGCTGCGCAGTACTCCGCGAACTCGGCTGCGGTGAATTCGCCCCCCCGATCAGTGCGGAGCGCCTTCAGCTTGAGCCCGGACTCGCCTTCCGCTCGAGCTTGGATCTCCTTGATTTCGGCCGCTGCACGATCCTTTGAAGGAATCACGGCTAGCCACATGTATCTGCTAAGATCGTCCACCAGGAGCAAGAAGTACTTGTTTCCCCTTGTGTTTGCCGGCGCAATTGGGCCGCACAGGTCACCGTGTACCAGCTCAAGGCACTGCTTTGCCCGGAATTCTGCCTGAGCCGGGAACGGGTTTCGCCGCTGCTTGCCGGCCTGGCACGCCTCGCACATCTCCTCTACCTGCCCTATCACAGGCAAGCCGCGTACCCACTCCTCCCGAGCTAGCTTCCGGAGCGCTGTCATGTTGACGTGCCCGAACCGCTCGTGCCAGCGCCACGCCACCTCGTCGCCGCGACTGCGCACCGCCAAGCATCTTGTCTCTGCTATCTTGACGTGGAGGGTGTACAGTCTGTTGGCCGCCCGCTTCACCATTGCCAGCAGCCTTCCATCGGGTTCCCTGATCTGCATCACTCCGTCTTTGATGTCAATCTTGTAGCCCCTTTCATCGAGCTGTCCTACGCTTACAATGTTCGTAGTTAGTCGAGGGATGAAATAGACACCGGGGAACGATCGGAGCTCGCCGTTCTTGCAGGAGAAAGTGATGGTCCCCCGGCCTTCTATCTGCGCCACGGAGTCATCGCCGAACCGCACGGTGCCGAGTACCGCCGTGTCCATCCTCGAGAATGCGGTCCTTGATCCGGACATGTGATTCGTCGCGCCAGTGTCCAGGACCCAGGACTCCGCCTCCCGATTCTTCTCTTCTCCGAGTTGAGTGAACACTTGCTGCTCCCAGATCTCGATCTGGGTGTGTGTCGTCGCCTCTGATTCGGAGCCGCCATGCCTCTGTTCCGCTCCCAACCCGACCGATCCAGACTGCGAGAGTGGAACATCAGTCAGCGGTGAGGTCGCTGGGGCTCCATCGGAAGATTGCACTTCAGATTTCGGCGGCGGGGAAATGGACGAGATTTTCGCGAGTAGGAGCGAGGCTTCTGCCTCATCTTGGACGGTATGGGCTTGCTCCTGTTTGGGCCTGGATCGGCATTCGCGAGCCCAGTGACCCATCTTCCCGCAACGCCGGCACTCGTCCCCAGTGGGTTTTGACTGCCCACCTGGTGATGAGTCTCCGCGTGCGCGCCCGCGTCCTCGTCTTCCTCCTCCGCGCCGTCCTGCTCTACCTCTGCCACCGCTTGCACCGCCGCCGGAGTGGTTCTCCGCCTCGCGCTTCTTCCGTCGCGCGTCCCACTCCTCTTCCGTGAGGTACAGCTTTCCCTCTTTTTGTAATGACGCCGGCGCTTCTTCGAACGCCTCCTCGGCCTCTTTCAAACGCCCGGTGAGATCGGCGACAGACATGGTCGAAATATCGAGCAATGTCTTAATCGCAATGGCGATCTGCTTGAACCGAGGTGGCAGGCTTCGGAGTATCTTTGCGACAACCTTGGCTTCCTCCACTTCTTCATCCATGGTGGCGAGTTGTGCCGCCATGTTGTTCAGGCGTAGCGCGAAGTCCTCGACAGTCTCGCCGTCCTCGAACACGGCGAGATCAAACTTTCGGCGAAGCTGCTGCGCCGTTGACTTCTTCACTCGATCATCTCCAACCCTTAAGGTCGCGATCGTGTCCCAGGCCTCCTTTGCCGTCTCCTTCTTGGCGATCGTCAGAATCATCTCTGGTGGCACCGCGCTGCACAAGGCGTCCAGCGCCATCATCTCCTCTTGCGGATCGGCGCCATCCTCGATGACGGTCCACAACGCTCTCGCCTTCAACTTCACCTTCATCAGGAGTGCCCACTCTGAGTAATTGATCTTGGTGAGGACAGGATACTTACTCCCACCGCTCACCTCCCGAATCACCCGCTGGTACACCACACCATCTTTGGAGGCGCCGTCGTTGACTTTCTTCCAGACATCTTTGATAGCCTCGCTCTGATACCACTTGTACGTTGCCGACGAGATTCACAGCCAAACTACACAAGAAAACTCACACGAATTGAAAACACGATCTCGAATTGGTGCTGCAAAGCTTAACTTTTTTCGTTGTTTATTACTCTGTTTTTAAAGACAACTAAATGGAAACAAAAGGAAAGAAAAAACTGTCTTCAATTAGGCCGATCACACAAGGTAACTAACCTAAACATGGTATGCTAAATTACTGCCTTCAATCAGGGCCGATCACACAAGGTAACTAACCTAAACATGGTATGCTAAAATACTGCCTTCAATCAGGGCCGATCACACAAGGTAACTAACCTAAACATGGTATGCTAAAATAGTGGCACGTTTGCTAAATTAGTGGTAAGGATTATTTCCATCAATTTGTGGCACGTTTGCTAAATTAGTGGTAAGGATTATTTCCATCAATTTGTGACACGTTTGCTAAATTAGTGACATGCAAGGATTATTTCCTCACCAAGAGGATTCTAGAATGCTCGGCTTCTCTCAGGACAAAGCCTCGAACAGGCTCGGGGCCTTCCAGTACTCTCCAGTGAGAAACAGTGCTTCATAATTCTTGGTTTCTCCGAGCCCCTCTCCCCTCTCGCTATATATTGCGATCGTCACGCCTCTCTCTTCAATTAACCCATTGAGGAAAAAAGAGCAGCAAGCACTGAAAGTCAAGGCGGCTTCAATTCTCAATTCTCATTCCCTCAGCTCGTTGTAATCTGAGAGATGGCTTTGATTCCTCAAATGTTTGGGCAGAGGAGCAACATCTTCGACCCTTTCTCCCTCGACATCTGGGATCCATTCCAAGGATGGCCTTTCGACCGCTCTCTCACTGCTGGTCAATCTCGATCCAGCGGTGCTCTGAGCGAGACCTCGGCCTTTGCCAACACCCGAATTGATTGGAAGGAGACTCCTGAGGCCCACGTCTTCAAGGCCGACCTCCCGGGAATTAAGAAGGAAGAAGTGAAGGTAGAGGTCGAAGAAGGGAGAGTGCTTCAAATCAGCGGAGAGCGGAGCAGAGAACAAGAAGAGAAGAATGACAAGTGGCACAGGGTCGAGCGGAGCAGCGGTAAATTCCTCAGAAGGTTCAGGCTGCCGGAGAACGCGAAGATGGAGCAGGTGAAGGCGAGCATGGAGAACGGCGTGCTCACCGTGACTGTGCCCAAAGAGGAAGTCAAGAAGCCTGAGGTTAAGGCAATTCAGATCTCTGGCTGAATGTGGAGTCTGGTAACATTACTGAGCTGTTGTTTGGAATGTGAATGTGTGTAATGGTGTGATGCTTGATGCAATGTTTGTGCATGTTCAAAAATTTATGTGATGTATGCGTAAGCAAGCTCTGCTGTCTGTGAGGAATAATTTCTAGTTTTGCTTATGGAATGTATAACCAACTAATTATCATAATGTTTATGCTGTAAAGAAAAAACTTTTTTATTGTATTTTTGACGTATAGCATTTCCGTTCCATGGTTCGCAGAGGATTTCCAACTGGGAATTTGATTGCGGATATAAATGGTTGAAGTTGGAACAAGCAGTGGTCTGACTGCAGATGACGGTGTAAAATTTCACTACTATAAAATTTTAGTATTTCAATCGAAACATAATTTCTGATACGTTTGAAAAAAAGAGAAGGTTCGCCAGCGCAATTACATGCGCATTAAACAATCATCAAATTGTACTACGTTGGCCAATTTATGTGTTTTCGACTGTGAGAGCCCAATTCACAGAGACGGGAAATAGGCTATCGCCCTCAGAAACAAATACAGTTTAAGTGGCAGATGATGAAGTACAAATTTTCTCTTTGTTTTTTTTTTTTTTTTTTGTTTTCAATACACAAGAAATAACGGAGATCTGAATAGTCTAAACAGATGTACAAAGCAATAGAGAGAGAAAAATTATTGAAACATGCGCTACCTGCAGCCACTGTACGAACAGTACCAATCAGGAACCTGTTTTTCAAAACCGCATGCCATTGAAAGGCAAGTTTCAAGCAAAAAGTTTGAGCAGCCCTTGTCCTAGTCACAGTAATCTGACTCCATGTGCAGTGTAGTTTCATTAGTCCCCTGATCCAGTTAGCAATAGACAGAACCCGTCCCTGACAGTAACCTTACAGCCTCGCGACCTCTACAACCGTTCAAATTTAGCCGCAAGTGTACTTCCTTTCTTTTTGGCTTTACAAGCAAGACCCTTGGACCCTAGAAAAAATGAAAAGAAAACAACGATGATGTAGAAAGGAAAAAAAGTGTGTGTTTGTGCGTGTAGGAACTTTTTATCTCTAATGATAATGATGCAGAATTGTGAAAGTATCCCAAGATTTCTTAGAGATATTACCATAGGAACTCCAATAGACATGAAGTCGGCATCATTCATATGCTACAATGCATGCATGTCTATCCCGTTCCATATAAATATAGTAAATCAGAAAGCAGATTATGTGATGAAGTGCGTGTTGGGAAATATGAAGAATTAAATGTGAATTTTTGAGTTGAATTACGGTGAGATCTGTTGATAGAATTAAATAAGATAATGGTTGGAGTGTGTCTCCTTCCATTGGGATGAACGTGGTATATTCACATGTTCAATTCCGACTTCGAATGAATGAGATATTCAAGTTTAAAGTTTGCCTAATTCAAAAATCAAAAGGGGACTAAATGTAGCTAAAAACATTTAGTCTCACATTGGCCATGGGATGGAAGTTTGAAGTGTTTAAATAGAGAAAAATGGGAATAAAGGGTGTGCCCTTAGGGTACTTGGAATTTTCGCGCGCGATTAGAGGGAAACCATGCCAGCGCAGGCGCCGCCGCCGATGGCGGCGACCGGCAGGCGCCGAAGCCGGGCTGGGGTTCGGGACCCGGTCCGATTCTTTTTTAAATGGGTATGGGTCTCTGCCATTTTGATCCGAGCCGAAACTGAGCAACGGATTGGTCGGGAACGGACGGATTTGCCCCTCCTAGAGCGCTATAAATAGCGCTCCTTTTCTCTCATTTCAAAACTCAGAAACACAACAATCAGCAATACAAAAAAGGAAAACAAGTTTCTTCCTCTGCATTCCGAAGTGGGACTTCTGCAACTCAGATTCAGAAGTGACTTTCAATAGGAAGTGAGAATTCTGCAACTGGGATTCCGAAGTGATTTTCAACAGATTCTGAAGATTCCTTCTGAAAGAAGGCTCAGAAAATTCAACAGATTCTTTAAGAAAATTCAGAAAATTGTTCTCTGAATTTATGACTTCCAAAGAAGAATATTCTTCTATCTCCATCCTTTCTCTACAGTAGGTGTTCCTCAAAAAGTAAAGACAAATATTCTCCCTGAAATTTGTCTTGGTCCTGCTGCTTTGATAATCCTGTGAAGGTACTGGTTAACTACGGTTCGACCGTACGGTGACTTGGTAGTGCTATCCAAATGTCGTGAAGGAGTGTTGTATCTTGGGTGACCAGCATCCAGTAACCCGTTAGCACCGTCGCGGGGGACGTAATTGTCTTAAGGAGATTCGCTAAAAGCGTACCTCACTCCAAGTATTGTATAAGTGAATTAATTTTCTTTATACAGGGGTTATATTGATATTCAGTATATTGAGACTGACTTATACCAAGGAAGGCAATTGAAAGGTGGTTCTGTAATTAAGGAACGTTCTATAGAACAAAAACCTCCCACCTGATATTCACCGACCTGGCCAATTAGATCGGTAATATTGATTAGTTGTCAGATTGATCTTAGGATCTAACAATCTTAAGACAATTAGTATTGAAATTACTTACTTTTGTTCTGCTTGAAATTGTAAAAAATGTCTGAGACTAATCAAGAAAGCTCAAGTAATACACCAAACATGCAGATTCAAACTTTGATGCCTGCTCCACTTCCTAACCCGAAGCCGGAGAAGCTAGAAAAATTTGATGGCACAGAATTCAAGAGGTGCAACAGAAGATGCTCTTCTACTTGACCACTCTGCATCTGGCCAAAATCCTGCAAGAGGATCCATCAGAACCCGGAGTTGATCGGGACTCAGTTCTTGCAGTCGATGCATGGACTCAAGGTGGCTTCCTTTGTCGAAACTATATTTTAAATGGACTGGATGACTCTCTTTATAATGTCTACAGTCCTATCACAATGGCAAAGAAGTTATGGATCAGTCTTGATAAAAAGTATAAGACTGAGGATGCCGGTACCAAGAAGTTCGTCGTAGGACGATTTCTGTAGTACAAGATGGTGGACAATAAGACTGTGATCAGTCAGGTGCAAGAGTTCCAACTTATCTTACACGAGATAGAGGTTGAAGGTATGAATCTACCTGAAACTTTTCAGTTTGCTACTATTGTGGAGAAACTCCTACCTGCGTGGAGAGATTTCAAGAACTACTTGAAGTACAAGTTCAAGGAGCTGATGTTGGAAGATCTCATTGTGAGACTTTGAATTGAGGACGACAAGCGAAAGTCCGAGAAAAGGAGCAGTAAGAACTCCTATGAAGCCAAGGCCAATGTGATCGAAGACTCAAATAGGAAAACTTGTCTACTTTCAAAGGCTTAAAGTGGAAGAAGACTGCCCAAGGGTACAAAGACTAGGTCCAAGAAGGCAAGAACATGCGCTTTAAGGGAACTTGCTACCTCTGCAACAAAGAGGGGCATAAGGCGAATGAATGTCGCAGCCGTCTCAAAAAGAACAAGAAGAACCATCCACATGCAAACTTAACCGACCATGCGTCGCCAAGCCTTTCAGCTCTGGTATCAGAAGTGAATCTGACGACCAACAATAAGGATTGGTGGGTAGACACTAGGGCTACTCAGTACATCTGCTCTGAGAAATTATTATTATCTGAATATCAAAAACTAGATCAAGATGAGCAACTCTTCATGGAAAACTCAGCCGTCTCCAAGGTTGAGGGAAAAGGAAAGGTCATCCTGAAGTGGACATCTGGAAAAGAGCTTACTCTGAACGATGTGCTACATGTTCCAGATATCTGCAAGAATCTGATCTCTGGATCAATACTTAGTAAGAAAGGATTTAGAATGGTTTTTGAATTAGATAAATTTGTACTTATTAAGGGTGGGATGTATGTGAGAAAGGGTTATCTTGTTGATGGACTTTTTAAAGCCAACGTTGCAATGGTGGACAAAAAGTCTGTGTATTTGAACCCTAAACTTATAAATAAAGAAAAATCTTCTGTTTATTTGCTTGAGTCTCCTATTTTATGGCATGCTAAATTAGGGCATGTAAATTATAAACTTTTAAAAAACTTGTCTAATGTAGGATATATTTCTAAACTCAACTTGGAAGAAATTCGCTAGTGTGAGATTTGTGTTGAGGCCAAATTCGCGAAAAATTCATTTCACTCAATTGATCGAAATATAGAACCTTTAGGGTTAATTCATAGTGATCTGTGTGACTTGAAGTTTATGCCAACTAAAGGTAGAAAAAAGTATTTTATTACTTTTATTGATGACTGTATAAGATACTGTTATGTGTATCTTCTAAACAGTAAGGATGAGGCAATGAATATGTTTATAATATATAAAGCCGAAGTTGAGAATCAACTCAACGAGAATATCAAGATTCTAAAATCCGATCGAGACGGAGAATATGAATCAAATGATTTTAGTGAGTTATATGCTAAATTTGGTATAATCCATCAAGCTACAACACCATATACTCCTCAACAAAATGGAATTGCTGAACGGAAGAACAGAACATTGAAGGAGATGGTCAATTCCATGCTCATAAGTTCTGGAGCTCCGCAGATCTTGTGGGGGAAAGCTCTGTTAACTGTAAATTATATTCTAAACAGAGTACCCCACAAGAAACTTGGTCTTATACCATTTGAGTTATGACATGGAAGGACACCTTCCTACCATTACCTCAAAATGTGGGAGTGCCTTGCAAATGTACTAGCACCATTATCCAAAAAGATTAAGTTGGGAGCAAGAACTATGAACTGTATATTCATAGGCTATGCCTTGAATATTAGTGCCTACAGATTTTTGGTTCAAAAATCAAAAATACCAAATATTCATATAAACTGAAAAATCACCTAGAGGGGGGGGGGTGAATAGGTGATATAGCTAATCTATGAACCCAATGCGGAATTTAAAAACTTAATGCAATACACTCAAGTGCAATCAACAAGTGATGCACACACAACCAAGCCAAGCAATTATGAATGCACAATATGAATAGTTGCAAGGCACAAAGTAAATAGAGAGAGAGAGATAGAGAGTCAATAGATCAAGCACAAACAATAAGATATGTTTCGGGTTCGAGCACCCAGCTCTACATCCCCGCTTTCGACACACGAAGGATTTCTAATCCACTAGTTAGTCCACAAAGAACTCTCACAAGGAGTACCCAACTTCTCTCTTTACAACCACAACCTCCTCCTTGAGGCAAGCTCCAATCCAACAAAACAATCACCTTACAACTTGAGGGATTAGCACAAAGCAATACAAGGATCACCTCACAACTTGAGGGATACAACCCAAAGGCACAAAGCCAAGAAAAGATTGGGTTTACAACTTGGTGGTCTAAACAACAACCACAAACAATCTGTTTCTCACACAAAGATCTTATAGAATAAGAAAGTAGATGTAGCTCAAGTGTGGAGAAAACCAACGGAATGGAAATCAAAATCATAAAGAAAATCCTTGGGAAAAACTGAAAACAAGATATAGAAGTTGAATCAAAACTCTTTTTCCCAAAAACTATTTTCTTTGATTTTTCAAACCCTAGCAAAAACACCAAATAGATTGTTCAATTTGAATCCAAAAACTTCTTTTGATTGCTGTGAAAACACCAGAGAGTAAGGAAAAATTCGCACCAAAAAATCTTATAGAAAAACTCTTTCCAATGGGGTATTTATAGCCCCCAGAAAAATATAGCCGTTGGCAGCAAAATCTGCCAGAAATGGCCTACCGGTCGACCGTGCGGTCGACCGCCCAACGGTCACATTTTGCCCGTTGGCAGCTACCGGTCGACCGCCCGGTCGACCGAAACAAACAGAGACTAGCCTGCATGCAGTCGGTCGACCGTGCGGTCGGCCGGCCCAATAGGCAGCCAGCGTGCACGTATCCGTGCACGTAGGTCGACCCGAACGGTTGACCGGCTACTTGGTGCGGCCAACCGTTCGGGTCGACCGACCTAGCTGGCAGAGGCTGTTCTGAACAGAAAAAACTAAGGAATTAAATATCCAATAAATTCTTGTAAACTACTTAAAAATCCTCAAAAATAGTTTTGACAATTTGCATTGATATATAAACATATGATAAAGTTTTGACTCAAATATCAAGCAATTAAAACTATTTTGTATCTTACAATATTTTCTAAAAACCAAAAACCGTATTTTCTAAAACTTGGATTTTTAGATAGAAAATACATTTTGTCCAAAACTTATCCAAATACAAAAACATGATATTAAATAACATTTAGGCATGATGTATATGGATATAATCCTATATACATGAAACATATGTATATCCATGTTTTTGTCATTAATTCCAAAATATGTTTTGACAAAAATACCAAAACATAAAACACATGAATAAGTAAGTCAAAACAAAGTTTGTCTAGGAAATTAAGCATGCATGTATATAGAACAAATCTAATATACATTAAACCATGTAAACTTGTTTTGAATCTATCTATTCATGCAAACCAAGATCGGTTAAACCTAAAACCGAAAAACCGAAAACCAATATTCAAAACATGAAACGTGTGTGTTGTGAACTTGAGCATATCATACTATTCTAATCATTACAATTTTGGATCTAAACACAAAACTAAACTATGCACCGAAGTCTTCTTGTAGAGCGCAATCTCCAAGCCGACTCGATCCGAAACTCTTTGATCCACCGAGCAAGTGCTATATATGATCTTTGACGCTCGGGCTCTTGAATCAACATGTGAAAGCTTCCAAATCATCTTGTTGAAGCTAATCACCAACTAATAACTTGATTAATAATCTGAAACTAAAATCACAAGATTATTAGTACACATAACTACATGAGTTAATCATCATCAAAACTAGAGTGGAAGGCCTTTGGGCCAACAATCTCCCCCTTTTTGATGATGACAAAACTCATGGAGTTATATATGCATAGATTAAAGTTAAGCTTTAAGGAAGCCCCCTTAACTCATGCATAGGGATAAACAACAAATATGTGCAATGAATACTAAACATGAAACATGCATAGATATGCATAAAACAATAAATGGCTCTACCAATGAAAGATACCAATGAAATTTTCAAAAACAAATAAACATGCTCTAGATACCAATTAACAAAAACAAATAAACATGCTTTAGATACCAATTAAACTAAACAAATAAACATGTTCTAGATACCAATTATGACTAAATATATGCAAAACAAAACTAATGATCTAATGATCTCTTTTACAAGCTTTTGATACCAAAACTAAACATGTTCTTTAAATAATGCTTTTGATACCGATTTTTGAACTTAATAAAAACATAAAACATGCATACAAACATGCATATAAACATAAAAACATAAAACATGCATACAAACATGCATATAAACTCAAATTCTTCTCCCCCTTTTTATCAATCATCAACAAAGGGGTTAAAAACAAAACTAATAAAAACATATACCGATTAAAAGAAATTCTTCTCCCCCTTATTTACTAAACTAATAAAAACATATTCTTTTTATATTCAAAACAAGGAATCAATCAAGGGATGTTCTCCCCCTTTTTGTCTAAACTCAAATATGATACCAATTAAAAGAAAATGTGTCAAGGAAGTGCAAATTGATACCAATTTAAAAGTGAAACTATTCTAATTGAAAAACAAAAATCTTGATACCAATTGATAAGTAAATAATTTTGATACCAATTGAAATTGATATTCTTTGAAGTGTAAGCATACATATACAAAAAAATATATGAGTATACAAAAATGTCAATATTGATACCAATTGAAAGAATTCAATGATACCAATTGAAACAACCAATAAGATCAAATGTATATCTCATATTACCTAGCCTCCCAATCATGGTTCAAGATTTAAATGATTTTCATTTTAAAGCATACATGAACATGATCTCCCATCCAACCACCCGTAGAAGGTAGGGGTTTTCAAAAATAGGTTTGAAAATGTAGCATGTTTGAAAATCTCTACCACAAGAAGAATACGAACTAGTTATAAGAAAAACTTTTAAACTAGTACGAAATCCTTCAAGCAAGGAATAAAACAAAATTGATTTTCATGAAACACATGTAAATCACATGATCACTAAACACTCAAAATCCATAAAGCCCATATCAAAGTCTCATGAAAATAAATCATGAGTAAACTAATAAGGTGAGTGAGCAAGTGTAATGTGACACATATCAACATGAAAATGGACAATCAAGCTTAATATTGAAAACATGAAATTCATCTCAGACGTGAAATCACCAATTGAAATCATCTTAAAAACATGAAATTCATCATAAATGTGAAATCACCTAGCAAACATGAAATTCATCCAAACGATTTAAACTTCAAGGCATATGTATGTCATGTACAAACTAAAGTATACATACATATCCTAAACACAATGAGTCCACAAAAGTATATGCATAAAGGCACGTGGCTCAAGGATGTACATGTATAATCAATAGTTTGGACAAGATAGACATATACATGAAGTTAAAACACATGATCATAGAAACATATTCAAAATGAGGAATACAAGTTGGAATGCATGAATCATCAAAACTAGATTATACTAGCACATCTAATGGGTACAAATAGGCATTCAAGCACAAACATAACAAGGGTTACTTGTGGCCCATTCTATGTACAAGTATAAATCCTAGTTTTCATGAAAACTAACATCTAAACAAGTAACCAAATCATTAAGTATAAAACGGGATATAAATCATCATGATAGACATAAAATGATCATGAAGAAAATTCACATGCTATTAGAATCATGAAATACATAATAGCTAAACAAATGGTGAGAACACAACAAATGGGTCCATCTAAACATGGGTGATCTCATAAGCTATACATGCATGTCAATGATCTAATACATGGCATTCAACATACTAAACAAAATATGAGTCAACAAAACAAAAATCATAAACACACATATGATCATTATGTACATGCACATGCATTAGATCTAGGACATACATATTAGTTTAAAAACAAGGTGAGAACACAAAGATAGGTCCATGGGTGTCTCAAGTAACTAAACATGTATATCACTAATCTAATGATCGTGGCATAATCATAATAATCAATAAACATCAAAACATGCTATAAACAATAATATGAAAAGCATGTAAATATAAACGGGAGTTAGAGATAGATACCAAAACCGATGAAGGTGCATCTCTAGTTCTCCAAACCACGGTGGTCCTCCCACTAAATCCCTTGAGAGTGAAGCATCCAAATGGTTCTCTTTTAAACTTAGAACGCATCCACCTCAAGACACCAATACTCTCACGTGATGCGAGAGCTCCCACCTACATCAAAAAGCATAGAGGTGGTCTTTGGTACCCATTTCCTTTTGGGTCCACGGGGTTAGTATCTTTTCTAACCCAAACAAGATTAGTTGCTAAATTTTCATGATAAACACGATCATAACAAAATCTAGCAAGGTGGCCTTTTCGACCATAATGTGTACATGGGTACACATGAGCATACATGTTATGGTTGTGTCCGTGATGAGCATGTGTATGCTATGATGAGTGTACATGTAAAGATGAAACTTGTTTCTTGCGAACCAAGATTTCTAAGCGTGTATGATTCAATGTACATTGGCTCAAAGTGGAGCCCAAACATTCAACACTTTTCTTCAAAATATTTATATCATTTTCAATAGTAGAAGATAAAGTGGAGCATACAATAAGTGTGTTAGAAGAAGAAGCTACACTAGCATGGCAAACATGAGAATCTAAATTATTTTTCAAAGATTCATTTTTCTTTAAAACTAAATCCAATTCTTTTGAAATAGAATCAATTTTATTTTTCAAGACAAGATTATCTTTTAAAACAAAATCCAATTTAGAAGATAAAACCTCATTATTTTTCATAACATCATTACAATTATTTTTGTGTTTCAAAATATCAATCTCATTAAGGGCAAGGTCTAGTTGAGATCTTAGTGAGTCACGTTCACTAGTAATCTCTTCCTTCTCTTGCAAAACCAATTCAAAATTAGAACACAAATCCTTTAATTCATTTTTTAAAACAAGATTATCCTCTTTCAAAAGTTTGTGTTTTTCCAAGAAATTTTCAAGCTTTGTGGCAAGTTTCATATTTAAAGTTTGAGCTTCTAAACAACCATCGCAATAGGAACTAGAGCAATCATCTAATTGAGAATCCGATTGTACCTCAAGGGAGTCTTTCCCTTGGACCATGAGGCAATGCTCGTCGGACTTGTCTCTCCTAAATCTCTTTATCTTGTTAATGATCCTTGGAAGCTCGGGAGATGTCAAGATGCTCCAAACTGTAAAAGCCGAATCATAATGATCAAACACCGGTAAAAGTTTTTCATTAAGAGATGCTTTAAGTGCCCTAAGTGCTAATGCATTAGCCTTTTTGTGTTTACTACTATTAGGGAAGGATTCTAAAGTGGAGGCTTGATAAACAAGATGACCTAGTGATTTTAAATGCTTACTCATATTGACCTTCCAAGTATCAAGTCTAAAATGGTCAAACATAGGAGGGCTATCCATGAGTGCAAACTAAATGTGTGCAAATGAAAATGCAAATGAAGATTAGCAAACCAAGATCTCACTCCTAGGTGGTTAAACCTAAATATCAGGAGCGGAGGCTCTAATACCAATTGAAAAATCACCTAGAGGGGGGGTGAATAGGTGATATAGCTAATCTATGAACCCAATGCGGAATTTAAAAACTTAATGCAATACACTCAAGTGCAATCAACAAGTGATGCACACACAACCAAGCCAAGCAATTATGAATGCACAATATGAATAGTTGCAAGGCACAAAGTAAAGAGAGAGAGAGAGATAGAGAGTCAATGGATCAAGCGCAAACAACAAGATATGTTTCGAGGTTCGAGCACCCAGCTCTACATCCCCGCCTTCGACACACAAAGGATTTCTAATCTACTAACTAGTCCACAAAGAACTCTCACAAGGAGTACCCAACTCCTCTCTTTACAACCACAACCTCCTCCTTGAGGCAAGCTCCAATCCAACAAAACAATCACCTCACAACTTGAGGGATTAGCACAAAGTAATACAAGGATCACCTCACAACTTGAGGGATACAACCCAAAGGCACAAAGCCAAGAAAAGATTGGGTTTACAACTTGGTGGTCTAAACAACAACCACAAATAATCTGTTTCTCACACAAAGATCCTATAGAATAAGAAAGTAGATGTAGCTCAAGTGTGGAGAAAACCAATGGAATGGAAATCAAAATCACAAAGAAAATCCTTGAGAAAAACTGAAACCAAGATATAGAAGTTGAATCAAAACTCTTTTTCCCAAAAACCCTTTTCTTTGATTTTCCAAACCCTAGCAAAAACACCAAATAATTGTTCAATTTGAATCCAAAAACTTCTTTTGATTGCTGTGAAAACACCAGAGAGTAAGGAAAAATTCGCACCAAAAAATCTTATAGAAAAACTCTTTCCAATGGGGTATTTATAGCCCCCAAAAAAATATAGTTGTTGGCAGCAAAAACTGCCAGAAATGGCCTACCGTTCGACCGTGCGGTCGACCGCCCAACGGTCACATTTTGCCCGTTGGCAGCTACCGGTCGACCGCCCGGTCGACCGAAACAAACAGAGATTAGCCTGCATGCAGTCGGTCGACCGTGCGGTCGGCCGGTCCAATAGGCAGCCAGCGTGCACGTATCCGTGCACGTAGGTCGACCCAAACGGTCGACCGGCTACTTGGTGCGGCCGACCGTTCGGGTCGACCAACCTAGCCTGGCAGAGGCTGTTCTGGACAGAAAAAACTAAGGAATTAAATATCCAATAAATTCTTGTAAACTACTTAAAAATCCCCAAAAATAGTTTTGACAATTTGCATTGATATATAAACATATGATAAAAGTTTTGACTCAAATATCAAGCAATTAAAACTATTTTTGTATCTTACAATATTTTCTAAAAACCAAAAACCGTATTTTCTAAAACTTGGATTTTTAGATAGAAAATACATTTTGTCCAAAACTTATCCAAATACAAAAACATGATATTAAACAACATTTAGGCATGATGTATATGGATATAATCCTATATACATGAAACATATGTATATCCATGTTTTTGTCATTAATTCCAAAATATGTTTTGACAAAAATACCAAAACATAAAACACATGAATAAGTAAGTCAAAACAAAGTTTGTCTAGGAAATTAAGCATGCATGTATATAGAACAAATCTAATATACATTAAACCATGTAAACTTGTTTTGAATCTATCTATTCATGCAAACCAAGATCGGTTAAACCTAAAACCGAAAAACCGAAAACCAATATTCAAAACATGAAACGTGTGTGTTGTGAACTTGAGCATATCATACTATTCTAATCTTTACAATTTTGGATCTAAACACAAAACTAAACTATGTACCGAAGTCTTCTTGTAGAGCGCAATCTCCAAGCCGACTCGATCCAAAACTCTTTGATCCACCGAGCAAGTGCTATATATGATCTTTGACGCTCGGGCTCTTGAATCAACATGTGAAAGCTTCCAAATCATCTTGTTGAAGCTAATCACCAACTAATAACTTGATTAATGATCTGAAACTAAAATCACAAGATTATTAGTACACATAACTACATGAGTTAATCATCATCAAAACTAGAGTGGAAGGCCTTTGGGCCAATATAAATATGATTATCGAATCTAGAGATGCTGTGTTCTTTGAAGACATCTTTCCATACAAATGGGAAACAGATAAGACTTCTGGGAAAAGAACAAATGAGATGGCGTTCAAAGATGAAAGCCCTGATGAACCAATTGTTAATGCAGAAATTGAACCAAGAAGAAGCCAGAGATCTAGAATCTCAAAAAATTTTGGTCCAGATTTCATAGCATACGCTATTAAAAGAGAGCCTCAAATATTTAAAGAGGCTATGTCTACTCCAGAAGCACAAATGTGAAAAGAAATTATAAATATCGAAATAGAATCCATACTAAGTAATCATACTTGAGAATTGGCAAACTTGTCTTCTGACAGTAAACCAATTGGGTGTAAGTGTATTTTCAAAAGAAAATTAAAACCCGATGGATCTATCGATAAGTACAAGGTTAGATTAGTAGCCAAGGGCTATCGACAAAAGGAAGGACTTGACTACTTCGATACTTATTCACCAGTAATAAGAATAGCCTCCATTCGGATGTTGATTGCAATTGTAGTATTGCATAACTTAGATATCCATCATATGGATGTCAAGACTGCATTCTTAAACGGTGAATTAAATGAAGAAATATATATAGAGCAACCTGAAGGATTTATAATCAAGGGCCAAGAACACAAAGCGTGTAAATTGGTAAAATCCCTATACGGTCTAAAGCAAGCTACAAAACAATGGCATGAGAAATTCGATAGTGTCATGATCAAAGATGGATTCACTATCAATGAATGCGATAAGTGTGTTTACACTAAAACAGTTAGAAATGCATGTATCATTGTTTGTCTTTATGTAGACGACATGTTGATACTTGGGACTAATATTGAAACTATTAAGTCCACTAAAAGAATGTTATCTAACAGTTTTGGCATGAAGGATCTGGGGGTTACTGATGTTATTTTAGGAATTAAAATCATAAGAACACCAGATAGAATCAGTCTATCTCAATCTCACTACGTGAATAAGATGATAGAAAGATTCAAGGATCATGGGATAAAGGAGAATATAAATCCTTTTCTCTCACACATCCACCTTCGTAAGAATACAAGAATTAGAGTACGTCAGTTGGAGTATTCTCAGATTATCGAAAGTCTAATGTATTTAATGAATTGCACTAGATCCGATATTGCTTACGCTGTAAGCAAGTTAAGCAGATACACTAGTAACCCTAGTGATGATCATTAGACTGCTCTACTATGAGTATTAAGTTACGTATCACATACCAAGAAATATGCCTTAAGATATGAACAATATCCACCTGTACTTGAAGGATACAGTGATGCTAATTGGATTGCAGATTCTGAAGAATTAAAATCAACTAGCGGATATGTGTTTACTCTAGGAGGAGCAGCGGTATCTTGAAAATCTTTCAAACAAACATGTATTGCCCGTTCCACTATGGAATCGGAATTCATAGCCTTAGATAAGGCCGGAGAAGAAGCAGAATGGCTTCGACAATTTTTGAAAGATATACCATTATGGCAAAAGCTAGTGCCCGCTATACGCATACACTGCGATAATCAAGCAACTATATTTAGGGCACAAAATTTTATATACAACCGTAAGTCTAGACATATTCATCATAGACATAATACCATTACGCAGTTGCTCTCAAATGGAATTATCTCTATTGATTTTATTTCGTCAAAAGATAATTTAGCGGCTCCGCTTACCAAAGGTTTAAGTGGAGAGCGTATAAACTGCGCATCAAGGGGAATGGGTCTAAAAGCTTAACCTTACCGAGTCAGCTTAATAGAAACCTCACTTAGCGACTGGAGATCCCACGGACTAAGTTCAAGAGGAAAAACTAGTTATGATTGACTCAACAAGTAAGCACTTAGGAGCTTGACTCTAATCCATTCCTAAGGTGCACACAAGTACTTTCTACAAGTGGGTTAAGGATAAGCTTAACGCTTTTAATGATGTCTATATTTTGTTATTAAACAAGTAGAGTAGAGTAGACTACTCTTAATAGGATTATCACCTATGTGAGTATAGAGTTAGGTCGGCTCTTTGAGAATTTCTATGGAGGCTGTTATTCCTTAAAGATACTCTCTGAAACTAAGAATGTCCAGGACCAAAATGGACACAACCGAGAACCAAAGTTGATTTGAAAAGTTACTGTGTGAATCTTGTTGACTTGGCTTACACTAACGGCTAACAGTTCAAGACTTATTTCACTGATTAGCCAGTAAGTCCGATAAAACTTTCGCTAAGGAAGGTTCAAGACCTAGTTCACCTATCCTGATACAGTTTCTTTTCTAAAGTACCTTTCACTATAAAGTCAGTCTTTTTGTGTATCAATTCCTTGAATCTCCATTCATTGTGGGGATTGTTGGGTAATATGAAGAATTAAATGTGAATCTTTAAGTTGAATTACGGTGCGATTCATTGACAGAATCAATTGGATAATGGTTGGAGTGTGTTCTCCTTCCATTGGGGATGAACGTGGTATATTCACATGTTCAATTCTGACTTCGAATGAATGAGATATTCAAGTCTAAAGTTTGCCTAATTCAAAAGCTAAAAGGAGACTAAAGGTAGCTAAAAGCAATTAGTCCCACATTGGCAATGAGATGGAAGTTTGAAGTAATTAAATAGAGAAAAATGAGAATAAAGGGTATGCCCTTTGGGTACTTGGAGATTTCGCGCGCGATTAGGGGAAACCATGCCCACACGCGCGCGCGCCGCCTCCGCCGCCTGGTGCCGGTGCCGGAGCCAGCCAGTTTGGGTTCGGTTCGAGTTCAGGTTCGGGTTCCCTACCCGGTCCGATTCTTTTTGAACCGGGTCTCACGGGTATAGGTTACAGCGGATCGTACCCGTTCTGCCATCTGGATCCAACCGAAACTGCGCAACGACTGACAGGAAACCGCCGCGAACGGTTGGGCGTTTTCTATCTGAAACGAATCGTTGCAACGGTTCAGATCGAACCGTTGCAACCGTTCGGTCGGGAATGGACGGATTTGTCCCTCCTGGAGCGCTATAAATAGCGCTCCTTTTCTCTCATTTCAAAACACAGAAACACAACAAACAACAATACAGAAAAGGAAAACAAGTTCCTTCTTCTGTATTCTGAAGTAGGACTTCTGCAACTCAGATTCAGAAGTGGCTTCCAACAGGAAGTGGGAATTCTACAACTCAGATTCTGAAGTGACTCCAACAGATTCAGAAGATTCATTTTGAAAGAAGGCTCAGAAAATTCAACAGATTCTTTAAGAGAATTGTTGTCTGAATCTGTGACTTCTAAAGAAGAATATTCTTCTATCTCCATCCTTACTCTACAGTGGGTGTTCCTCCAAAGTAAAGACAAATATTCTCCCTGAAATTTATCTTGGTCTTGCTGCTTTGATAATCCTGTGAAGGTACTGGTTAACTACGGTTCGACCGTACGGTGATTTGGTAGTGCTATCCAAATGCCGTGAAGGAGTGTTGTATCTTTGGAGACGAGCGTCCAGTAACCCGTTAGCACCGTAGCGGGGGACGTAATTGTCTTAAGGAGATTCTCTATAAGCATACCTCACTTCAAGTACTGTATAAGTGAATTAATTTTCTTTATACAAGGGTTATACTGATATTCAGTATATTGAGACTGACTTATACCAGTCTAATTGGTGTTTAACCAAGGAAGGTAATTGAAAGGTGTTCTATAATTAAGGAACGTTCTATTGAACGGAAAACCTCCCACCTGATATTCACCGACCTGGCCAATTAGATCATTGATATGGCCATTAGATCATTGATATTGATTAGTTATCAGATTAATCCTAGGATCTAACAGTGTGAGCATCTCTGAAAATGTTAGGAAACATGAACACTTTTAGATGTTTATCTGACCTCTTCTGCCTTGAAGATAAGAAGGTACTTGCTTAACACTAGATTTTGTAAGAATGTCTCCATAGTCGGTTGCCTAGAAAGCAAGAAAGAACAAATAAGATGCAACAATCAAGGACAGACTTTATCAACATATTATATGCAAAAAAAGCTTGCAACATGCCGAGATAAATCTGAAAGAAACTGTGCATGAACTTTTATCTTGTAACAACACACACAATTGGCTAAAAACAACGTTCTAGCTCTTTCAATCGATACTAGCTGTACACCTCTACGGTGGATAATTTTTCGAGGAGTTATAAGAAAATTCTGTCACACCCCGCTTCCTAAAATACGTGAAAATGACGTATATACGTGAGAAAAATACCTCACACATACACGCTAAGTCTAAAGTAACCTAAACAAGCTATAAAATCTACTATGATAAATTAATATCACTACAATATGACATATAAATATCTAACACAATGATAGCAGATGAATAAAAGGATAGAATAAGATCTGAGTCCAATGTATAGAGTCATGAAAGCGATGAAATAAAGAAGAGAATAAAATACCGAGAAAGGATGATCGAGCAAGAGAACTCCAGCTCCTCAAGGTGCATGTGATCCTCTCTAAATATCTGATCAGTAATAAATAGCCACGGATCTAAATATGCAAATCCAGGGAGTCAGAACTCCTAATGAATATGTAAGAATACAACGAAAAATGCACATGCATATAAATGTGAGCAGACCATGAAATATATATACTGAAATAAAAGTGAAATAATATATAAAATATGAATTGAAAGTAATAAAGTCAGTCAGTATTGTAGAATCAGATGTCCAATCATGTCAGGTGTCTATCACCGTTTATACATCAGGTGGATAGAATTAGTCATTACTAGAGTTCAGTGTACAGTCAAGTGTCCAACAAAGTATGCATGTATCGAGTGAATATAATCAGTCACAATAGATAAGAATAATTTATTATTATTATGTCAGCGAACACCAGTTGCCAACTGTAATAGACGCATCCCATACTACGCCTATCACATGTGTCAATCAGGGTCCTATGTTATTGAAACTGATTGGTTGGAGACATTGTCCATGCTTTAGATAGATGACAGCTTAGGGGAGGATGGCGTAGGCTGCCATGGCTGGCCTAGAAGTGGCTTGCGGCTGTGTTGTGCTCCGGGGCTGCGGAGCGGGAGAAGCTCGGTCACGTGCCATGGGGCGCCAAGGGTGTGAAAGGTAAAGAGGGCCGGCCAATGAGGGGTGAAGCTCGGCCTGTGCTACTGGAGGGTGTTGCTCGCGCAGGTGAAGGGGGTCTCGGCCCTGGTGGAGGGAGCTATGGGGGATGTGCGCCAATGGGAAGGAGGGCAGGTGGGGGAGTGTGTGGTTGGCCTGAGGTCTGGGGGAGAAGGCAAGCCTGGGCATGGCCAAGTGCAGCCACGGCCCAGGCATGGGGTCTCAGCTAATGACCAAGGAGGAGGGAGAGAAAGCCTGGGCAGCCGTGGGGCTTGGGCTCTGGGGGAGGTTCTATCATGGGGGAGATAGTGGAGACATAGTTGTGATGATGGAAATGGTGGGATGTTATGGAGGGGAAGGCCATGGTGCTCGGCTGTTGCTGGAGAGTGCTCGGCCTGGCTCGGACAAGGGGATGAGCAGAGGTGATCAGCAAGGGGAAGAAGGGGGAGATTGGGAAGCAACGGTGGATGGTGGTGGGGGGCATCAAGGAGATGAAGATGGAGTTGAAGATTAGGTTAGGTTTAGGATTAGTTAAGATTGGTTTGATTAGATAGGATTATAGGATTTTGATTTAGTTGTTAGGATTTGGATAATGGTCTAATGGGTTTGGGTTGGTAATGGGTATGGGTCAAATAATAATACCAATAAATAACAGTAATGATAACTACAATCAACAATAATATAAATAACAAAAATAGTAATAGTAAAAATTATGATAACAAAATGATACTAATAATAATTAACAACATCAATGATAATAATAATAGTAACAACAATTAATAATAATAGTTAATAATAACACTAATAGCTACTACTAATATCAATAATTAGTATTAATAATATAAAAGGGCAAATCATTGTTTAATATCTCAAAAACATTTGTATCAATGATAGGTCATGAATCAAGTTCAATAATAATAATAATAAATTAAGTAAAACAAAAAAATAAATACTTAAAAAAATACGAATACAGTATTATTTACAAGGGATATTACATTTTACCCACCTTATAAAAATTTCATCCTCAAACTTCAATAAAATAGGGAATGATAAAAATCAAGTTAAAAGAGATGATAAAGCTTCCACGTCGCTCCTCATTGCATCATGAGTCGACCATACTTCCGCTGCGCGCTGTGATCTTTGCTACCGACTTCAACATGGAGTGATCAAACTCAGGAGACAAAATCAGGAAAATAGAATCAGAAAGAAGAATAAGAATCACAATGGAACCAAGATTACTCTAAAAGAAGAGTTAAAATCAGTAATATGAAGAGATCAAAGAGATAGATATCCAAAGGGAGGACGGTTAATTTTCAAGTGGACTAAATATCATCATGTGAATAGTATATGTTTATTGCAGTGTAATTATAACTTGTTTCAAGCTATGGGTAAGAATAAGGTCTTCTTTGAGTAAACCTGGCGCTGATACTAAGAAAACTCTGTCACACCCCGCTTCCTAAAATACGTTAAAACGGAATCGCGACGAGAGTCGGCGACGTATATACGCAAGGAAAATATCCCACACATATACGCTAAGCCTAAAGTAACATGAACAAGTTATAAAATCTATTACGATAAATCATTATCACTGCAATATGACATGTAAATATCTAACACAATAATAACAGTTGAATAAAAAGATAGAACAAGATCTGAGTCCAATGCACAGAGTCATGGAAGCAATGGAATAAAGAAGAGATATAAAATATCGAGAAAGCATGATCGAGCAAGAGAACTCCATCTCCTCAAGATGCATGTGATCCTCTTCAAATACCTGATCAGTATAAATAGCCATAGATCTGGAAATGCAAATTCAGGGAGTTATAACTCCTAGTGAATGTTAAGAATAAAACAGAAAATGCACGTGCATATAAATGTGAGTAGACTATGAAATATATATACTGAGATAAAAATGAAATAACATATAAAATATATATAGAAAGTAATAAAGTCAGTCAGTACTATAGAATCAGATGTCCAATCATGTCAGGTGCCTATCACCATCTATTATCAGGTGGGTAGAGTCAGTCAGTACTAGAGTCCAATGTACTCAAGTGTTCAACAAAGTATAAATGTGTCAAGTGAATACAATCAGCCATAATATATTATGAACAGTTTATTTATTATTATGTCTGCGAATACCAATTGCCACCTGTAATAGACGCATCTCATACTACGCTTGTCACGCGTGTCAATCATGATCCTATGTTATTAAAAATGATTAGTTGGAGACATTGTCCATGCATTAGGCGGATCACGGCTCGGTGGAGGATGGCGTGGGCTGCCATGGCTAGCCTAAGAGTGGCTCGCGGCTGTGCCGTGCTCTGGGGCTGCGGAGCGGGAGAAGCTCGGTCACACGCGCTATGGGGCGCCATGGGCGTGAAAGGTAAGGAGGGCTCGACCAATGAGGGGTGAAGCTCGATCTGTGTTGCTGGAGGGTGTTGCTCGCGCAGGTGAAAGGGGTCTCAGCCCTGGTGGAGGGAGCTCTGGGGGATGTGCACCAATGGGAAGGAGGGCAAGTGGGGGAGTGCGTGGCTGGCCTGAGAGCTGGGGGAGAGGGCAGGCCTGGGCTGGGGGCAAGGGCGGGCATGACCTAGGCAGGGGGTCTCAGCCAATAACCTAGAAGGAGGAGAGGAAGCCCGGGCAGCCATGGCGCTTGGGCTCTAGGGGAGGATCTGCCATGGGAGAGATGGTGGAGACATAGTTGTGATGATGGAAATGGTGGGATGTTGATGGAGGGGAAGGCCAGGGGTGCTTGGCTGTTGATGAAGAGTGCTCGGCCTGGCTCAGACAAGGGGATGCGGAGGGGTAATCTGCAAGGTGAAGAAGGGGGAGATTAGGAAGCCACGGTGGATGGTGGTGACAGCATCAAGCAGAGGAAGATGGAGTTGAAGGTTAGGTTTAGGATTAGTTAAGATTGATTTGATTAGATAGGATTATAGGATTTTGATTTAACTGTTAGGATTTGAATAATGGTCTAATGGGTTTGGATTGGTAATGGGTATGGGTCAAATAATAATACCAATAAATAATAGTATTGATAACTACAATCAACAATAATATAAACAACAAAAATAGTAATAGTAAAAATTATGATAACAAAATGATACTAATAATAATTAACAACACCAATGATAATAATAATAGTAACAACAATTAATAATAATAAATAATAATAATAACAGTTACTACTAATATTAATAATTTGTATTAATAATATATAAGGGCAAATCATTGTTTAATATCTCAAAATAATTTGTATCAATGATAGGTCATGAATCAGGTTAAATAATAATAATAAAAAATTAAGTAAAACAAAAAAATCAATACTTGAAAAAATAAGAATACAATATTATTTACAAGGGATATTACTAGTTATCCGCGCATCATTTTGCAGAGATTAATGAGTGAATCACAGAGATCAAATCAGAAAAACACATAAATTTACATGAAAATCTAAAGAAAAAAAAGAGAGAGAGAGAGAGAGAGAGAGGATTTCACTATAATTCAGAAAAAATTACAATGGTGATCGCTTGATTCATGTGCTAGTATTTTTTGGATTAATTGATGTTCTCTCGCCTATTCGAGGGGCTCTACTATTTATATAGGTGGGTGTCTATTGAATAAGGTTACAGAATTGATTGAGGTTTTCCTGCACATAAGAATACAGAATTTCAGATTTAAGAATAGGATGTGCAAGGTACTCAATTCTACCGCTATAGAAAGTGGTTATGCGGGTCGTGATCCACAGAGAGGGACTAGCGATGGAAGCTTATTTAGTAAGTTCTCTCTTTTTTTATTTATAATGATATTATTGCTACAATTAATTTAAAGTCAAGTCAGAAAGAAAGTGGTAGATTAAGAAGATGGAGAAATAGAAGTGATATTTACAATGAAATTGAAGAAGTGTGAAAAGATTGAGAATATTGTGATTTATACTAAAATTAAAAGAAAGACAAAAAACTAAAAACTTACTTACATCTTTGGCGTTTGCTTACTTTGGAACGGTGTCAATGATGTACCTTTCTTTGAAGGCAAACGAAGCATGGAATATGAGATCTTCCCTATTCCCAATCTATACTACAAATAAAAGGGCGAGCTATACTACCATGGAAATAGATCTTCATCACCATAAACCAACAACGGCACTTGCAAGGAGAAGGCAACTTCGAAGCTCTTGGTTTCATATGGATCGACAAACACAAAAGAGGGAAACAAAAACAAAACAAAAATAGAAAAAAAAGAATAAACTTTGATTTGATTCAATTAACAATGGAAGAAAAGATTACTTACACCGATGTCACCTTCAGTACAAGTTTGATCTCCTTCCTCCATGAAAGTATCCTCTCCTCTCAGTTACATAAAGAAAATTAAAAATTACAAAAAAGAAAATAAAACCTAAATTACAATCTACAAGTTAGCCTAAGAAAAACCCTAAATTTGTCTCTGTACTCGACTGTTCTTAAGCTTCTGAGATCTGCCCTTCCTCTGTTGCTATGCAGGGGTATTTATAGGAGAAAACTAGAGGATAAGAAGCGTATGAAGATAAGAGGAGCAAAATATCTCTGAATTTGAATTCTTCTTTTATCTCCAAACTTGTTTTGACTTATCCATAGAAGTTCAAATCTGTCCTGCAACTTGTTATCATGTTGATCACCAAAAATGGCTTATCTGCTGACTGAATTTGAAAGTTTGATCAACATTGTAGTCCTTCAAATCTTCTTTCTGGAGTATCTTGAATTATTGAATTTCAATATCTGTAGCAAACGTTATGATCTGAACACTAAAACGTGTAGAGTCTGAATTCGAATTTTTTGAAACGATTTTTATCTTTAAACTCTTCTCCTTTTATCTTTAGCCTTGTCTTGCAAGCAACTAGGGTTGAGTAGAAGTCCATCCTTTTCCTCTTCTTTTAGCAATTAGGAGTTCTTTCTTATCCTTCCTTTTCTTCACTTAGATTTTAAATAAAGAGTTTAAAAATCTAAGTTTAGATTAGGTTAGATAATATGAAACTTCTAAATTACTACAACTTTTGCACATGGGCTTGCACATGGGCTTTTTGGGCTTCATTTAGGCTTTATTCTTTTATTTAAATAATTACTCAAGGCCTGCACACATTAAATAATAAAACATTAGTAATAGTGCATAATTATAGGAATAAATAAGGAAATATGATAGTAAATGTAATGATAAATATGCATTTTTTACTACCTATCACACCCCCACACTTATCTTTTTGCTCGTCCTCGAGTAAAAATCAAAAAGAATAAGAAAAGAAAAACTAATCTATCTTAACTCACTTTCGTAGGCATCACAGTTGCACTTAGCATGTGCAACAAGCCGTTAAACCTCTAGGTTACCCTAGAGGACGAGTGTTGTCTCGTGAGGGGTTTCAGTGGATTACACCCACAAAATCCATAAGAAGGAAAATATTTGAAATATGTTTGAAGAAACTAAGTAATCTATAAGTTTTTAGGATTATCATTTTTATTCATTCTTAAACTTAGTCTTTATATAGTAAATTGTTATCCTTTTTAGGTAAGGATCAAAACTGAATTTTTGTATAGTCTTTTTCGTTACTAAAAAGTCATATGCATCCTTGTGAATCTTTACTAGGAATTTCTTAACGTGGACTCTCATGCCTCTTTATTATTATTTTTTTCTTTTTTTTTAAATATGTATAACTCATCTAATTTTCTTTCGTGTAAGAATGAAGGCTTCTTGAGGCCCTCATACCTAACTAATTGACTATTAGATGTGTTAGTATATAAGTAATTTTTCTTAGTTTTCTTAGGCTTTCTAATCCACCCATGTAGCGAACTTAAAGTCGGTGACTCCCAAACCGGTCGGTTTTAGGGCACCGGGTGAGAAAACACCCCACGGACTTAAGGATTCGAGTGATCTAGGCCACAAAACTAAGGGATTTATTTCATAAAATCACCTTTAGGCGTGAATACTTATGCTTCTTGAGGCACATGTATCCAGATTAATCAGTGAAATTTTTTTATTTTTATTTTTTTATTATTATTTATTATAGGGCACAAGAGTCTTTGTCTTAGAATCCTAGATATGTAAATGTATTAGGTATGCATATTTCATTAAGGTAAAAATCAAGACTAATTACTTATTCAATTTCTCCTCCTATACCTAAAAATTCAACAATTTATTTATTTTGACCAAGTTTTTAGAAATCCTAATCATGATTTTCCTAATTCTTAAGACTAACTTAGGTTTCTTTCAAAAGATAAGTCAAAATATTGTCCCTTTTTCAATTTTTTTTTTAAAAATTTTTTTTATTAGTATCTACCTATGTTAGTATGTTAGTAAAACCTCCCCCCACACTTATCTCATGCATTGTCCTCAATGTATGAATGAATGCATGTATGCATGAAAAAGAAGAAAGGGAAGGCAGATATTTCCTCAAGGTGGTGGTTCCAGTGGTGGTCTAATTGGTCCACGAAATGCGGCCCAATCTATTTTTCGTGAAATTCGTAGGAACCCATCAGAAATTTCTCTTGTATAACCCACTAAAATGTATGTATGATCATTTTTTAACAATTCCACCCCATCAAATTTCCAAATTTTATAATTATATTCAGAGTCAATTGTGTCAACCGTCTTGTCCAAAATGGAGTGTGAAAAGATGGAATGATTGACTTGGACGTCATAAGTACGGGAACGAATACCGACTCAGGAAAGAAACTTAAATCAAGTAAGGGTTCAGGAGTCGAGCTTGGTTCAAGAAGTGGGTCCAAATCAAGAAGTTGAAATTCAAGTCCACAATCAGTTTCCCACAATGGAATGTGACTCAATATTGGTGATTCAAGTTCAGGAATGATAGGTGTGGGAATCAAAACTGAATCTAAGATATTACCTAAGTCGGGTAACAAAACAGGAGTCAATAATGATTCGGGAATTTGAACTTGATCATAGATTTGAGAATCTAGGTCACATTTCTCATTGAATTCAATGTCATAAAAATGAGAACTTGCCAATTTATCCATGGGACTTTTAAAATTATAAAATTGGTCAAGTTCAGTATGATCATCAAAAATGGGTGATTCAATTTCATGATGAATTGGCACAGGATCCAATATTGACTCGGGGAAAAGATTAAAATCAGGTGGAGACACCAAAGTCATTATTGAATCAGGAAGTAAAATTGAATCATCAAATTGGGGATCATGATCATATTCATGCTCAAGTTCTATTTTAGGAAAGGAATAACTTGCCAAACTATCAAAATTTGGAGTTTCGGCAAGTTCAAATGATGGTACTGAAGTAGAATCTTGTTGTCCAAAACAACGTGGCTCGTCGGCTCTAACAGAATAATTAGCGATATCAGAATTGGCCGAACGGTGAGAACGTAAAAATTGAACCATCATATCTATTTCATGATCATGAGCTAATCTAGCTTGAGTCATGGCTTCAAGCATCTTTTCATAGTCGATTGGTGCATCATTTTGTGATTGGACTTGAAAAGAGGAAGTGTAGTTGGGACAATCGTGATGAAATTGTGAGTCGGTGGATCACGCATCATCATGTCTAAGATTGATGGTAATTGTTGCTTGGATTCATGCATATTCATCATTTCAAGATAGATGGTTTTCTATTCTGAATGGGTGGATCTGAGTATGAATCTTGGGAATATTGTGGACAAGGTGGATACGAAGGACAAGTTGGTGGAACATTGGACTCGGGGGAAGTGAAACCCCATGAACTCTGTGAAGAGTTGAAAGCGGTATGAAAATTATGGTCATAAGATGGAGGGGCATGGGTTATAGTCATTCAGATAAGACCATTCCGGCACACTAGGTTGGTCAAAGTTATGATATGCCGGGTAGGTGATATCCGAAAAAGAGGATGGTGTGTAATATGGATTAAAATTGGAAAAATTATTATTATATGCCATATTACACAAACACAAACAAAGAAGAAAAAAGAAAACAAACAAATAAAAAAAGAAAAAATTCTAACCTAAGTTAGGGTAGACCTATGACCTAGACGACTCCTAACTGGTTAGACTGTCCACCGGAGGTAGGGTGTAGACTTTGACCACAAGTTAATCAACCAGGTCAGGGCAAGATTGGTGGGAAGTTTTCCGTCAAAGACGTTCCTTAATTAAATAACCACCAATCTTCGGGCTTTCAGCCCTCAATCCCCTTCCTAGACACTGATTTGGCAGGAGTCAAATTCCAAGACTGTTCCCCCTTAGGATAATCTTCTAATTGAGTCTGAGATGTCCCTAGGGCCAACGTCTACTAATTTTTAGTTAGGCTTGGGTTAGTGAGTGCTTGGAATATGATTTTTGGGCCAAGGAAGAGTGATTAAATCCCCACCTTATCTTGTTATGGGCTAGTGCCCTTAAGATAAGTTTGTGCAAGTGTACAAGATATGTAAATAAGATTCACTCAAAGCAATAAAAATCAACCAAGAGATGAGTCCTATTCTACATGCAATGCGAACGTACCTTGCTCCAGCACTCTTCAACAGTAAAAATAAATGAATTGAAAAGACACGTGCCTAAAATGCAAACGTCTAATCAATTTTTTTATCTTTTTCAATAAGTATTTTACTGTTGGTTTATTAGCAGTGTATAGGTTTATCACCAGTGTATAGGTTTATCACAGAACAAATTGTAACAGAGCAATAAATCAAATTTGCAACTTTCAGCAACCTGCAGAAAACAGGGTGAGTAGTGAACTACTCAGGCCGCGAAAACGCGGCTTTTGCCGCGGAACCGCGGCTCTTTAGTAGGCCCTGTTGCTCTGCCTTCGAGGGCAGAGGTACAGAGTTGCTATCTGTTCTTGCTGCTGTTTCCTGTTCTCCAAACCTGCAAACAGAAAGAATAAAAGAATTAGTTAATAAATTTTTTTTTAAAGATAAACTTACCGTCCCCCCGGCAACGGTGCCAAAATTTTGATTGAGGTTTTCCTGCACACAAGAATACAGAATTTCAGATTTAAGAATAGGATGTGCAAGGTACTCAATTCTGCCGCTACAGCAAGTGGCTATGCGGGTCGTGATCCACAGGGAGGGACTAGCGATGGAAGCTTGTTTAGTAAGTTCTCTCCTTTTTTTATTTATAATGATATTATTGCTACAATTAATTTAAAGTCAAGTCAGAAAGAAAGTGGTAGATTAAGAAGATGGAGAAATAGAAGTGATATTTACAATGAAATTGAAGAAGTGTGAAAAAAATTGGGAATATTGTGATTTATACTAAAATTAAAAGAAAGACAAAAAACTAAAAACTTACTTACCTCTTTGGCGTCTGCTTACCTTGGAACCGTGTCAATGATGTACCTTTCTTTGAAGGAAACGAAGCATGGAATATGAGATCTTCCCTATTCCCGATCTATACTACAAATAAAAGGGCGAGCTATACTACCCTGAAAATAGATCTTCATCACCATAAACCATCAACGGCACTTGCAAGGAGAAGGCAACTTCGAAGCTCTTGGTTTCATATGGATCCACAAACACAAAAGAGGGAAACAAAAACAAAACAAAAATAGAAAAAAGAGAATAAACTTTGATTTGATTCAATTAACAATGGAAGAAAAGATTACTTACACCGATGTCACCTTCAGTACAAGTTTGATCTCCTTCCTCCATGAAAGTATCCTCTCCTCTCAGTTACATAAAGAAAATTAAAAATTACAAAAAAGAAAATAAAACCTAAATTACAATCTACAAGTTAGCCTAAGAAAAACCCTAAATTTGTCTCTGTACTCGACTGTTCTTAAGCTTCTGAGACCTGCCCTTCCTCTGTTGCTATGCAGGGGTATTTATAGGAGAAAACCAGAGGATAAGAAGCCTATGAAGATAAGAGGAGCAAAATATCTCTGAATTTGAATTCTTCTTTTATCTCTAAACTTGTTTTGACTTATCCATAGAAGTTCAAATCTGTCCTGCAACTTGTTATCATGTTGATCACCGAAAATGGCTTATCTGCTGACTGAATTCGAAAGTTTGATCAACATAAGAGTTGTAGTCCTTCAAATCTTCTTTCTGGAGCATCTTGAATTATCGAATTTCAATATCTGTAGCAAACATTATGATCTGAACACTAAAACGTGTAGAGTCTGAATTCGAATTTTTTGAAACGATTTTATCTTTAAACTCTTCTCCTTTTATCTTTAGCCCTGTCTTGCAAGCAACTAGGGTTGAGTAGAAGTCCATCCTTTTCCTCTTCTTTTAGCAATTAGGAGTTCTTTCTTATCCTTCCTTTTCTTCACTTAGATTTTAAATAAAGAGTTTAAAAATCTAAGTTTAGATTAGGTTAGATAATATAAAACTTCTAAATTACTACAACTTTTGCACATGGGCTTGCACATGGGCTTTTTGGGCTTCTGGGCTTCATTTAGGCTTATTCTTTTATTTAAATAATTACTCAAGGCCTGCACACATTAAATAATAAAACATTAGTAATAGTGCATAATTATAGGAATAAATAGGGAAATATGATAGTAAATATAGTGATAAATATGTATTTTTTACTACCTATCAAGAATCTTATTCTATATGAATATCATATCTGCTTATCTTGAAAGTAGATGGAGTTAAACGTCCTTATTTGAATTGGTAGAGTATACATTCATCTTAATTTAGAGGGGTATATCCAGCTGCCAATATGGCTGATTCGCTCTCGAGCTGTAATTGCTGGATTCAAATAAAAATTTAACTTGGAGATAGGGGTATTCGTAACCGACTCTATCTCTATCCTTTGGCTGCTTGAACTGCTTGGAAATTAGATGAGATTAAGACTCTTTTTTAGAGATTTTGGGTATGGACACGTGTTACGTTATCATCCAAGTACTGGATGGACACATGTCATGATCTTGCGGGTGTCGAATACTAACCATTACATATGTCCCCTCTGCTTCCCTTTTTGGCAAGACGTCGAGACCTCATCCCTGAAAATTATGTGCTATCAGGACTCCAAGAGAAAAAGAGGAGAGCAGACCCCTTGAGCCTGGACTCGGGCTACTGTTGTCGCTTCAGCTTTTGTCTTTTTGTAGCGTGATTTTAGAGGCTGACAGAGCTTTAAACGCACATTCCATCTGCTGCAACATCGGTCAGATAACCATCACTTTTTCGAAGGGGCGCGACGCTTGAGGTTGGTGCTACGAATCAAGTGTGACAGTTCAGATCCGATCTGTTGTGACGTGTATATGCTCAAGTGGCTGCTCGAGTTTTGAGGGTTTAAAAAGCACCTCTCTTTCAAACTCAGACATTATCACCAAAATTTTGAGTTCTTCAACTTCTCATCTTTTTTCCTCTTGTGATCTTTTTGTCACCAGGTTTTCTTCACTCAACTTTCTTCTTCAGAGATGACGAAGGAAGACAAGTCTGACATTATCAGCAACGCGAGTAAGGGTAAGGCCGTGGCAGAAGAGAAGGGAAGAGGTCCCATTTTACAATTAGAGTCGGCATGGACTTTGACCCTAGGACAACAAAGCTCTATAGTCAGAAGGTTGTGGGAGAGTACCTGGCCAAGTAGGGTGTAATATCCTTATTTTGAAATACAATGTTTAAATAGAATGTGATAGTATTTTATTATGTACATGCATATTTATTTATTTATTATTCATTATTATGTGAGTTATTATTACCAATTGTTATTAATTACTATTACCATAAATTATTATGATTTTATTAATAGGTAATGTTATTTCAATTATTTTGTATTTTTGCATGTGTATAAGTGAGCCCAAGGACATGTCCATATTCTCTTATTTTCTCCTATTTTCTACCTTGTTTCTTATCTTCCATATTTTTTTCCAAGCTCAAAGACCATACAATTATCTCTCTCTTTTTTTCCATATTTTTTTCTCAAACCCAAGCCCATGTAAGCCCATTACCATATAGCCTATACCCTATATTCCTATACCCATTATCTACTCATACCCATTATCCATTACCCCCTTATCCTAACCCACCAACCCAACACCCATTACTCAATAGCAATTATAACCCTATATATATTCTTCTCCTAAACTTAATCCCAAACCCTAATCTAAACACAAACCTAATATCTCCTTCCTCCTTCTTTCTCTGCCGACCCTCTATAGCCAAGCACCACATGGGTTCTCTCTCATCCTCTATTGAGCTCCGCCACCGCAATCGGCTGAGATTACCACCACGAATACCATCTCGGCACACTCTTACTAGTTCTCCTTCGCTCTCGATCGCCATTGAGAGCCGCAACACCCTCGCAAGTCCGCCTCCTTGCCGTGAGACCTTCTCCTCTTAATCTTTGTTTGTTATAATCACATGAACTGTCTGTTGCTTGATACCCACTTTCTAAAAATTTACTTTATTGCTGGATTAGTCTTCTTCTATTTTTCTGCTTATTAGTTTTGACGTAACTGGCTATATGCCTAGAGTTTGGGTTGTTTCAGTAATGTGTGAGAATTGGGGCATATGGTTAGGGAAATGATTATTAACCATTACAGAAAGCTAATTCAAACTTTCAAGTTTTATTTTCTGGGTATGGGATGCCTTGCATTATAATGTCCACCAAAGTATCATCTACAACATTCTCAATTTACTGAATTTATCAATGAGGAGAAATCGCCCATCTATCACTATAAGGATTTGTGGATAATTATGAAGATGGAGGGATATTCTATGGAAGGTGATGGAGATTTGCTAATCCTAACCCTAATAAGAGAGGCAAATTTTTGAACCCTAATAGGAGAGAGAGAGGTTTCCTAGTTCTATTTGTGATAAAGGAAAAAGATACTTAAATCCTTATGAGTTTAGGATTTCCTTTTTTGATGGGAGTCATGATATTGAGTCAACCTAGTTTTGGATCGAGGAAATTGATAAGCTGTTTGACATGGAATATATTTCTATAGAAGATCATGTCGACTTTGCGGCTCATAAGCTTCAAGGAAGGACATCACATAATAGGATTGATTTCAAGACGTGTATGCATCAAGGCAAACCACCTATGAGAACATGAAGACGGATAAAAAGACTCTTAGAGACCCATAGCCTTACTTTGGAGGGAAGAGATGAAAAATTGACCCTGACCGTTCATGAGATATTACGGGTCGAACGAGATAGCGGAGCCACAACCGCAACCACACACTGAAGACTAGTCAACCCAAGGAGATGCATCATTGATTGAGTTACCTGCAACCAATAATCAGCTTATGCCACCTATTCCTAGTCTAAAAGAAGAGAAACCAGGTTTCATGCCCATATGCAATCAAGGCGAGTTTTTCATAGAGCCTAAAGATATAAAGTAAGGCGTTACTTTAGAAGAAGTTTTTACAACCGCTAAAAGTCCTAAGAAGGTCGACAAATCACATGAGGAGTGCAAAGGAGTAAGACTCAACAAGCTTGAATTATTACCCCCCATAGAAGATAATTATCATCATCGTACGATTATTCTTCTTGATTTCAAAGATCTTTTTCTGTAGAATAAGAGTGCCAATAATGACAGTTTTAAATTCTTCAAATTCATATCACCCACTATTAGCACATAGGTGTAACATGTTCTACAAGGTATGCCAAATCTCATCTCCATTCATACTTTAGAAGATCTTTTTCATGAAAGCAAGCCAATGAATTATGGAAGTATGATGTATGTGTATGGATGGATGATGAAGGAGCACCAACCAATTGGCAATGATTATCAATCGATCCGAGATGATGATTACATTGAAGATTCAATGACACAATACTGCATGGAGTTTAATGAAGATAGTCAAAACGAATCAAGATTTTGGGATCACACTTTCCCTCAGGCAGAGTTTGCATACAAAAACGTGATTTAGGGCTCAATGAGATTTTCTCATATGCTATAGTGAATAAATTTTGTGGAGAAATCTAATAAGAAGTATTAGACAACAGCTGACAAAAAGAGAAGAGAGGAATTCTTTGAAGAAAAAGATATGAAGATATATATTTAGGAGAGAGAAAGAGATCTCCTGCAGAATTATTCAAATTGGACCTCGAGGATGAGTTCTTTTAAAGAGACGGGATAGATGAAGGAGGAAAGCCAAGACAGGTGGCAAATTTTGAACTTCAGTTGTCGACAGCCAAACCGAGCTATCGACAATCATCTATCAACTGTCGACTAGTTGTATTCGACATTGTTTTACAGAGAGTCAGGGATTTACAGGGCTGCCGACAGCATCCTTAAGCTGTTGACAGTCCTATTGAGTATCTACCGAATTTTGAGTTTAATTGGGATTTAGTTTTTGCGTTTAATTTGAATTCTGATAGGATTTCTCTTTTCTTATTTTAACTTGTAAATTTAGGTGGTACTCAAAGATAGATTAGAACTCTTTTAATTTTTTTGTTTTCTTTTAGAAATAGGATATAGTTTCCTAGTAGGAGAAGTATTCTTTTGTAAGTCTACATAAATGCCTTTGTATTCTTTATTTTATAATGAATCTTTTAACAGAAGTTTTTATTTATATACTTTTGAGTTTTTTCTCAAATTTGCTCGTGGATTCAAGTTATTCTCTTTAGCTCGTGGATACGGGTCGTTCTGTTCATGGATTCAAGTGGTTATACCTACTTGAAGGTTCACTTCATGGTTCTTAGTGCTAAAAAAGATTTAATCTTCCTTGCTTCCCCCTCTACACCACTACGAGTCGCAAATAATTAATAGAAGGGAAAATATAGCCCTAAACCTCAATCTCAATTAGAATAATGAAATATTTTGATAATCAATTGTTTAACCCTATTAAAAGTCTTTGTCAGTATATAAAAACCTCAAAGTTACGATGAGGGTTAAGGTATTTATATTTTAATACACCGTCATAGGTCGAATGTCTTTTTTGTGAGTCAAAACATATATAAACTTTTCGCAGTGGCGATATTTCTTTTAAATTAGATTTTAATGTGTGCCCATTGGGAATTGAACTTGGTCTGCCCTGATGCCATACTAAAATTTATATCACTGCATTAAGACTCTGAAGTTGAGATGAAGATTGAGGTATTTATATTTCAACAATCCTCGTACTCTTGCAACCTACCTTGGCGTAGATCTTATGTATCAGTACCAATTTCACACAATTGTTTAATTAAGTAAGACTAGCTTCTGACACATGTTACCAATAAATAATAAATTAAGCTTACACGCTGTGCACCCACCAAATAAAAAAAGACTTTGTGCACACATCTAATAGTAATTTACATCCAATTAACCAACGCAATAATTGCTCAAAGGCCTATAAAAGCACAAAGTGTAGCTCACCATAAGTGGAAACTCACCAAGAAGAGCAAAAAGTAACACATAAGCCAATTGTTACTGATGAGAGAGAATGTGTAATATCCCTGGTTAATTACATATAAAGTAATGTTCAATAATCATTATTAATTTAAAATTTGCTATTACCCTATATTATTATGGCTACTAAATATTTAAATGATGGTATTAGCATCGTAAATTATTATTATTGTTATGGATAAATTATAAACACTATTAATAAATATTAATATTACTATTACCATTTTAATTTACTATTATTAATAGTAGTAGTATTAATATTTCACTTCTCTCTTAAGCCTGGCCTATACCAAAGCCCATTACTTACCTTTTATTTTCATGTTATTGTTTTCTCTTAATTCAGAAACCCAGGAGGCCCAAGGCCATCACCTGTAACACCTCGCTCACAGAATACATACTTAGATGTATATTCTAATTTTTTGATCATATTTTTGAATTTACTTTCGTATTTATTTTTATTCTATGATTATCTATATGATCCTTTTGGTTGGATCCGGATTCGTGAATTTGGAGTCAGCCCTAGTCTGAATCGGGGACCCAGTGTATTACTCAATTTAGTCTTTCCAATAGTTAAGTTTGACCGATTTCAGTTTCAAACATCATTTTCCAATATTCTAGATTTTTCATGATTTTTTAGAATTTTTCCGAATTAAATTGCAAAATCTTCCAAATCACTGTCGACCGTATCACAGGTTGAATCCAGGATTTTTAATTTACAAATGGAGTTGAGTTTCTAAATTCTATTTTTTTATTGTCTCTTAAAATTATATTTCTACTTTAATACATTTTTTGAGATTTTTCTGAATTTATCGAAGTTTGAGCGGATTTGGAGTCGACGGGTATCTACAGAAGATTCTAGGATTTTTATTTTGAAAATCAGATTGAATTTCTAAAACTGATTTCATATTATTTCTTAGAATGATGTTTTCCATATCTGAGAGTTTTTGGGGATTTTTCAGAATTTATGAAAAATCTGGCCGAACCGGTGTAGACCAGTATCGATAGTTGATTTCAGAATTTTTTTATTTTAAAAATAGGATTGAATTTCTTAAATATGATTTTACCATGTATCTTAAAATAATATTTACCATTTTTGAGAATTTTTTAGACCTTTCCGGATCAGTTCAATTTTCAGGTATTTTCGGTGTTCTTGGGATTTTCCTAGATCTAGAGTATTATCTATATATTTTTTTCTTTTCTTTCCTTCCCCATTTTTATCATCCACTCCCTTTTCCTCTATTTTTTTCTTTTCTTTTATTTCCCAAAATTCCCCACCACTCAACTTCTCAAAATATCTTCCCTTCTCTCTTATATTTTCCTCTTCCTTTCTCTTTTCTTTTTCTTTCTCTTTTCTTTCTTCTTCCCTAGCCCGCAGCCAGCAACAAAGCTCCTCCTCCTCCTCTCTTTCTCCTCCAATATTCTCTCTCCCCCGTAATCTCTTAATTTCTCTCTCAAATCCCACTCTCCATCTCTTCCTCTCTCTAACTCTCTTCAATTTCACCTCTCTCTAACTCTCTCATCTTCTCCAACAAATGAACCCAATCCCCATGCCTGGCGCTGTCACCCCCTCTGATGCCACCCATGGTCGGTGGCCACTCCGGTCATCTCCTCCCCCAACTCCTTCCCTCTCTTCCATCTCTAACACCAACGACTTCACCACCATCTTCATTTTCATCTTCTTTTTTTAATCACAAACACCACCCTTGATCACCTTCTCCCTCCTACTTGGGGTGGCCGGTGGCAACCTCTAGCCTCCGGAGCTGGCGGTAATCGGCGTCGCTCCTTTCCTGCGCCACCTGGCCGCGCGGTCGGGGCCAAGGCGCAGCAGCCAGGGCCTCTGGCCCAGGTTGCGTAGGCAGCAGGGGGCAACAACCCCCCTCTTCTTCTCTCTCATGTCTCTCTCTCCCCCCCGTTCCTCTCTCTCCCCCCCTATCCACTCTCTCCCCCATCTTTCTCTCTCTAGCTCTTTCTCTTTCTCTCTATAGCTCTCTCACTTTCTCTCTCTAGCTCTCTTTCTCTTTCTCTCTAGAACTCTTTCTCTCTAGCTCTCTCTAGATCTCTTTCTCTATAACTTCTCTCTCATAAAATATTAATATATTCTAATATATATTAGTGCACGTGTTTAAATTTTTGGGATTCTGAATTTTCGATGATTTTTCGAAGACTTTTTAGGCGAGTGTCCTCGCCTCGTTTTGGGTTTTCCCGCTTCGTCGGGTCGACTTGAATTTTGTATGTATTTGTATTTGTATTCATATTTTGTATTGGTTGTGCCCTTATTTGTATGTGGCTGACTGCCCTGGATTGTACATGTATATGCCTTTGACGAAAGTTTGTACTAGAATAGTTTATTTTCTGTACATATACCATGCCAGCGATGTGTTTTATTTCTGCTTTGTACTATGCGTGGCTGACCCTTCATACTCATTTAGCCTCCAGGCTCTCTACTCAGCCTCCGGGCTTTACCACTCTATGGTACTCTAGTTCTTATCACATTTATATGCATGCTCTGTGGTACTAACATCACGTGTAGGTACTCTTGTACCGACTTTGGGTTTCTTCCCACTCTCAGGATGCCTACCCAATTAGTTTTAGGCCTTGCACCCTTATGGGTTTCGTGGTAGCTACTGAGAGTACGCTTAGACCCTGAGCATACTTTAGTCTCCGGGCTCTCGCCCAATTCCTCAAAAGAGGAGTGAGCTTAGACCGTCAGGTCTCTCATGCCCAGCCTGGTATGCATACTTAGCGCTCAGTACTTTATCACTAGATTCGTCTAGGCGGAACTCTGCCAGATTTTAGACTCGCCTTCTAAGTCGAGTCATTTCAGTAGCTCCGTTAAGCGCTCTAGTGATTAAATACTGTTTGTTGTCCGTGTCTCCAGCTTGCTTAGCTCCGCTTAGATGTTCGCTTGCTTGCTAATTGCTTACTTGTCAGTTTATCTATTCTTCTATTAATGGTTGTGAAGTCTTTGAAATCTTACTTATACTATTTTTTTGAGACTGCATGATTTTTTGGTATCGTACCGATCTCATATATTGGTTTTGTTTTCCTGTACCGCTTGATATACTTTCACCTGATGTGCTAACATTTACCGTGCTAATTCTTAACACCTAACTAATATCACCTGACCCCTGGTATGCTATAACCTGACATCTAACATGACATACCTGATTCTTATAATTATCACAATAACGGGAATAATGACCTGACATCTTGATATATCCTAAAATATTCCGGTACAAATCATATTCCTGATACACCTGTACTCCCGATACTTCTGACTTGTTCCTACTCATTCTCGTAATCTGATAATTATCTAATAAACTATAAAATGGGGCAACTTACACGGGTTGGGGGAAACTAACGAATATCAATACATGTACGTGTTTACAGTGGTATTAGGTATGTTGTGCAACTATATCTTTGGTTCTACCTGAGGGCCTTCAGGTGGCCGAGGGGAGGGCTGGCTCCCTCCTTCTTGATACCATCTTGAAGAGGGCATCCTATAAGACCCTCCTGTACGTGTTGCGACTGATTTTGTACACAAGCAACCCTAGACCATGGTCCCGGGCATGCACGGGACCCACTGTAAACATTATTCGTTGATACCCTCATTGGTTTCTAATAACAACCTTGCTTTATTTAGATATGGATGTATGTGTGTTAAGACGCTAGTCCACATACCTAGCATCTAAGTGGGACAAGTAATAATAATAAAAGATGCCAATTAGTAATTCATTATATTTTTGCAATTCAGATCGTATGGACTGAGATTACGACGACGTGAAATATATGGTATATAGATGAGGGTTTCCTTATTTGGATTATTCCTTCGACGCACTTATCTCATGAAGCCGTAAACTGGGTTTGTAGCACTGGTTTTGCCATATTTGCTTTCATCGGGTTTTATTTCGGATTTCTAGTTTTGTTGTTATTACTATTATTTTATTATATATGTTTACATCATGCTTTACCACTTGGATTCTATTCCACCACTCTCCTGCTCTTATCATATTATACCATGTATATTTCCTGCTTGATATCACTTACTATCTCTCTACCTGCTCCTGTATGACTGTGCTCACGACACAATTTTAAATGCATATTTATGATTTAGATTTATCGATGCACGTGTGTTTATCTCTGAACGCCACTTGGCATTCACCGCACCACTTATTGGGGAGTTTCTAACTCCCCTGGATTCTCATATCCAGATCCAGAGCTTCGAGCTTGTGGATTCTCCCGGTTGCTGATCAGAGATGCGAAGCTGAAGCGTGGATCATCGGCAGACCGTCTGAGGCCCTATCCTTCTAGGCCCCCTGCTCATCTCTCGACCTTTTCCTTTTGTAACTTATGAGCGCCTTTTGTACTGTACATACTTGTATATCTCTTTGTACTCTCGCAATTGCGACTATCGGTGATGTAATATTCTTGTAATATTATGTCACATCCTATGATTTCTCTGTAATTGTACTCATTTGTTGGAATGTATAATGCACCACGTATTTTTGAACTTTGGTTCTTGCTTGACTGATGCTTAGCGTATATATGTGAGGGTATTTTTGACCTATATATATACGTCGTAGTAACATCTTCGTACCCTCAGGATCATGGTGTTACATCACCTCTCTCCCCCCTATGTATATTATCATCATCTCCTTCTCTCTAATTACAACCCTGCAAACTCTAGCGCCGCCAACCTCCCCCAAGCCATGACCGTCACCCATCCTCTGCGTTGTTTGCGCAAAATGCCCTCCGCTGCGCACTCCACCACCACCCGCTGCCTCCACAGCCACCGATGTTAACTCATCCCCACTACTATAGGCCAATCCATCACCCGAAATCACCCAACAACCATCTCCCTCACCTCACACTGAGGCTCCACCTCTGGCAGCCACGACCTTCTCCGCTGCCAGCCTCCTCTTCAATAATGGCTAAACCCAACCCATCTTCTCCCATGCTCTCCTCTTGCAGCGCCACCACACCCTGGCTGAGATCCCTAAGCACCACTTCTCTATCTCCTCATCTTTCATCTCACCCCCTCACGCTTCTTTCCTCAGCCACGCACCTCCCCGTTGTGCCCCGGTGACCACCTGGGCCTCTCACAACTATCGGAGCCCCTGCCACTACTAGCCGCCATCGAGTCCTGCCCCTTCTTTATTTCTTCTCTCCCTCGCATCCATCCTCACCAGCCTCTGCATGTACCACCACCTCCTTTGTAACATCCCCCTGCAATCGTGCCCTATTCCTCATCTCCATCATGCCCAAATAAGCGTCGTTTCCCTCTGCTCAACTCAACAACCACTCACCCATCACCACTCCATCACCTTCTTCTCTAGCTTCCTCGCAGCCCTGCGTGTAACCACTCGAGCACCACCCATAAGCTGTCGCGAGCTCCTCCAATGCCCAGCCAATGAACCACCTGAGCCTCCTCCTCTAGTGAGCTACGCGGCACCCTGAACTACCACCAATCGCTTCCTCTTCTCCATCTTATCTTCCTTTCACTACCTCTCTTCAATGCTGACTATATCACAACCTTGACTTGCATGCACAAGCCAAACCCACAACCTTACAAAACTGCCGCACATCTCCAATATTCTCCTCTCCACTACATCAACAGTCGTGCCAACTACCTTCAGCCCGCAATTACAGCCCAACCTATAGCAGCCAACTCTCTCTCCTTGTCTAACCACCAATTCTCACGTTCCCCATGTTCCCTTCTCTTCATCTTTTTCTCTCACTGCATGCTACTCTTTCTCTCTTTTCCTCATTCTTTATCTCTCTCTTTCCTCTCTCTCCTGTGCATGTGTATGGTGTGTGCGTGAGTCCCATTTCTCTCTCTCTCTCTCAGTGAATGTTTGTGCATATGTGCTTCTCCTTTTCTCTCTCTCTTTCTGTGTTGTGTTATGCGTGAGTGTGTGTTACGGTTGTACAATGAGACCCGAATCCATTTGTGCAATCTGAACCTACTTACAGAAGACCCAAATTTGTATTCACAGAGTGCCGACAAGCTAGGTGATTTGGAGATGCGAACCAGTTCGCGCAGTGCAGACCCGATGGTTATTTAGACCCAGATTTGCGTCATTTCATGTGAGTCCTCATTTTATTTGTTTACTTTATCGTGTATTTCAATATTATACTTCATGTGAGCATTTTAGCTTTATATTCAACAAATTATATTTATGTTTATATTCCCATCCAATTATTGTTCATAGATGATAATTATACTTCATCTTTATATATATTGAATACAAATTGGATATGCTCTGTGACAGTTTAATTATTATTTGAATGGAGTGTGCCTTTGTGTGATACTACAGTCGATTGGTAATTTATTGGTTAAATGTCAATATTAAGATTTGAGGAAATGCTACCGTTTGGTTAAATGTTTGTGTTTGATCTTTACATCCTATCCATCCATGAGGATTCACAAGATTATAAGTAATGGATTTTTATATTATTGGAGAGCTCAGACATTGTTAGATAATGGATTTCACATATAGACGGTAGATTATTAATCATTGGTTAGTTTGATACTGCAAGATACTAGAGTATTTTGATGATAATAGATCAGATTGATACTTGATGTTGAATGTATATGAACTCGATACGTGGTTAGTGAGATGTGAGTACTTTTCATCACATTTAATTGTTTATCATTTTGATTCGGATTTAGATGAAAGAAACTTAGACTGTGATTGAATTTGGATCTTGGATTTGATTAGTTCATGATTGCAGTTATATGTGTGGATCATTTATGTAATCGGATCTTGTTTATTTGATGATAGTTAGTTAATGGTAGCTTTCACATGAGTTTTTAATTAGAATTTATTATCTTTTATTTGGTGATAATTCAGATGAGTATTGGATTTTGTGAATTTAAGTATATTAATGAAAATGAGAGACTTATCGGTTAATTCAACGCATAGATTGATCTCTTGATGATTGGATTTATATATGGACTTAGTTAGAGTTGGAGCAGATCTGGGATTAGATTATTTATGTTGGATATGGATTAGTATTCAGATGAGATGGATAATGGTTGGATTATCATCAGACATGTGAATATCTTATCTTTGATTTTGATGTGTACGATGAGACTGAGTTTGGACTATTAGAAGCAAGGATTTCTGGATTCGCTCACTTATTAGTTTATCAGAGTATTAAAGATTTCTTATTGATGTTGAGAATTATGTGTAGATTTGATTTGCCATGAATTAGTGGATATACATTTGCACAACGGAGTTGTTACCTTGTTTTTGGATCTTGTGATTGAGCTCGAGTGAAGCGGTAGTGGATTGATGATCTTGACCGGATCAGATAGTGATCATTGTTTACATGTAGCTAAGTATTTATTATTTAAAACTCGAATATACTGGTGACTTAGAGAATTAGTGTAGATTGACAGTAATGTAAAAAATTGTATTATTGATCAATTGAGCTTGTGAATTAGCAATGAACTGAATACTTGTTAGTTACAATGATGGTATTGAGATCAAAAGATTATAGGCCAGTTACTGTTACACCTTGATACATACTGCTGAAACTTGATCAGTGCTAGATGAGACTGTATAGTGCCGGATCACTACCTCGTCATGTTATTTATATATTTCATGTTACTGAAGTTAGTGGCAGAATATTGTTAGACAATAACATTATAACACCGTTATATTATTTTATCTTCTCTCAGTGATACTGATACATTGAAACTATTAATGTCACTGATCACTATCACATGGTATATATTATTACTGTTACTGTTAATGTCATCGTATTATCCCAGTAATCTAGAAACGTGGATGTTAAGTGATTTAAGTAATAATGTAATTGGACAACTTACATCGAGATTGAGAAAATTGATGGAGGGGATAACGTTTGTATTTTGGGTGGACGTAGGATATATGTTGCGCAGCCAAAAAAGAGTTCAACTACAGGATTTCCGGGGATGACTAACATTCCATACTCTTTAGTGCTATATTATTACTGTAACACCTGGCGGTACGGCCTGGTTCAGCATCAGGAGTCTGGGCCGCGGTCTTGAGTTTGTACAGAACCCACTTAAAATATAGGTAATGTCTCCAACTGATTAGTTTCAATAACATAGAATCTTGATAGACATGTGTAGTAGGCATAGATGCATTTATTACATGTGACAATTGGTATTCGCTAATATAATTAATAACTTCAGACTGACATAATATACCGTAATATGTACTTACTTGTTATTTACCTATATGTCATGATAAACACATGACATATAACTGTATAATAGATTGATTTCATTATTCTTTAAGCTATGTGTTGCATGTTATTGTAATATTGGTGATATGCTGATTGATAGTACATTGGATTATACTCTCCTCTTATTACAGTTATTCATGTTATTTCTCATCCAGTATTTTCTTAGTGGTATCATAATATGATCACACGTAATATGCACCTGCACCTTCCCCATTTTACACACTGATTGAGAGTTTTCTGACTCTCTTGAAATTGAATATCCAGATCCATATATATATCCTATTTTGCTGATCAGGTAATTTGAAGAGGATCACACGTATTGCAAAAAGTCTAGAGTTCCTTTTCTTGAACATCCATTCTTTGTATTATTCATGCTCTCCTCACTATTGTTATCATATTTGATTGATTTGCTATACCTTGGACTCCATATTGTTCTATTTAATTTATTCATAGAATAATATTATCATGTGTGGGAATTTATACGTTATGTTGCACTGATTATTGTAGTTATTATGAGTGTACCAAAAAATTGTACCAAAAAACAGTGAGCAATCTCTTAGGATTGCAATGCACAATAACCAGAACCAATTGGAATTGAAGCTTCAAAAACTATTAAAAACTGTAAGATGGGTATCTACAGGGGACCCTGTGGAACTAAATTCAATCATGCAGTTACTGTTGTTGGTTACGGGGAAGAAGGCCAGAAAAGTACTGAATATCCAATAACTCGTGGGATTCCAACTGGGGTGAGGGTGGATATATTAGATGCAGAAGGATATTGTTTCTTCTGAAGGACTGTGTGAGCTTGTTACATTGGTAGCTTACCCATCCCTTTGATGGAAAAAGAAGATGCCTATGTGCAATAAGAGCCTTGTTGATCCTCCTAATTTGTGCGTGTGAATAGTAACATTGTGAGTTTGGCAGTGTGACTTTATGTGCCTAAATAAGGAGTACGGTGAGCTTGAGCAGGACATGCAGGGGGGAATACAAGTATTGTGCTTACATAAATGTACGTCTTTTGTGTGTCTTCCCCAGGCTTACATTTCTTTCTTGAAATTGTCCATCATACTTTAGATGTTAGAAATGATAAAATATCCTGAACACAAATCTAATTAATGATTTATATGAGTAACTAATGATTTTTCGCAGGGTAAATTTCACATAAATAGTAATGCATGACAGAATAATTTTAGGGGAAAAGAATTAAAAAAGCTAGTATTTTTTTCACATTTACTTTTATACCCAAATACAAAAAAAAACCAAAGGTTAACCACTGCGGTGGGTAATTTCTTAACGAATTAATCCACACATCAAAATTATAAAATAGGTGAAACAAATCACAGAAAACCCAACGCAAACGCAAAAATTTACATGGAAACCTGGAAAGAAAAAAACCATAGAGGGGGAGAAAGATGATTCTGTTATAATTTGGAGCAATAGTTACGGCTCTCAATTGCTCGTGTTTCCTAGGTTCAAAGATCGGACCTCCTCTCCATTGGAAGGGTTCTCCTATTTATACATATGGTATCTGTTGGATAAGGCTGCAAAATTCATCTCTTTTTAAACATCTAACTGCTTATTTTAGAGGCGGTTAGAATTGAACATCCTGGTTTGAACTAGTTGAGCGAGAGTTCATCTTTATCTAATAGTTTGTGTCCAGTTGTTGATGCAGTTGATTTATTCTCGAACTGTAACTGCCTAATTTGAGTAAAGACTTGGTTTAGAGATAGAAATACTCGTAACCAAATTTAGCTCTTCCTTCTAACTACCCGATTCGTTTGGAGTTTGAATTGACCGAAGACTCCCGCATAGAAGTTTTGAAAGCGACCACATGGTGTGCGCCTACTTGGTGCTAGACGAACATGTGACATGATCTCGAGAGGGTTGGAAACTGACCACTATAGATGCACCCTATGCTTCCTTCTCTTTGGAGGAGGTCGGGTCCTTCCCTCGGGAACTCTTCCTTAGAGCTAAAGGTTCTCGGGTACTCTGAGAGAGGGGAGTACTCTTCCTGGGTCCGGATTTTGTTTAATCGTTATCGCTTCAGTACTTGTCTTTTTGTAGCATGCATGGCTATACAGGCTGGAAGAGCTTTAATTGTGCATCACATCTGTTGTAATATCGATCAAGTAACCATCACACGGCACTCGAGAAGGGTTCAGTGTATCTAGAGCGACAGTTTAGGTCTTGTCCTTTGCGACACGTGTAGGGCTTTTGATCAAATGGCCCTTTGTCTTCTTGGGGATATGAGACATTGGCTGGTTATGGCTTGGGTTTCCTTCCTTTTTATAAATGAGGCCTGACCTCAGGAAGAGATCTGCATTGTTTCTTGAGAACTCTTCTGCTTTATGGACTCTGACCTTTTCTGTGTGCGGTGATGCCTTCTTCTTTCTTCATTCGATGGAGGAAAGAGAAGGAGAGGATGGTAATGGTTGTTGTGCTCTTGATGATCAGGAGTTTGTTTATCAAGGGGCTTTGGTTCTCGCAATGGGCCCATCGAGAGACTTTGGTTCCCGCGATGAGGCCTAACAGTTAGGAAGAATAAGGAATGTTCTACCTTCTACTTGGTCTGCATATCTGGCCTCTGACTAGATTAGGTCGTGCAGGGTTTGGGGTTTGACGCCTCTTTCCTTCCTTGCAGCGACCATGAAGCAAAAAGCATAGGCATACTTGATGATAATTCTGATCCCTAGGACTAGCCTTCTGCACTTCTATGTGATGCTGTTACCTGGCCTGCGATCGCTCCTGAGTTCATCTTTAGACTTACAGTCTTGGCATCGATATCCTCATCACCTTACAGGCTTCAATCTGCAATTTGAGGCGTGATCTCCCTTGCTGATGTCTTCATGGAAGTTCTTAATATCATTGCCCTTCTAGTCATGGCGGATTGCTTGTTTGGTAACCATCTCCTGGACATCGCTGGGACTAGAGCGGAGGACACGCCTATTTTTCTCTCAGGAAGGATACATATATGTAATAGAACTTGTATTTTCTTGTTATATGTAACCATACTTGTACTTAGGTGCATGTAATGGAAAAAAATTCTATAATAAAGCAAAGTATTGAGATGGAGGTATTGTTTGGATTACCACGTTGTGTTTTGACTTGTTGTTCCATCTGCTCAGAGAGCCACTATTGTTCTAAAGTGTTTGGAATGGGTTACCATGTAGTTCCTGACTTGGGTTCATTCAATGGTGATACCTTCGAATCTTACTCGAGCGGGGACTGCCTTAGATCTAGGGTTGTGTTGTTACACCCCACTTCTCAAAATACGCTGGAGCGGAGACGCGACGAGAGTCAGCGACACATATACACAAGAAAAATACCCCACGTATACGTGCTAAGCCTTAAGTAACCCGAACAAGCTGCAAAAATAAATTATAATAAATCATGATCATTGCAGTAACACATATAAGTGTCCACACATGATGATAAATAAACAAAGAGGTGGAATGACAACTGATAATGATATAGAGAGAATCAGGAAATAACAGGAATAAAATAGGGTCAAGAATACCAATAATCAAGAAGAGAGAAACACCGACTCCTCGCATAGCATATGATCTCATCGAACACCTGAACAAGAGAATAAAATAAAGCATCCTACAGCTGGATGCGCAAATCTGGAGGAGTCAGAAAATACCCCATGAATGTGTAAGATGAAGGAATGGTGCACGTGCATAATACGTGTATATAATAATAACATAAGTAAAACTATAAATAGAAGATATCTGAATAACTAGAAACATGAACAAGACTATGGATGAAATATAACTCATATCACGATAAACAAAAATAACTAATATCAAAGAGATGTGATCTACCATATGTCTCTAATCGGCTGGTTATTATTAACCTAACAATATGGTACTTAGCTGTGTCCCATACCACAGCCATGTTCTCACATATCAAACAAAGTTATTGTTTATTGTAACTGCCTACCAATGTAGTGTATGTGTTTTGAAGGATACTGTGCATGTCCGGTATCACGGTCTAACACCCCTAGTGCTGAACCAAGATAGACTACAAGGCCCAAATAACTGAATATCACAGCCCCACACAAAAGAATAACCGGTGTGGTGCCATAGTCCGGGCATAGCCCTAATAACTGAGAACGGAATAACTGAATAACTAGATAGCCAGTACTACCTTGATTCCCTATGGTGGAATCTAAACTTGGTTAACCATCCTAAGTTCTTCCAAAATACATGACATGCAATATCAGGCAATTACACCTTTTTTCCTAGGTTACGATGTCTTTTATTAACAAGTAATAATATAAGTTATTATTAAAATGAATTAGTGACCGGATATCTCCAACACTGATAATGTCAATAATAGCTGATAACTGCATAATTGAGAACTAATATCTGACAACTGATAACTGGTAACTAATAAATGACATCTGAATACTGGAGATATAGAGTCACTAATCACAACTGTATCACTAAACATTGATAACTGATACAAAACTCTGATAATATATAACCACCAATATCAATAAAATCACTCCCACAATAACTTTATCTCTTTAACTGAATAATTAAAGTAATCAATAACCAAACATGAAGCACATGTATATTCTCGAGACTAACTAGATTAACAGATACCGAAATCATAAATGAAGAATAAGCATCCTAAAGATCAGAGTTATCCAACTATGATCAAGATCATAACTAAAGAGTGTAACATTCTCGATCAATATGAGATCTAGATCATCTCTATATCTAGTATCCAATGTCAATAAGATCATCAATACTCAATTAATATAATTAGGGTAAATTCAAAAATCTTTATTTCAATAATCTAAAACCAAGATCATATTACACGTCAGTATCAAAGGTAAAATATTCGCACAACACCTGATGATAATCCAACAAAAACCAATCGCATCTATGTACTGATCAAGATCCAATGAAAAGAATATAAATCTTAGGTCCACTCCGACTCTAAGTAAGTCCATGTCAATTCGTGTATTAGTAACTCAGTCTATCGATAAAGCAATGCCACATCTACATGTCCTCAATATCTAAAAGAGTTTCGGTCGGAATAATCACCAACAATTGCAGATAAACACTATGCATAAAATATGCTATCTGTCCTTAAACACGAACTAGGCCATCCAATTAGTAGATTGAATCAAGTCACTATTATGATGTATCAATATTAGGCCTAAGCCAACAACGACGAACTACTAACACATGAAATGATGCCGATAAATGCTCATATCAACAAAATAATTAAAGTGGACGGTCATTGATATCTCATGAAATGATACAAACAATCATACTGGTAAACTAAATCAGATGGTCACATGATATGATACAAGTAAAATATAAATACTGTAAATAAAGAAATAATATAAGAGCAAACACTCATGGACAATAATAAATCCGAATAACACAAAGTAAACACTCATATGAAATGACGTGATTTCAGGCCCGAATCGCAATTTAGTCTGCACTGCATGAACCAGTATGTATCTCTGAATCATCTCGTATATCGGTCTTCGAATCGTTTGGCGTATTAGCACTTTGAAAACACGAATTCAGATCGGGTTCGGGTCTTCTATTACCGGGTTTGGATCACGCAATCGGATCCGAATCGCTACAACACGTAACCAACCACATGAACCCATACGAATGGAAATATACACACGCACTGGTATACACCTGTACATACACTATACACCCATTCAAACCCATACAAATATATACAAATATCCACATACACTAATTATACACACACATGCACACATCTTCACATAATTACACACGCACAAATATATGTGTGTGTGTGTGTGTATATATACATACAAATCTAACACACACATACAGTTACGTAAGCAGACAACAGATACATATTAATAGACACACACATACACTCACCAAATATATAACAGAGAGAGCTCACGGCAAAGGGGGGTGCAAGGCCACGGTTATGGCAATTGTCGGCGGCCCGCGGAGGAGGCGGAGAGCGAGCTCAGCAAGGCCTCGGTAAAGTGGCAGCTCGCGGAAGAGGTCGGGCAGGAGCATGGCACTCGCGGCTCACTGGCGGATCTCAGAGGTGGGAGAGGAGTGAAGAAGAAGGAGAGGTGTGGGCAAGAGGGAGGTGTTGGTGGAGTGGTGCAGTCGGCCATGGGTATGGGCTAAAGGGTTTGGGTATGGATTATCCTAATAGGTAGATAGGGTTCAAGGGCCAATGGGTTTAGGAATAATGAAATGCAGTAATACTAATACTAAAAGTAACAATAATAATAACAACAATAATAATAACACTGATAATAATTAACAATAATCATAATAATAATTATTAACATTAATATCACATTAAGATATTAATGAATACCGCTAATAATAATAATAACAATAATAATAATACAAAAAATAATAAATAATAATACTAATAACAAAGATAATAATAAAGAAAATAATAATAACAATAATAGTAATAAATAATAATCATAATGAAATTAACAATAATATTAATAAAAATTCAAGTTAATTAATAATAATAAATAAAGCTATATAATTATTTTTAAAAATGTATTAATACAGTATTATTAACTAGGGATATTACATGTGTTGTCGTGGTAGCCATTATGGCATGCTAACCCTGAGCGATTAATGTGTAAGAGCCTCTCTCTCTTTTCAGACTCCCCGAGGGGTAGCCGTCAGGGTGAAGACGCGTGTAGGCTGTTGACTCGCTCGGGTGGCCATCAGGGTAGATCTCATTATAGGCTGGCTCCGAACAATCAATGCAGGCAATCCTCCATCTTTCAAGGGGCTCCCCGTGTGGTCGCCATCAGGGTGAAGACCCGTGTAGGCTGTTGACTCATTGGGTGGCTATCAGCGTAGATCCCATTATAGGCCGACTCTGAACAATTAATGCGGGCGTGCCTCCATCTTTTAAGGGGCTTCCAGAGGGGTAGTCATCAGGATAAGGACCCGTATAGGCTGTAAACTCTCTCGGGCAACCATCAGGGTAATCTCATTATAGGCTGGCTTTGAGCAGTCATTATGGGCGAGCCTCTATCTTTCAGGGGGCTTCCCAAGGGGTAGCCATCAGGTGAAGATCTGTATAGCTTGTTGACTCGCTCGAGCGGCCATCATGGTGGATCCCATTATAGGCTGGCTCCGACAGTCAATCGGGGCAAGCCTCTATCTTTTAGGGGGCTCCCCTAGAGGTAGCCATCAGGGGAAAGACTCGTAGAGGCTGTTGGCTTGCTTGGATTGCCATCAGGGTAGATCACATTATAGGCTAGCTTTGAGCAGTCAATGCGGGCGAGCCTCCATTTTTTTGGGACTCCGAAAGGGGTAGCCATTAGGGGAAGACCCATATAGGTTGCTGACTCGTTCGGGCGGTGATTGATCTCTATATTTGCATATTTTATACATATCTTCACATTTATTCTATATAAAATTCTACTAAATAATAGCTTTCTTGTGTGTTTCTAGGTCCATGGCATGAAGTTAAGAAGAAGCTAAAAACTTTAATTTATTTGAGAATTTTTAAAGTCTAGAAGAAGCCCAAGCCTTTGAAGCCCAATCTGCTAATTTTAGGAGTAGGAAACAATAAATCAGAAGTCAATACATAGCCCACTCTCACGGTACAGGACCCATGCCCTAGCGCTGCATGCGTGACACCAATATGGCTACGGAAATGTGGCCTGGGCCATGTTTTTGCAACCATACTATGGAGCCACGCGTCGTCCTTCGACGTGTGGCCCCGTATGGTCCTCTGGTACCCCCTTTGCCTATAAAAAGGCCCAATTTTGAGCAGAATGGGAGGAGGAGAGTTTTAGAGTGTAGTTTTCTTCTCTTTAGGGTAGTTTAATTATTTTTCTTCTTTCTTTTATTTTTCTTTTCTTTTGTAGATCATAGAATAAGAAAGAGAGTGATTCTTAGGATAAAAGCTATAGTGCTTGCAATGGTGGGTGACACTCTATGAAAGGTTATCTCTTTATCTCTACTATTTTTTCTTTCTAACTTTTTACATGCTTAGCTAATTTTCTCTCATGGTAACTAACTATTAACCATTAACTTGCTAACTCCTTACTTGATAATCACATGAATCTAATAGTCTCTACTTGGCCTTGTACTTGTAAGAGCCATTGATGGCTCATGTGATGAATTCTAATACTTCAATATCTAATGTAACACCCCGCTCCCGGAATATGTACTTGTTGTGTATTCATATTTTCTGATCATATTTTTTGATTTACTTCCTGTATTTGTTTCGTATTATGAATTATTTATATGATCATTTTATTGTGGATCTGGATTCGTGAACTCGGAGTCAGCCCTAGTCTGAACTGAGAACCCGATCCTAGAGTGTTGCTCAATTTGGACTTTTTGGTATTCAGATTTGACCGATTTCAGTTTCAAACATTATTTTCTAATATTTTAGATTTTTTATGATTTTCTGGAATTTTTCTGAATTAAATTGAAAATCTTCAAAACCTGTGTCGACCAGTACCGCCGACCGATTCCCTGATTTTTAATTTACAAATGGAGTTAAAATTTTAGAAACCGCTTTCACAATATTTCTTTAAATCATATTTTATATCTAAATACCTTTTCTGAGAATTTTCTAAATTTATCAAAATTCCAACGGGTTTGGTGTCGGCCAGTATCGCTAGTTGATTCTAGGATTCTTAGTTTACAAATGGAAGTAAATTTTGAATTCTGCTTTCACATTGCTTCTTAAAATTGTATTTTCTTCTTTAATGTATTTTCTGAGATTTTTCAGAATTTATCAAAATCTGGCCGACCCGGTGTAGACCGATATCAATGGTTGACTTCAGGATTTTTATTTTGAAAATGAAATTGAATCTATAAAAACTAATTTCTCCAAACATCTTAAAATAATATTTATTATTTTTGAGAATTTTTAGAAAGCTTTTCGAGTTACTTTATTTTTCAGGCTTTTCCGAAGTTTTTCAGTGTTTTCCCAGATACCAAAATTTTATCTGATATTTTTCTTTTCTCTTTTTTATTTTCTCTCTCCTTGCTAGATACGAGGCTCACCAAACATAAATTCAATCTTTAATGCAGAGATTCTCTCCATTCTGCAATTAATGGTTTATGTCCTTCAAGTCATTATGACTTTTGCCTCTTTTGTCAAACGCGATTCTCGCGTTTTTCCTCTGGGACGCGGGCTTTATCCCCGCGTCTGGGCAATTGGCAGACGCGGGTCTGATTTAGTGAGACACGGCCTCATTTTTGAATGAGATGCAAGTCTCATTGGTTGATGGCAAACTTGTAATATCTCAACTCCCTTATACATGTACCCCTCTTCTTTTCCTCTCTCCGTCATTATTTTCCTCCTCCTTTGCACCAACAGCAACCAGCAGCAAACGCAGTCATGGGCCGTGCCTTGACCGGCCACCCTCTCCACCCTCCATCACAACCAACTCCACCATTCTCTCCTCCATCTCCTCCTCCATTCCAACAACAACAACAACCATAACACCAACTCCAACCACCAACATCACCTCCTTCTTCATCAAGAAAACAACCCATTACCATCAAATTTCACCACTATCTCCACCACCACCTACACCACCTTGGCCACCAACAACCACGCCATCTTTCTCCCCTCGGAGTGCTCTTTCTAACGAGCTATAGCTTCGTTCTTTGAAGGCTCGTTTCCAAAACTCCAAAAATCTAAAATGAACTACACTTGCGCCCCCTTTGTTTTTGGATTTGGACTGCCATGGCCGCCGCCGGCCACCTTCGGCAGCCGCCGGCGACACCGGCCAGGTAACTGGCTGGCAATGACCAGCTGTTCCCTCCTCCTTTCCTTCTTTCCTACTTTCTTTCCTTCTTTCTTTCCTTTTTCTCTTATCTTTTTCTTTCTTCTTTCCACCTTTCATTTTTTCCTTCTCTATTTAATTACCAACCCTGCGTCTCTCTCTCCCTCTTTCCCTCATCCTTGCGTCTCTCTCTCTCTCTCTCTCTCCTCTTCTCTCTTTCCCTGGACTCTCACTCTCTCATCTCCCTGTCTCTCTTTCTTTGTTAATTGCTAGACGCGGAGCTCACCCCCGCGTCCAAGTAATTTTTAACGCGAACTTTACGTTCTTGTATCAACGCGACGCGGAGCTCATGCCCGCGTCTGCGTTCTTCTCATGTTATAGCTTAAACGCGGGTCTCAAACCCCACGTTTGTGGAATCTACACAACGCGACTCCCGCGTCTGCGACCCCCGCGTCTCACTCTCAACACTGCATCTCCCAGTACACACTCTCTCTCTCTCCCTGTATTCTCTCTCCCTCTGCACTCTCTCTGGACTTCTCTCTCTAGCTCTCTCTTTCTCTCTCCTCTCTCTCATCTCTCTCCTCCTCTCTCTCTTAATTTCCTCCTCTCTCTACAATTTCTCTTTAACGCGTTGGTTACCCAGATTCTGGAGATCAAGAATTTCACAGTATTTTTCATATTTAGGCGAGTGTTCTCGCTTTCCTTTTGGACATCCCGCTTCGTCGGGTCGACTTGTATTGTCTTATGTATTTGTATCTAGAACTAACGCCTTCTGCAGGTACCCTTACCTTCGGCCCTAACCTCTAGATTCAACCTCTGAGGTTTTAAAGTCCTCTGGACTTTCTCTATGCTACGCCTGGTAGGCGGACCTAGTGTCAACACTTTACCGCTTGCTCCATTCTAGCATAGTTCCCCATGAGCATGGCTTCCCTGTGAGCGGTAGTATGACGTTCATACGCTTGCTGCGACACATGTGTCTAGCTATGCTGCGAGCGATAACCTCGCTGAGCGTGATAGCATTTAGTGTTGTACATCAGCTTCGCTCCAGCCCTTAGCTCCGCTTGGATGTTCTCTTATTTACTGAATTACCTATCTACCAGTTTATCGATTCTTCTATTAATGGTTATGACGAGTTTAAAATCTTACTTATACTGCTTTTTCTGAAAATGCATAATTTTCTGGTATTTGTACCAATCCCTTGTAGCAGTAAAGTTTTCCTGTATCACCTGACATGCTTTCGCTTGACATGCTTACATATACTATGCTGTCTCTTGTCACCTGCCTAATATCACCCTCATGATATGTTATCACTTGGCACCTGCTTATATCACTTGACAACTGATGTGATATCACCTGACACCCGACATACTACTACTTGATACTTGCTCCCTGTTATGACATGACTTATCACCTGCCATCTATCATGTTATCACTTGACCTGTGATTATCACATTTACGGGAATCCTACCGTGTTATCCTGTATTATATACAGTGACCTATTATCCTGTATTATATACAGTGACTGTACTCCTGTTATACATGTACTCATGTACTCCTAAATTCCTGATCATGTCCTGCTCCTGCTATTCCCATAAATTGATAATTACATAATGAAACATAATAAGACAACTTGCACCCGGTTTGGGGAAACTGATGGATCCTGAATAGTCACATTTATGGTGGTCTTATCGAGTCACGCGTGGCCACATACTCGAGGGATCACCTGGCGGCCCATGGGGTGTGCTGGCACCCCTACTCCTGTTTATTCCTGCCGAGTATGCACATGCCCTAGGCCTATTTCTATGAGATCTGCAATACTCTATTCCTGTTCGGGCGTACATAAGTCCCGATACTTAGTGGTACGTTCTGGCTCAGCACCGGATATTCCTAGACCGTTGTCCTGGGCATGTACGGGGCCCATCCTAAACATGGTTCGTTGAACTCATCAATTTCTAAATAACTTGCTCTATAAGTTGTAAGTGAAAGTATGTAGAATGGGACGCATATGTTGACACTCTAAAAAAGACAAGATTCCTGACTGGCCTGAACAATGTCTAAACTTGTTGACATTTACAAAAGACAAGTGACAGACAAGCTGACGACCAGTTTTTACACATCTCCGAGGGACAAATCAGCAACTTGGACTCTGCTGATCCAGTGAAGCAGACAGTAAGTCCAGATTGTCTTTGAAGAGACCTAAGCAAGTCTAAGATACTAAGTTAGCTTAACATTTAGCATCACATGAGCCCAAGGGGATAGCCTCGCCTGAGAGGCTAAGTTTGTCCAACATCGCCTTGAAGCCATTCAAAGCTCCATCAGGGAGCTAACTTACAGCTTCGCCTGAAGTGTTCAGTTAACTCCGCAGAGAGTTAGCTTCGCTCAAAGCCAGACGCAACCGCGCAGAAGGATGGTAGCTTTGCCACAGATATTTATCCAGCTCCGCTGAAGAGCTTTCTTCTGACTTCGCCAGATGCTTCTTCCAGCTCCGCTGCGAGCTCGACGCGGCAGCTCCGCTGCGGGTCTTTCATGGTCAACCTTTGACCAATTAAATCTCCAGATGAGATCAAATCAATTCAAGATCAAGATCAAATCTAATCAAGATCAAATCTAAGATCAAATTTGGCGTCTGCTTGCCATAATCTCTTAACTCTCCTAGAACAAATAAGAAGATCAGGGGAGATCTTTTGATTATTTGGAAAGAATCAAAACATATCAGGAGATCGAAACAACCTGCTATTCCTAACTTCGCAGAAGCTGATTCTAGCCTCGCAGCAAGGCTACTTTTCAGATTTAAACAGATTGATTCAATCTGTTTCTAGATTTTTAAGGGACAATTATACCTCTGCTCACTCTATAAATAGCCCACCAGAGGCACAGAGAGCAAGAGACACACACGCAACAGGCAAAGAGACGCACAGAGAGAGACGGCTAAACAGAGATCTATTCTCTTGCTTCCAAGAATTCAGAGAGTTTACAGAACTACTTCTCTAATCAGGGTACTGATGCCCTAAGATCTTCCTCTCAAGGATCTCCAGAACCAGGCGAGAAAGAATTCCCAAGTGGAGGCAGTTTGAGAAGTAACAAGAGGGTTCTACTAATCTTCTGTTCTCCGATTCCCCGAACCAGGCGAGAAGGGAATCCCATCGATCGCATCGTCAAAGGGACAAAGTGGTGCGCTGAGCAGACTCCTATCGGCACACTTCTCCAGAATCTCAGAGGAGATCTACTTGTAATCTTTTTAGAATACTTGTAATTTAGCTCCTCGACCCCTTTTTGTAAGTTTTCCCCTTTGCAAAATCAATAGAAAACAAGATGGCGACTCCGCTGGGGATTGATTTCTCCACTGTTGAGAATCAAGTGTCGCAATGCGACGAACAGACCTTCGGGTCTATCTCTAAATTCAAGGAAGCCGGTGTGGCCAGAGGCCCTCTGGTAAAGTCTTCAAAGCAAGTCTCTGTGAAGATAGATGAGGCTCTCTGCGAGCCTACCACAGTCTTCTGGCACAACAAGGAAGCAGGCCCGCAATGCAAGGGTCAGAATCTTCAGCCTGTTACCTTCGAAAACCTAGTCGTTCACTTCGACTAGGGAAAATTCGAAGAACTCCTCTCTGGGGGTAGTCCAATGCTCCATGCACGGAAGCATAGAAAGGTCTCCATGGCCAAGGTTTCGGAGCAGAAACCGGAAGCAGAATCCTTCCAACACCTCCCAGCCTCGCGTGTGGCTAGTCAGGTTCCTTGCGAACCTAAGTCTCCTCTTTCAAAGCAGATGTGGAGGCCAAAGCAGAAGGCTCTGTATGAAGCCTCAGGCGTAGCTACGCCACAAGTTCATCTCTCTCGCAAAGAAAAAGGCAAGATGCCTGCCTATTTCGATGAGACTGCTAGCCGCGAAGTCACAACGGCAACCATGCCTTCGCCTAATTCAGGAGCAGTAACTCCTCGCGCCAGCCTCGTTCTCATGAGCGAAGCTACCGATGGTGTGCCAAGCACAGTACCTCAGGGTACGCATGGAGTTCGCAGCCATGAAGTTGGAACCAAAGCACCCCAGTGTGCTAAACTCGCTTTTTCCAGCGAAGCTAAGGGATTGTCCCTAAGCGCTGACAGCGGTGCTTATGCACCTTCAGCGCCCAAGGGCATTTCCAAAGCTTTTAGCCGCAAATTTAGAGCCAAAGCACTATCTAAGGCTAATCACCTCCGCAGCAACATAGCGGATAAAACACCACAGCGTGCTTCGCTCCCCAGTTCATCAAGCGCTAAGCTCGCCCTTCGTAGCAGAGCTAAGGGTTCGTCCTTAAGTACTGACAGCGGTGCTTATGCAGCTTCAGCACCCAAGGACATTCCCAAGGTTCTTAGCCGCGAAGTTAGAGCTAAAGCACTATTTAGTGCTAATTACCTCTGCGGTGATGAAAAGAATAGGACATCATTCTATGTGCAATCCAACACAACCTCTGCACTGGATCGTTTAGGCCCAACTGGGTCTGACTTGCGGGAATTCTTGACTAGCAAACGGGAGTCAGAATCTTTCCAAACTTCTCCCTCTTGTTGTCAACAAGTGGAATGTCAGTTGGTGACAGTCCACTCAGTCCATTATCGGTTAGGACTAATCTCCGCCATTCCTCCAGACCGACGATTAGTTTTCGATCGACTATCGCTACAAACTCCGATAAAACATCGTAAAAGGGCGTATCGCGAGATCTGCCCTCTGCATCCGTTAACATGATCGGAAGGGGATGAGAGCTGCATAGGGACAGACGAGCGTTGCATGCCACTCCCTCCAGTTCTCCAGATCCAGACTATAGTCCAGGCCTCGGCGAAGTTTTGGTACATAAAGAAGGTGTCTTCCAGAACACCAGATTTAGGGTTGCAATACCCTACAGTTATGAGCATGCATCCACTGAAGAATCTCAAAGAGCTTTGGGGCTTGCAAGGTAAACTGGCTTATATTATAAGATTCATCGTAAATCTCTCAGGCCGCTGTCAACCGTTCACCCGACTCATGAAAAAGGGTGTTTCCTTTGTATGGGATAAGCTTGTCAGGAAGCTTACGAGGATATCAAGAGATATCTCACAAAACCTTCAGTCTTGGTAGCTCCCACATCATGGAAACTATTCTTCCTTTATGTGAAAGCTATGGACCATTCTCTTGGTACCCTGCTTGCTCAAAAAGACGACAATGGTCACGAACAGACCATTTATTATCTGAGCAGGCTCTGATAGGGGCGGAATCTCGCTATAATCCTATTGAGAAGGAGTGCTTAGCTCTTGTCTTTGCCGTTCAGAAGACACGACATTATTTGGTCGGCCAAACCATACATGTCATCTCCAGAGTGAATCCTTTGTGTCTTCTCATGACGAAGCCAGGATCATTGAATTCAAGATTAGCTAAATGGGCGCTTCTTATGTCTCAATACGACTGATCTTTATCCCTCAAAAAGCGGTTAAAGGCCAGGCACTTGCAGAGTTCTTGGCTGCTCATCCAGTTCCGAAAAACTCAAAACTTCATGAAGACATTCCAGATGAAGTCTTTGAATCTAATATAACTTCAAAAGATGAAGTATGGTAGATGTTCTTCGATGGAGCATCACGAATAGGCCCTAAAGGCAGGATTATTGTCGGCATGGGGGTTGTGTTTATCTCTCCACAAAATCACGTCCTTCCTAGAGCATTTTCTCTGACGGAATCATGCTCCAACAATGTAGCGGAATATAATGCTCTACTTATTGGTCTTCAGCTCGCCCACGGAATGGGGGTACTCTACCTTGAAGCTTACGGCAATTCAAAACTGATTATCAATCAGGTTAAAGGTGAATATGAGGTCTATCACGAGGATTTGGTGCCTTATTATCACACAGTCATCGAATTGGCTAATCTATTTGATGGGTTTTACATCGGGCACGTATCTCGATCTCAGAATGCTAAAGCAGATGCTCTTGCTGCATTAGCAACAACGCTAGCCTTGCCAGTCGACACCGAGTATCACCTTATAGTGGCGACTCGACACCTTGTCTGCTCTAAATAGATGTTAAGAACCAGAGAGGTCTATAATATCTCGACGGATCTTAAGCTGAGAGATTGGCGATTTTCTTTCATCGACTATGCTCTACATGGTCTGCTGTCAGACAATCCTAAAGAAGCGGCATCTATCAGACGAAGGTCTCTCCGTTTTTACTATGATCCAACTCTGAAGACACTTTACCGTCGTTCATACGACGGTATCTTTCTCCGTTGCCTTTCTAATTCAGAGGCACAGGAAGTGCTTAAAGAAGCACACGACGGCATATGCGGAGCTCATCAGCCCAGTCCAAAACTTAAAGACAGATTGCATAGGCTTGGATATTATTGGCCAACCATGATAGCCGATGCCATCCAATATGCACGAAGGTGTAAAGCATGCCAAATTCATGCAGACTTCATACACCAGCCTCCAGAGTTGCTCCATCCAACAATTACTTCATGGCCATTTGAAGCATGGGGAATCGATATCGTAGGGCCAATCAGCCCCTCTTCGACAAAAGGACACCGGTTTATCCTGGCGATAACTGATTACTTTTCAAAGTGGGCAAAAGCCATACCATTGGTTGAAGTCAAAACTTCCAACGTGGTTAATTTCATCAAACACCACGTCATTCATCGATTTGGTGTCCCTAGGCGGATCATCCATGATAACGGCCCCCAATTCATAAGCCAGGTATTCTATCGATTCTGTGATAAATACCAAATACAGAATGTGGCTTCAACTGCCTATAATCCTGCCGCTAATGACTTGGCGGAGCATTCAACAAGACAATCATTAAGTTACTCGAGAAGTTTGTTTCCTCGAATAAGCGAGATTGGAATGAAAAGCTTAGTGAATGTCTTTGGGCCTACCGAACCACGGTTCGGACCCCGCAGGCAATATGCCTTTTTTCTGGTGTACGGGTGTGAAGCAGTCATACTGTTGAAAATCCAGATGCCATCATTACGAGTCGCTCTGATCACTAAGATCACATCAGAGGACAATGATTGGTTGCGTCTTCAAGAGCTCAAAGCCCTAGAGGAGAAGTGGTTATACGCTCAGCAGCACATCGAGTTGTATCAAGCTCGAATCTCAAAAGCCTTCAACAAGAAGGTCAAACAAAGAGTCTTCCAGAAAGGAGATTTGGTTTTAGCCGTCAGGCGACCAATGATCATGACTCACAAAACTAAAGGCAAATTTTAGCCTATATGGGAGGGACCGTTTGTAATAGAAACAGTCTATTCAAACGGAGCATATCGCCTTACGACTTCAGATGGTGATTTACTCATGATGCCGATCAATGGCAAGTTCTTAAAGAAGTATTATCCTTGATTAAGGATCCTTCTCATGATCAAGTTAACATTACACCTCTGATCAAGACCTTCAAATCTAAGGTACGCAGAAGGAGCGCCCCTCTCTTCCTCTAAATGAGATCATACAACCATAAACTAGTAGGAAGTTGATCATACACCGGTTGTCTCAAAGAAGAATCAAGGTTACACATGCACTAACCAAATGATCCAACACCTTAACGGTTAAGGATAGAGGAAAATGTTAGCCTTTAAGCCCAACATAAGTCCTCAACAACTCATCATGCTGAGGGGAATAGCATGGCTAGCCTGACTCAAGCGGTAGTTGGTAAAGGCATATCAAACCCGTTGACAGCTGAGGATTTGCTAAAAATCCTAAGGGACCTGTTCCCATTTGATTCCCTCTCCAAAATCACTTACCAATTCTCATCCATAGAATGGTAAGACCACATATAAAGAATGACCGATCCACTCGAATTACTGCTATGTTCAAACACCTCTAACAGTAAATAAATCTCTCGGTCAAGTTAATACCACACTTTCGACCAAAATTGCTCATACCGCAAATCCATTTCACTGTTAAGTTAACATTAAACCTATGACAGTGATCTCCTCATTTTTTTCAGTGAGAACGAGACCTTTTCATGCTTTGTTTAACACTACACCTCTTGCATCCATTTCGCTGTTAAGTTAACATTAAACCTATGACAGTGATCTCCTCATTTTTCTCTGTGAGAACGAGACCTTTTCATGCTATGTTTAACACTACACCTCTGACATTCATTTCACTGTTAAGTTAACATTAAACCCATGACAGTGATCTTTTCGTTTTTCTCAGTGAGAACGGGACCTTTTCATGCTATGTTTAACACTACACCTCTGGCATCCGTTCGCTGTTAAGTTAACATTAAACTATGACAGTGATCCCCCTCGATTTTCGCAATGAAAACGAGATCTTTCTGTGCTATGTTTAACATTATACCTCTAGCATGCATATCTTTTTGTCAAGTTAACATTACACCTCTGACAAATTGCTTTCCGAATTCCTACGAAGTTCTTTTTGTCATGTTAACATTACACCTCTGACATATGATCTTCTATGGAATTCATTTCCTAGCTCCCCAGTAAGTTTCTGAGTCCCACTCAATCTTTAGTGGACTTCTCTGGTTGTCACGTTAACAATATACCTCTAACAATTTCTTCCAAATCCCATCCAAAATTTTGAGCTTGGCGGCTTTTCAATCGGTTACGTCATTGCCACCTCTGAACCGGCAGATAGCCAAGTCTCATCTTTCAGTCCGGTAAGGACTATTTCTTTGTCATCATACGATAAAATTTTGAGCTTGGCGGCTTCTTAATCGGTTACGTCATTGCGACATCTGAACCGGCATATAGCCAGGTCTCATCTTTTAGTCCAGTAAGGACTATTTTCTCAAATGGCTGCAATACAACTTGAAAGCGAGAATTCAGAAGCTAGAACAAGTTGAAAATACAATAGGAGAGTCAAAATAAAATCACTTTTTATTGATTCCAAAAGAGGGATACATGAATGAACAGATTACAAGCTATGACGGTGCTTCATAGGACTTGATCCGTTCTTCAAGAGTGGCCAGCCTAGTCTTCCTCTCTTCAGCAGCCCTGATAAGCGCCTGCGACCTTAACTCGGCCTCATTAAAGCTCGCCATCTGGGCCAAGCGAGCTTCAATTTCAACCAAGGTTGCCCTCTATGCTAACTCCTGCTGCAAGACTTCATCACTCTGGGCTTTAAGCTGTTCAAGCCAGGCAGTCTCTTCAAGACGCACTGGTTCAGCCTTGGACAAAAGAAGATTAGCCTTCCTGATCATTTCCTTAGCCTTTTCAATTTTATCCTCAGCGTCAAGAAGAGCACTGCTAGAAGCGTCTATGGCATCCCCGAGCTCTACTTTCCTTGTCTCCAAGGATTTCAAATCAAAAGAAATGGCCTTAGCAGATTCTTGAGCGGCGAGATGAGCTTCATGCATCTGAGCAACAAGATGCGCAAGCTGTTCGTTAACTGAAGACTCCAGATCCGAATGGCTAAGACGGCGCCATTCGTCCACATCCCTCTCGAGTCTGTCCACCAGAAGCTCCAATGTGGCGGCCTGGTCATCCCCTCCAAAGTCTCGGATACTGTCAATGCTTCGGGAGTGGACCACCATTAAAGCAGAAAACGAGGTAGTCGAGCCCTTCAAGACCGAAGCAATGGATCGCTTCAAGCTCTTATAAAAGCTGTCGACTAACTCAGCCACGAATTCATTCTCGGCCTCAATTACTCCCGGCAAACGAGCAGCTCCTGAAGACAGAGTTTTCACTGGCTTCACTGGTGTAACTATGGAGGAAATTATAGAAGCACTGGCTGCAGCAACACGAGGGGTCATCGGTGATCTCGGAGGAGTCCTCATCGAAACCAATACACTAGCCACAACCGAGATAGGACTAGTAACTATTTTAGGGAGAGCTGGATCAACCACCAATGTTGGAGAAGTAGGACTGATAATCACTTTCAGCTCCGCGCTCGGCAAAATAGGCAGCACCGGGAAAACTGATGGCATCTCACTCATAGATATAGTTAGAAGCGAGGATGGTTCCGTGACTACTGTTCCCTCAATCCCCTTTCCTCTGGCCGGTTCAGGCTGATAAGAGTTTTTTTCCGTGATACAAAGCATCCAACTCGGCAGCATCCGCCGCGGTCGAAGTACTTACTTCACCCCTAGTTCCCTCAGGAAGATTGGTTGGCTCTTTTGAAGTCGATGCACCCAGAGGCGGAACACTTACAACAAGACTTTGTTTAAGTAAGGCATAAAAAATAGCAGGAGTCAAAAGGTCAAAATACTACCAAAAGATGATGTCGCCTCAATCGTCTTGACGGCTGCATCAGTCCCTACATGCTCCATTGGAAAATCTTTGGCAGAGTCAACACGAATGGCCGGCCCACCTTCACTGGCCGAACCCTCCGTGGTCCAACCAAAAGAGCTAGAAGCTACGGGACTTCCTTTTGAAGTCCCAGCACCCGAAGGACCTACATCAGCCGCATCAGTTTCAGACTCTTTCGAGACGGCGAAATAGCCAGCCTCATTGCCTTCCCTATAAGTGAACAGGGGATCATAATGCTCCTCCTGTTCTCCGACAGCCTCAGCTCTCGGGCTTCTCACCGCCTTAGTTCCTAAATCATAAAGTAAACAATGAGCTGTATGGAACACATAAGAAGTATATTACAAGAACAGAGCTGATCTTACCCGGGTCGGAGCAGACTTACCAGTAGTCGGCCTAGGAGCCGACAACTTAATGACTAATGGGGCAGGAGGAGGAGGCGCTACAGATAATTCGTCATCTGTAACAACCGTAAGAGCGTAGCGACGAGGCTTCTTCACTACCCTCTTCCTACGAGATCCACCTTCCCGCTTTCGCTTGAAGTGGACGTCGGCATCTTCTTCCTCCACTTCTTCCACATCAACATGTTCCATGGGGGCCGTGCCTACCCTACCAGAAGCAGCTGTTGGAGCTTCAGCACTCGTATCCTCTTAAAAGCGAGGACTTCCTGCATCCGAGGATTCGTTATCATCAACGGTAATGAATTTCCCGAGGCCTGGAACGCGGACCCTCTTACCCTCGCTCTTCTCAGTGACCTTTCGCTTCAGCCGCTGAGAGATTAACTTCACACCAAAGGAATTAATAGAAAATTTAGTGGGTGTGGAGTTCGAAGTTCTATACCACTGGCAGAATACCAGGGTCGTCAGAAGGTTCAGACTCCTTAGAGGCGTACACAGTCGCGCCTCAGTACAACCAGCAATGAAGAACTGCCAGGCACGAGCTCCATCGATGAGGCTCCCTGATTGGTAGTGAAAAGTGCATTTTTATCATCATATTTACCATCACATTTTCATATTTATTCATATAATTCTGCATATTTATTAATATTTTGTGATTTATTGTGTGCAGGCCTTGAGTTCTTATTTTAATAATAAATAAAGCCTAAAAGAAGCCCAAAAGCCCATATTCAAGCCCAAGTGCAAAAGTGCAAATATCAATTGTCAAAAGTGCAAATACACAAGGGCTAAAGTTGCAAATACCAAAGAAGAGGGAAGGATAGATTTCTATTCAACCCTAAACACTTGCAGGATGAGGATAAAAGCCAAAGAAGGATAGCAAATTTCGTTTAAAAGATATGGGAAGATTTGAGATCTAGGGTAACTTGCTTCCCAAGTTATCTCGAAATCCCAAGATGAAGAGTCAAGATGCAGCTTCCAGAAGCAAAATCTCAGATGGACGGACCAGGAGAGGCCACGCGCCAAAGCGCGCGGCCAACCGACACACTTAGGCCGCGAAAACGCGGCCCAAGCCGCGTTTCCGCGGCAGATTGGATAAGTCTGGGGAACCGCTTTCGTGGGAGAGTTGTGTTGGGACTCTACTATCTTCTTCACCTATAAATACCCCTGCAGAGCAAGCGTCCAGAGGCAGAGCCAGAGGGCCAAATCTAGGGTTTTAGGCTTTCTTCTAGTTTAGATTTTCTTTTCTCTTTTATAATTTCTATTTTTGTAAACTGAGAGGAGATGATGTTCTCATGGAGGAAGGAGATCTACTTGTACTGAGGGTGACAATCGGTGTAAGTTTTGCTTTTCCGCCATTGTTAAATAAATCGAATCGAGGTTCGTTCTTTTTTATTATGTTATGTTCTTTTATTCTTGTTATTCTTGCTTCATCTCTTCTATTTCATGTTGTGTTCTTGTTTTCTCTATTCTTGTTTACTTCTGTTATTTCTCTCTCTAATGTTTTGTGAACCGTGAGATCTGATTGCTTCGAGACTGCCTAGCCAAAGAAGAGCACTTGATGGCCTATGGAGATGAACAATCCTTCTTTAGATTGTCTTTTCTTTTCATGGTGTAGGTAGCGAAGGTGGACGATCCTATACGCCATACTTGCACGCCTTCCAAGACAGGGTAAGTCGTCGCGAACAGATCAAAGGTAAGCAAGATAGAAGAGGTTTGTACGTGTTATAGTTTCTTTCTTTTTATTTCTTTAGTTTAGATCTCACTCTACCATATTCTCAATTTCTTTTCTTCACTTCCATTGTAAATATCATTTCTTCTTCTCTATCTTCTTTCATCCTAACTTAACATTAAAATAATAAAATTTTTTTAGAGATAACTTGCAAACGCTTCCATCGCTAGTCCCTCCCTGAGGATCACGACCCGCATAGCCACTGCTACCGCGGATTAGAATTGAGCACTTGCACAACTTGTTCTTAAATCTAAAATTGTTTATTTTTGTGTGCAGGTAAAAAAACTCAATCACTCCCCATAAAGGCCAGACTGCTGTTTGGATTGCCTACATACAGTTGGTCATACCCAAACTGACAGGCAAACTGACTCGAAACATAGGGCTCCAGGTAACAGGTGTCCCCGCTTCTATATAACAAGTGTGATGGCCGAATGCTAACCCGCCATTCGAAGACTTCCCGACTCAATGACGGCTGCCCTTCCCCTACATCCTTGAATTTTTCACCATAGCCTGGATCGCGAATGTAGGAAAAGCATCGAAAAAGGCTATAGATGTCATGACGGCACAACAGTTTACGGACTGCAGCCACATAAGTCTTTGACCACGAACACCCCTCGAACCGATGGAGAAGCGCCATGCGAACACCTTCTGGGGGCTCCTCTCTGGCTTGGATGATGGAAGGGTAGTGAAAGGCAAACCACGCCATCAAATAAGTATATGATAAACCTATTCTGGGTTTGGCCCGTCGCGAGGCAAGATAGTCCCCTTTCCCCGCTTCGTTGTTGGTGGCCTACAGAAAGCCTCCGTCAATCCACGAAGGCCTCTTTGAATACAGCACACCATGGCTGGAAGAAGTCCAAGAGAATGACCATGGACTAGACGAACGGCAGGCAATAAGACAGTCAGATGAATGACATCGCCAGACGAAGATGGCACCACACATCTCTTCAACCAGACCGTCAAGAAACCAGCTAGAAGTGCCATCCGGGACGTCGGTCGACGAGCCTGGTGGTGGAAACTCCAAAGAATATCGCCTTTCTCATAGGGTCCATCATCTTCTTCTAGAATCAAATCCCCTTGAGAGTGGTCTTGCATCCGGCGAAAGATGTCTTCATCTGTAACTCCACAATGAGCCGCTTCAGGAGTACCTTCCAAGTCGGGGAACAAATAATTTCCCCAGCTCTTCAAACTGCATGAAGCTCCCTTAATACTCCCATGCATGCTGGAGCAAATGTACAAGTGGCACATCAATTCCCGGTAGGTCTCAAACAAAGCGGGCTCGTGCTTCTCTAAAAGTGCCAATTCCGCCTCGCACGGAAAATATTCTTCATATGGGAGAGTCCCCAAAAGCAAAGCAGAGACTTCCCACATCTCGTACAGAGCCATACCCAATTCGTCAATAGGGGTGAAGAAGGTCCCTGTAGCCGGGCAGTACAACTCAAAGATGGCGTAGAAGTTCGCTACGCTCATCTAAATGCCATAACAGGTCGCCCTGACGGCCTCATAAAGTCCCAGCCTCTCCAGATCCTCCTCAAAATAAGTAAGGACATATAGAGTCAAGTCCCTCCACCATGCCTTGGGAGGGTGAATCCACCCTGGAGTCCTGAAATCAGTGGCTGGATAATTGCCACAAACTTTAAAGAACTGATTTCCAAAGGTCTGAGCCACCGCGGGGTTTTCTCCCACTGGGATATATGGAAGTACGTTCCCAGGGTAGAGACCCAATATGCAGCGAGGAGGACTCGCACTTGTGTAACCAGGGGACAGAATTATCAACTTCCCTACGTGAACAGAGTCAGTAGTCCGAGTCACTTGCCACTGCATCTTTCGAGCTCTCGTCACACATTGAAAGAAAGATAAGGGAAAATGCTGCTTGCTAGATAGGAGATAGTACTTCTCACCATCCAATTTGAAAATCCACTGCCCCTCTCTGGCTAGCAGTTGGTGATCGTTGTCTGGCGCTGCATCTCCGAACATGAAGCCAGACTTCTGATAGATTCTTCGGTCAGAATCTTCAAGGGAGCGGTAGTTAAGATGCTCCTCATGGTGCGCTGATCCCTACCATGAATAAGTGCATCCCAAGCAGGAGCGCTTCGCTCGCTAAATAATGAAGCCTGCCCTTAAAATTGCAGGCTGACGTTGCCATCTAGCCCCCTAGCTGTGCCAAAGAAACTGTTCAGAGGACCAGGAGTATAGTGCACTGCAAAAATAAGGAGAAACTATGATTAGTTCATCAGCCAACCGAGAGCTAAAACAAGAATGCAATTTTTTGTTAAGGCATAGCTTTGCTCTCCGAGCGAAGCTGGCCTAACGATAACCTCGCCCCGAAGCTTAGCTTCGCAGCTGCAGCGTAAGGCAGGATGCAGGAAAATATCCAAGTGTTAGTTTCGCTCTAAAAGCTTGACCTCGAACAACAGAATGTGACAAATCCCTAGGGGCTAACTTCGTCAGAAAGGTATTGTTGCCTAAAAAAATTATTTTAAGGGCATTAAGGTCCTTTTCAGTTACACTCCAAAGGTTAGCTTCGCAGCCTATCATTCAATAGGATGCGAACCGCCTAAGGGATAGCTTCACCCGGAAGCTTGAAGAAGAGACCCTTCGGTTCTAAGATTCCCAATCAAGAAATTAAGGAAAATTCAGGGAATTGAACTCCCTGAGATCATGAGATCATGATTGATCGCTCTGGATTCATCGAAAGATAGCCAGAAATTGGCTTTAAAAGAGAGATGAAAATCTCTGATCAAAAGGGAAAGATCCCTACCCGTGATAGGTCGTTCGATCACCGGAGGAGGAGAAGGACCCTCCGTCGTAGAGGTTGCTACCTCTTTTCCTGCCCGTCTTTTGGGAGCCATCAGAGAACTGTAGAAGAAGTTATTGAAATTCCAAACGAAGGAGGAAGAAGAAGAAAAGAGTCAGAGTGCTCTGAAAATTCAAAGAGAAGTGGTGCCTTCTCTTTCAGCCCGATCAGGCTTTTATAGGCTGATGATTGCCTAAATGTCACCTCCTCGAAAGTAGCGCAGGCAGTCATTTCAAATTAATTTGAAACAGCGCCTTCCCAAGAAGCGTTACTTCAGCCCACTAAGGGCTAACTCCGCCGTGAGTTCAATGTTGACTTAGCGCGACGCTTGAATAACTTCACTGAGAAACATGCCTTACCTCCGCTAAAAGCACATCTCTAGCTTCGCGAAAATTTCGTGCTAGCTTTGTCAGAAACTGGCTCCTGGCTTATTTGGAAATTCGTTTTTAGCTTCGCCAGAAGCTTAGCTCGGCTAAGAGTTCTCATTTCCTCCTAGGGAAAAGACTTACCGAAGCTAGTCCACTCCAGGAAAAAAAGCAGATAAACAGCACAAAATAAACTTTTATTGATTCAAAAGGGAAGATATATTGGCGCTACATCAAAGTGGTCTTTCGTACAACCGAATCATTGCTCCAAAGGCATACAAGTGGTCCTATCTACTTCCAAGCCAAACAAACTGGACACGAAAGGCCTTCCTCCTGCACAAGGCCGTAATCCTTCGCATAATGGCAGATTTTGCCATCAAGAAGCTGGATCTTCTTTGATGAAAATTGGCAAAGAAAGCTGGATCTTCCGTAATCAAAATTGGCAAAGAACTGGTTGCCACCAGAAAGCTGGATCTTCCTTAAATTGGCAAAGGAAGGATCCGAAACCTTACAGGTGACGTCCGTCTTCTCGAAGTGGATCATCTTGGATAAGCAACTACCAGCTCCTTCTCGAAGTGGATCATCTCGGATAAGCGACTGCCAACCTCTTTTGGGAACACGCATCAGCTGCCCCAATTGTTCCTCCTGCTTAGGATTTAAAGTTTCAACTAGAAAATCAAGAGGCAAGTTTCTGGTCTCTTTCATCAAGACAAAAGACTGGCGGCCACAAGTTCCCTGCAACGCAAACTGAAAAAAAGTTAGCAGTAAAACAAAGAAAAAATGCAAGCATGGCACGCTAAGGCAAATTCTTTAGGCGAAGCAATTTATATCCGATCCAGTTGCGCTTTAAGGATGGATTTCAGTTAAGTAGAGGATAGCCTCGCTTGCGCAGTGATATGGGCTAGCTCAGCATAAGCCAAGTCTTAGCTCCGCCTAAGACAGTTATACTGAAGGAGCGTCAAAAAGAGCTAAGTCCTAGCCTCGCCTATATGGCTAAGCCAGACTGATCTAAGAGGGACGCAGTCTTGACCCCACCTATATGGCAAGATTGGCTCAACCTTGAAGAAACTAAGTCCTAATTCTTGTCTATGTGGCAAACTTAACAGGCAGATTCAACAAATCTAAATCAATCAGATACAAAATAAAGAACAAGGAAAATCAATCCCTGAGGCAGCTAATAAAGCTAAATTAAGGGAAATAAACTCCCTAAAGTCATTAGTTCATTGGTAAAGTCTCTGGATGACCGAGACTCACCAGTTCTTACCGGTTAATGACCAAAGTGGGCACCCCCCACTATTTCATAGATTTGAGTATACTTCTCTGAACAACCAGGAGATGTCATGAACAGACTACTTCTCTGCAGAGGACTTCAAATGTCCTATTTATAGGCCTCATGGCCTGATCGCACCGCCGCTGCTTCAAGCTTAGAAGCGTGAGCGAATTTAAGGCATTTACAGAGCCTTGAGAAAGGGAATAGTTTCCCTCGAAAATGCGCGCAGAAGGAATGATCTCCCTCGTTAATGCAAGAGAAGTTATTTCAACTTCGGGAAAGGAAATAATCCTTCTCGTAACTAGCCGAAAGCAGTTAGTCTCGGGAAAAGAACGACGTTCCAAGACCAATTGGAAGCGAATCTACTCCGGGAGGCTCGGACGCAGAGCAACCCAGACGCAGAGCTGCTCAGACGCGAAGCTACCCAGAATCGCGAATCTACACGATTCCTCGACGAACTTATTCTAATCTGGAAGCAGAATTGAAAGCGAAGCTGAACTCAACCACCATGGCGACGTTCGTACTTCACATACCATTAATCAAAGCAATTCAAAGTATTTCGAAGCCTGAACCATTCCATTGCAGACTTTCAAAAACTTTGAAGGGGTCTTGTTAACACTCTAAAAAAGTCAAGATTCCTGACTGGCCTAAATAATGTCTAAACTTGTTGACATTTACAAAAGACAAGTGACAGAAAAGCTGACGACCAGTTTTTACCTATCTCCGAGGGACAAATCAGCAACCTGGACTCTACTGATCCAGTGAAGCAGATAATAAGCCCAGATTGTCTTTGAAGAGACCTAAGCAGGTCTAAGATGTTAAGTTAGCTTAACATTTAGCATCACATGAGCCCAAGGAGATAGCCTTGCCTGAGAGGCTAAGTTTGTCCAACATCGCCTTGAAGCCATTCAAAGCTCCATCAGGGAGCTAACTTACAGCTTCGCCTGAAGTGCTCAGTTAACTCTGCAGAGAGTTAGCTTCGCTTAAAGCCAGATGTAACCGCGCAGAAGGATGGTAGCTTCGCCACAGATGTTTATCCAGCTCCGCTGAAGAGCTTTCTTTTGACTTCGCCAGATGCTTCTTCCAGCTCTGCTACGAGCTCGACGCGGCAGCTTCGCTGCGGGTCTTTCATGGTCAACCTTTGACCAATTAAATCTCCAGATGAGATCAAAATCAAATCTAATCAAGATCAAATCTGAGACCAAATTTGGCGGCTGCTTGCCATAATCTCTTGACTCTCCTAGAACAAGTAAGAAGATCAGGGGAGATCTTTTGATTATTTGGAAAGAATCAAAACAGATCAGGAGATCGAAACAACCTGCTATTCCTAGCTTCGCAGAAACTGATTCTAGCCTCGCAGCAAGACTACTTTCCAGATTTAAATAGATTGATTCAATCTGTTTTCAGATTTTCAAGGGACAATTATACCCCTGCTCTCCCTATAAATAGCCCACCGAGGCACAGAGAGCAAGAGACACACACGCACACAGACAAAGAGACGCACAGAGGGAGACGGCTAAACAGAGATCTATTCTATGTCTTCCAAGAATTCAGAGAGTTCAGAGAACTGCTTCTCTAATCAGGGTGCTGATACCCTAAGATCTTCCTCTCAAGGAATCTCCAGAACCAGGCGAGAAGGAATTCCCAAGTGGAGGCAGTTTGAGAAGAACAAGAGGGTTCTACTAACCTTCTGTTCTCCGATTCCCCAAATCAGGCGAGAAGGGAATCCCATCGATCGCATAGTCAAAGGGACAAAGTGGTCGTGTGCTGACTAGACTCCTATCGACACACTTCTCCAGAATCTCAGAGGAGATCTACTTGTAATCTTTTTAGAATACTTGTAATTTAGCTCCTCGACCCCTTTTTATAAGTTTTCCCCTTTGCAAAATCAATGAAAAACAACATACTAAAGCCTACAAATTAGACAACCCCAATTATAATAAGATGCTAATATGCAATTTGTCGTGTTGTTTTGTAACTCGGGTTATATGCGCTCGGATTACGGTGACATGGGATAAAGGAATATAAATGAGGGTTTCCTTATTTGAATTATTCCTTCGATGTACTAGTCTCATGAACCGTGACCTAAGCCTGTACAATTAGTTTTACTCGTAATCGATTTTATTCGGTATTATTTGATTTTATCGATTTTATCGATTTTATGTTAGTTTACGAGATATCTGGTGTTGCCTTGTCTACTTTATTTATTGCCTCGTTACCTGCTCTTATCATTTTATATCATGCATGTTCCTAACTTGATATCGATTACTGTCTCTCTATGTGCTCCTGCATGCTTGTGCTCACGACACAGTTTTTGATGCATGTTTATAATTCAGATTTATCGATACATGTGTGCTTATCTCAATACCCCATCTGGCATTCGCATCACCACTCGCAGGGGAGTTCTAACTCCCCTGGATTCTCATGTCCAGGTTTTTGAGCTTGGGGCGTGTTGATTCTCCCAGTTGCTGACAGAGTGGCGCAGCTGAGGCATAGATCCCCAGCAGACCATCCAGAACCCCATCCTTCCAGCCCCCCCTGCTTGGCTCTAGAGTTTTCCTGCTATGACTCTGAGCCTCCTTTTGTATTGCTCATACTTGTACATCTCTTTGTATTCTCGCATTTGCGCCTATCGGTGATGTAATATTCTTGTAATATTTTATCACATCTGGTGATAACTTTGTAATTGTACTCTTATATTGGAATGTATAATGCACCACGTGCTTGCATACTCTGATTCTTGCTTGTACTGATGCTTAGCGTATGTACATAAGAATATTTTTGACCTGCGTATATACGTCGTAGTAACGTCTCCGTACCCGCGGGATCGGGGCGTTACAGGTTGGTATCAGAGCCTAAGCTCTCATATCCTCAGTACGTCCAGATGGTAAATTAATGATAAAGAAATTTGCAACTGAAATGCATGAGTCTTGATTATACAATCCAACTACAAGTGAAGAGTTATCTTTTTCTTAATCATCCTTCCTTTCATTTCTAATCCTTTCCATCTTTCCATTGTTTTGGTTTTCGTAGCCTTTATACCAACTTAAGATATGGATAGACTAGAGAGGTAGCGGCTGGTTCTGAATGAAGCATTATATGATCTCTTCGGCCAACTATATGATTCTCGGTATTCTCAGAATTGATCCACGATCGGGCTATCTTTTAGAAGTTGGTATTCAAGTTCCTCTACGACTATTCTATATTCTCGGCTATATCTTTCAGAGTGATTGATGCCTGGTATTCAGAATTCTCAATTATCGGTCTTCTTTATTATGCTCAGTACTATCGAGGTTTTCTTTATCTTCAGTATTCTGGCTTATTCTTAGAGAGATATCAAGTACGCAGTACAGCTGGAATTCTATTACAAAGTAGTGTTATCAGGTCAGTATTATTTGTCATTGTTCGAAGATTTATACAGCAGGAAGTGCAGAAGATATCTATATTCTGATTATTGTGCAGTCAACTTGAGAGCCTTACCTGCAGTGATTCATATCTTGATTGGTATAATTCATGTCCATGTCCTCTGTGTTCATTTTACCCCTTATCGAAATTGCGAGGACGCAATTTTTTGTAAGGTGGATGGAATGTAACACCCCGCTCCCGAAATATGTACTTAGTTGCGTATTCATATTTTTCTGATCATATTTTTTGATTTACTTCCTATATTTGTTTTATATTATGAATTATTTATATGATCATTTTGTTGTAGATCTGGATTCGTGAACTCGGAGTCAGCCCTAGTCTGAACCGAGGACCCCGATCCTAGAGTGTTCCTTGATTTAGACTTCTGGTACTCAGATTTGACCGTTTTCAGTTTTAATCATCGTTTTCTAATATTTTAGATTTTTTATGATTTTCTAAAATTTTCTTGAATTAAATTGAAGATCTTCAAAACCTGTGTCGACCAGTACCGCTTGACTGATTCCCGTATTTTTAATTTACAAACGGAGTTGAAATTCCAGAAACAGCTTTCACAATATTTTTTAAAAGCACATTTTCTATCTAAATACCTTTTCTGAGAATTTTCTAAATTTATCAAAATTTCACCAGGTTTGGTGTCGTCCAGTATCGTCCAGTATCGCTGGTTGATTCCAAGATTCTTAGTTTACAAACGGGAGTGAATTTCTAGATTCTGCTTTTACATTACTTCTTAGAATTGTATTTTCTGAGATTTTTCAGAATTTATCAAAATCCGGCCGACCCGGTGTAGACTTCAAGATTTTTATTTTGAAAATGGGATTGAATCTCTAAAAACTAATTTTGCCAAACATCTTAAAATAATATTTATTATTTTTGAGAATTTTAAAAAGCTTTTCGAGTTACTTTATTTTTTGAGCTTTTCTGAAGTTTTTCGGTGTTTTCCCAGATCGGAATTTTATCCTGATATTTTTCTTTTTTCTCTCTATTTTCTCTCTCCTCTCCAGATGCGAAACTCACCAAACATGAATTCGATCTTTAATTCAGAGATTCTCTCCATTCTGCAATTAATGGTTAATGTCCTTCAAGTCATTACGACTTTGTTTCTTCTGTCAAACGCGATTCTCGTGTTTTTCCTCTGGGATGCAGGCTTTATCCCCGTGTCTGGGCAATTGACAGATGCGGGTCTAATTTAGTGTAATTTAGGGAGACGCGGTCTTATTTTTGAATGAGACGCAAATCTCATTGGTTGATGGCAAACTTGTAATATCTCCAACTCCCTTATATATATACCCCCTTCTTTTCCTCTCTCCTTCATTATTTTCCTCCTCCTTCTTTACACCAACAGCAACCAGCAACAAACGCAGTCATGGACCGTGCCTTGGCTGGCCACCCTCTCCACCCTCCATCTTCACCAACTCCTCCACCATTCTCTCCTCCATCTCCTACTCCATTCCAACAATAACAACAACCATAACACCAACTCCAACCAACAACATCACCTCCTTCTTCATCAAGAAAACAACCCATTACCATCAAACTTCACCATCATCTCCACCACCACCTACATCACCTTGGCCACCAACAACCACGCCATCTTCCTCCCCTCGGAGTGCTCTTTCTAACGAGCTATAGCTTCATTTTCTGAAGCCTTGTTTCCAAAACTCCAAAAATCTAAAGTGAACTACACTTGCACCCCCTGGTTTTCGGGTTTGGGCTGCCTCATGGGCTGCCGTCGGCCACCTCCGGCTGCGGCCAGCCCCGCTGGTCAATTAGCTGGCGGCCATGATTGGCCGTTCCCTCATCCTTTCCTTCTTTCCTTCTTTCTTTCCTTCTTTCTTTCCTTTTTCTGTTCTCTTTTTCTTTCTTCTATCCTCCTTTCATTTTCCTTCTCTGCTTAATTACCAACCCTTCGTCTCTCTCTTCCTCTTTCCCTCATCCTTGTGTCTCTCTTTCTATCTCTCTTTCCTTGGACTCTCACTCTTTCATTTCCCTGTCTCTCTCTTTCTCTGTTAATTGCTAGATGCGGAGCTCACCCCCGCATCCAAGTAATTCTTTAATGCGACCTTCGCATTTTTGTATCCTCGCAACGCGGAGATCATACCCGCGTCTGTGTTCTTCTCGTATTATAACTTAAATGTGGGTCTCGAACCCCGCATTTATGGAATCTACGCAACGCGACCTCGCGTCTGTGACCCCGCGTCTCACTTTCAACACTGCATCTCCCTGTACACTCTCTCTCTCTCCTTGTATTCTCTCCCTTTACACTCTCTCTGGACTTCTCTTACTAGCTCTCTCTTTCTCTCTCCTCTCTCTCATTCTCTTTCTCTCTCTTGATTTTCTCCTCTCTCTATCACTTTCTCATTAACGCGTTTAAGCGTTGGTTACCCGAATTCCGGAGATCAGGGATTTCACAGTATTTTTCGTATTTAGGCGAGTGTTCTCACTTTCCTTTTGGACTTTCCTGCTTCGTCAGGTCGACTTGTATTGTCTTATGCATTTGTATCTGGAACTAACGCCTTCTGCAGGTACTCTTGCCTTCGGGCCTAACCTCCAAGTTCAATCGCAGAGGTTTTAAAGTCCTCTGACTTTCTCTATGCTATGCCTGGTAGGCGGACCTAGCGCAACACTTTGCTCCGTTCTAGCGTAGTTACCCCATGAGCATGGCTTCCCCGTGAGCGGTAGTATGACGTTCATACGCTTGCTACGACACGTGTGTCTAGCTACGCTGCGAGCGGTAACCTCACTGAGCGTGATAGCATTTAGTGTTGTACATTAGTTCACTCTAGCCCCGCTTACCTCCTCTTGGATGTTTGCTTACTTACTGAATTACCGTCTACCAGTTTATCGATTCTTCTATTAATGGTTGTGAAGAGTTTGAAATCTTACTTCTACTGTTTTTCCTGAAAATGCATGGTTTTTCGGTATTGTACCGATCCCTTGTAGCAGTAAGGTTTTCCTATATCGCCTGACATGCTTTCGCTTGACATGCTTACATATACTATGTTGTCTCTTGTCACCTGCCTAATATCACCCTCATGATATGTTATCACCTAGCACCTATTTATATCGCTTGATAACTGATGTGATATCACCTGACACCCGACATGCTACTACTTGACCCTTGCTCCCTGTTATGACATGACTTATCACCTGCCATCTATCATGTTAATATTTGACCTGTGATTATCACATTTACGAGAATCCTACCGTGTTATCCTGTATGATATATGGTAACCTGTTATCCTGTATTATATATAGTGACCTGTACTCTTGTTATACATGTAATGTACTCCTGAATTCCTGATTATGTCCTGCTCTTGCTATTCCCATAAATTGATAATTACATAATGAATTATAATAAGACAACTTGCACCCAGTTTGGGAGAAACTGATGGGTCCTAAATAGTCATGTTTATGGTGGTCTTATTGAGTCACGCGTGGCAACATACTTGAGGGATCACCTGGCGGCTACCAGGGATTTCGTGGGGTATACTGGTACCCCTACTCCAGTTTATTCCTGCTGAGTATGCACACGCCCTATTTCTATGCGATCTACGATACTCATTCTTGTCGGGAATACATAAGTCCCGGTACCTAGCGGTACGTTCCAACTCAGCACCGGATACTCCTAGACCGTTATCCCGGGTATGTACGGGACCCATCCTAAACATGGTTCATCGAACTTCATTAGTTTTCAAATAACTTGCTCGATAAGTTGTAAGTGAAAGTATGTGGAATGGGACGCATACTGAAGCCTACAACATAGACAGCCCCATTTATAATAAGATGCTAATATACAATTTGTCGTGTTATTTTGTAACTCGGGTTGTATGCGCTCAGATTACGGTGACATGGGATAAAGGTATATAGATGAGGGTTTCTTTGTTTGGATTATTCTTTTGATGTACTAGTCTCATGGAGCCGTGACCTAAGCCTGTACAATCGGTTTTACTCGTAATCAGTTTTATTCAGTTTTATCGGTTTTATCGGTTTTATGTTAGTTTAGGAGATATCTGGTGTTGCCTTGTCTACTTTATTTATCGCCTTGTTATCTGCTCTTAACATTTTATATCATGCATGTTCCCAGCTTGATATCGATTACTGTCTTTCTACGTGCTACTGCATACTTGTGATCATGACACAATTTTTGATGCATGTTTATGATTCAGATTTATTGATACACGTGTGCTTATCTCAATACGCCATCTGGCATAACTCGCCGGGGAGTTCTGACTCTCCTGGATCCTTATGTCCAGGTTTTAGAGTTTGGGGCGTGTGGATTCTCCCGATTGCTGATCAGAGTGGCGCAGCTGAAGTGTGGATCCCCAGCAGACCGTCCAGAGTCCCATCCTTCCAGACCCCCCTGCTCGACTCTAGAGTTTTCTTGCTATGACTTTGAGCCTCCTTTTGTACTGTTCATACTTGTACATCTCTTTGTATTCTCGCATTTGCGCCTATCGGTGATGTAATATTCTTGTAATATTTTGTCACATCTGGTGATAACTTTGTAATTGTACTCTTATGTTAGAATGTATAATGCATCACGTGCTTCTGTACTCTGATTCTTACTTGTACTGATGCTTAGCGTATGTACGTAAGGGTATTTTTGACCTGCGTATATACGTCGCAGTAACGTCTCCGTACCCGCGGGATTGGGGCGTTACATCTAACTCTCTAATAATCTAACATTACTTCATTTCATGCTTACTCTAGTTTATTTTTGATAGTTTAATTGTAGCTTGCTCTTATTTGTTGAGTTTGAATGTGAAAGTGATCTTATGGGTCATGCTTTGAAAAGCTCTTGAAGTGAAGGACTAGTGATGGCCAATGATCCATGTAAGACAACTATCACTAGGAGGTTAGCATGTTAGTGAAGCCATTAGTAGTTAGTAGCGATATGTTTTCTTTTATCTCTTTTTATCTTTTCTTTCTATTTGTTTTAAAAAACCAAAAACACAACCACTCTTCTATGTTTTCCTCTTCTTTGTTTTCACTTTTTGTTTTCATTTTCTTTTGATTTTTAAAACATTGAAGAATACTTAACACACACGTGAATCAACTGGTAAAACTTCTATCACTTCCCGTCCCTGTGAATTTGACCCGTATAGCCACCATGCTATAACAAAAGAATCAAGGAAGCCAAAGCACACACTTTTAACTCTTGATTTGAAAACACACACTTTTCATGCACGGTTTTTTCCTATCAAATTTTGGCGCCATTGCTGGGGATGAGAACAGTTTGATTTCAAGTTTTTGTTAACTTTTCTTCTTTGTTTTTGTTATGTAGGTCAAAATTTTCAGAATTTAGCATTGCAGAAATCCACACTTGCTTTTGTATGGATGGGTAAGTTCTTGTATATTGCTATATTCAGTTGCTAGTTTCTATTTATATTACCTATACACTGCAATAATTTAAGAACTAAAATACGGTAATTAGATAATTTAAAACGGTTTATATATTTGCATCTATGCACGTGTCAATTTTAATTCTAATATACTGTATTTTGTTCTTCCACTGTTGTGATCAGGATAGAGGTGTACATATTGCATTGCATATAGTTAGGACAAACATGTGGGTGATTTACTCACTTTGTGTGTTCATTCTTTTCTATATTGCATACTTGCACGAGTTGAACTTAAGGGCATATCCCAATAAAAATAAGGTGAGGAAGTCATTACCCTCCCTTAGCCCAAAAACCATCTCCCCACTCACACAACTCAAGCCTAAATAAAACTTTTTAGATGTTGGCCCTTAAGGACATCTCAAACTCGTTTAGGACATTGACCTAAGGGGGAAACTATTAGAGTTTGACTCTTGTCAAATCGGTGTCAAAAGTTGGGGATTGAGAGGCGAAACCTCGAAGAGCAGTAGTTTGGCATAATTAGGCCCGTTACTCTGGCACGGACTGGCTTGCCCCCACTAGGTTGATTAACTTGTGGTCAGATTTCTATAATGCACCCCTCGTGGATAGTCTAACCAGTTTGGAGTCGTCTAAGTCTAAGTCAACCCTAGTATAGGCTTATTTTCTTTTTCTTTTTTCTTTTCTTTGTTAGTTTGTTTGTTTGCTTGCTTGTTTTTTTTTTTTTTCATTTTTTGACATCTTGGTGTTATGAATTACAATTATAATTTTTCTAATGCATATATTGATCCATACTTCACTTCGATCTCTTTTGACTCAGATATTACCAACCCGATATTTCATAACTCTAACCAACCAAGTATGCTGATTGGTCTTATCTGAATCAATATATATCTCAGTCCCAATAATTTGAACTATAATGGAACAGTCATCACCACTCTTCACAGAGTCAGTGGGGATACAACTCTTCCGAGTCATAAGATCAACCACCTTACCAATATCAAGCTTCATATACTCCTCCCGAACAATCATTAAAAGAACCAATTGACTGGGAATAGAGGATGGAAGCCTTAGAAGAACTCGAGCGAAGAATTCAAAACCTAGAAGACTCGAAATCACATCAAAATTTTCAAATCCAACATCCTTACTCCATTTTTCAAGTCCCACAGCAAGAAGAACATACCAACTTAGAAAAGAGTACGAAATTCATGATTCAATTCCAAAGCGATCCTTTTAATATGATAGAAGCAAGGCTTAGTCGATTGGAAAATATGTGTAGGAATAAGAAAACTCCCCCTACCTAATCTTTGACTATTCTCAACACTTCTAGCCATATTGATGAAGACCAGGAATCATGGAATCTTGAGACTTTGACCAAGATTTATTTCACCACAAAACCTTGAACTTGACCAATATCAACCCATTGACAAATTAGCAAGTTTTAATTTCAATAAAATTGAACTTGAACATGAATGTGAACCCAACTCACAACTTTGTGATTCAATTTCAATCTTTGAAACTATGTTAACTCCAGCATCCTTACTCAAGTTGGACCCATTTTCAGAGCCAACATTGATTCCTGTATCCATAGATTTTGAAATTGAACCACTTCTTTTGGATAGTCACATTTCATTGATGGGAATAAAATGTGAAATTAAATTTTTCTATTTGGACTCCTCTTGAATCTAAACCGACTCTCGAACCGAAAGTTGATTTTTCCGAGTTAGTAATAGTTCCCGAACTTTTGATTTCAAAACCCAAATCATCCATTCCACAAAATCATATTCTAGTATTGGAACAAGGTATTGATCGTAATGACTCAGTGACGATCTTCCAAAATTGCTCATATAAAGGGAATAACTTTCATGATAGCATCTTGCATGATCCTATTCATATTAGGGATTATAAATATGTAAATTGAAAAGAGGTCAATAAAGGTGGGTTCCATGAACCACCATATTTTCTTGATTGGGTAGCAACGCTTGGCCCAATCAGACCGCCACCGGAACCACCACCATAAGGTAATTTTTCTTCCCTTTTTATTTGTTTCATGTATATGCACATTCAGGATGCATTGAGGATAATGCATGAGATAAGTGTGGGGGTGCGTTTACTAACGTAGGTTGTTCTAACTTTTTCTTTTATACTTCTTTTTAGAAAATTTTTAGATTTTTTTCTTTTGTTTCTTTTCTTTTTGCAAAACTTTTTGAAATAAGAGAAATAGTTTTGATTTTTTTAAGAAAGTTAAGAGGATCTTAGGAATTAAGAAGATTTAAAATTATGAATTCTTAAACCGAATCAAACTAATAGATCTTATTTAGATTTTAGGATAAGAAAGTAAGATTGAAAAGATAATTTGTTCTTGAATTTTTCGCCTTAGATATATGCACTTCACACTTACACAATTTTTTGGGATTGAAATAAAGACTAAAAATATCATAAAAATATATAAAAAATGATGATAATAAAAATTACTCATTGAAGCTTGGATTATACCTCAGAAAGCATAATTATTCAAGCCTAAAACGGTGGACAAAAAATAAAATAATCCTCTTTAGTTTTGTGGCCTTGTTTTCTTGAGTCTTTAAGCCTGAGAGATGTTTTCTCATCTGGTGCCATAAAATCATCTGGTTTGAGAGACACCGGCTAAAAACTCACTACCCGAGTAAACTAGAAAGCCTAAGGAAACTAAGAAAAGAAAAAATATATATATACACACAAATAAATGACATGAAAGTTAAAGTTGATATTCCAAAAAACAAAATCTTCACTATTCACAAGTGCATATTTTCTAAGAGTTTTATGAAAGATCAAAGAATCAATTTAATTTTAAATTCTTATCTTTAATTTATAATAAGATTTTATATTTAGACTTAGTTTAAGGAAGAATAATTTCTAGTAACCTATGACCTTGGATCACTTAAATTTTTCGCAAAAATATTTCAATACTTTTCTCTATTTCAAAATACATTTTCAAAATACTAACATTTGATTTCTTTCTTTATAGATTTTGTGGGTGTAATCCGCTGAAAATCCTCAAGAGTTAAAACTCCTCCTCTAGGGGAAACCTAGAGGTTTAACGACTTATTGCACATGCTCAGTGCAATCGCTTCACCTGCAAAAGTGTTGTAATAATTTTCTTTGTTTTTCAGTTTTGCTCGGGACGAGCAAAAGATAAGTGTGGGGGTATGATTGGTCTCTATATTTGCATATTTCATACCACGTATTCATATTTATTCTATATAAAATTTTGCTAAATAATGACTTTTTTGTGTATTTCTAGGTCCATGGCATGAGGTGAAGAAGAAGCTCAAAACTCTAATTTATTTGAGGATTGTTAAGTCTTAGAAGAAGCCGAAGCCTTTGAAGGCCAATCTACTAATTTTGGGGGCAGAAAACAATAAATCAGTTGTCATTACATAGACCACTCCCTCAGTACAGGACCCATGCCCCGGCACTGCGCACGCGATGCCACTATGGTCGCAGAAATGCTGCCTGGGTCGTGTTTCCATGGCCATACTGAGGAGCCACACGTCATCCTTTGACGTGTGGCCCTATATGGTCCCCTGGTACTCCCTTTGCCTATAAAATGGCCCAGTATAGAGCAGAATGGAAGGAGAAGTGTTTTGGAGTGTAGTTTTTTTCCTCTTTAGGGTAGTTTAGTTGTTCTTCTTCTTTCTTTTATTTTTCTTTTCTTTTGTGGATCATGTAATAAGGAAAAGAGTGATTCTTAGGATGAAAGTTAGAGTGCTTATAATGGAGGGTGACACTCTATGAAAAGTTTTCTCTTTATTTCTACTTGTTTTCTTCTCTCTAACATTTTACATGCTTAGCTAATTTTCTCTCATGGCAATTAACTACTAACAACTAACTTGATAACTCCTTACTTGATAATCCACATGAATCTAATTGCCTCTACTTAGCCTTGCTCTTGCAAGAGTCATTGATGGCTCATGGTGATATTCTAACACTCCAACATCTAACTCTCTAACAAGCTAACATTATTTTATTTCATGCTTACTCTAGTTAAGTTTTGATGGTTTAATTGTACCTTGCTCTTGTTTGTTGAGTTTGGATGTGAAAGTGATGTTATGGGTCATGCTTTGAAAAGCTCTTGAAGTTAAGGACTAGTGATGGCTAATGATCCATGTGAGGTAACTATCACTAAGAGGTTAGCATGTTAGTAGAGCCATTAGTAGTTAGTAGTCATGAGTTTTCTTGTATTTCATTTTATCTTTTATTTCTATTTGTTTTAAAAAACCAAAAAACACAACCACTCTTCTTTGTTTACATTTCCTTTTGATTCTTTAAAATATTGAAGAATACTTAACACATACGTGAATCAACTGGTAAAGCTTCTCTTGCTTCCCGTCCCTGTGGATTCGACCTGTATAGCCATCATGCTATAACAGAAGTATCGAGGAAGCTAAAGCACGCACTTTTAACTCTTGATTTCAAAACACACACTTTTCGTGCACAGTTTCCCCGATCAAGCGGCCATCAGGGTAGATCCCATTATAGGTTAGTGATCGGTCGCTGATATTGTATATTTATTATTATATTTTCATATTTATCGTATAATAAACTCTATTTTTAATATTATTTTTATTTAAATGATGTGCAGGCCTTGTTTAATGGAGAAAGAGAGAAAATAAGCCTGATTGAGGCTAAACCTGCACACAAAATACGAGATTATAGAACTTAAGAAAGGAGATGTGCAAGTGCTCAATTCTTCCGCTATAGCAAGTGGTTATGCGGGTCGTGATCCACAAGGAGGGTTTTGCGATAGAAGCGTTTACGTTCTTGTATTGAAATCGTTAAGAAAACAAAACGAGAGTTCTTCTCTGTTTTTAAGTTATAAAAATGAAAAAGAAAGTTATAGTTAAAGTTAAGAAGAAAGTGAAAGATGAAGAAGGTGGAGAAATCAGAAAACAGTAAAAGCGACTATGTACAAATGGAGTGAGTGGAGAAGAAAGAGTTGGAAGAGGTGGTGATCTACATTAGAGAAATAAAAGAAAAGAAAGAAAGACAAGTACTTACCTTCTTTTTACCAAAAGCTTACCTTGAGTTCTTAGCGACGATTTTACCTTGAAGTGGAGGCATTCAGCGCATAACCCATAAGATTAGATTTTTGATCTCTTCCACATTACATCATCAAGACTACTTCAAGTATGAAATGATACAGAGAGACTCACAATTCCATCGTCATAAGCTATCGGTGGCACTCGCAAAGGCAAGGCTCTTTCGATGCTTTTAAACTCATTTGGAAGACAATTTGTATCAAAAGAAGAGTAAAGTAGAAAAGAAGAAGATGAAGAAAACTAAAAAGAAGTACATACAAAGAAAGAACAAAGATTTGATTTCATAACAATCAAAGAAAAGAAAGAAAACCTTACACCATTGTCACTATAGCTCCAGCTTCATTCTTGTTCTTCGATGAAAGTCTGATCTCCTCTTATTTACTCAATGAAAATTACAATTACATGAAAAAGAAAAAAAAAAACCTAAACTAAGAAATGGAAAACTAGTCTAAACCCTAACTCTGCCTGGTCGTCCAATTTTCAGCGCAAGTACAGGCCTTTTATAAGCATAAACCTAACAACCAAGATCCCGGGGAGGTCGGGGGAGCAAACGCTCACCCTAACTCCCCAAGATTGCCGCGGAAACGTGGCTTTTGCCGCGTTTCCGCGGCCAGGGTGTGGCCAGGTGGCCACACCCTGTTGGTGGGTCTCCCCAGTTTCTCCCTCTGACTTTATCTGGAGTTGGTTTTGCAGTTTGGCTCCGAGATTTTGAAGAAATGGCCTTGGATTCTTGGCTTTAACCGATCGATCCTGAGAGGATTCTTCTCAACCGGTTTCAACCTCTTGATTTTGTCCTGATTTAGTGAGTGCGAATTAATTCTGATTTAATTCAGAATTTTGGTGGGTTTTGGGCTCATTTCTCTTCAACTCCTTAAAGATTGGGCCTGCAAATAAAACAAACAATTAATTAGGACAATGCAGGCTTTTATTCCATAATAAGTATGGACATATGATATTAAATATGCAACATTAGCGACCAATCACACCCCCATACCTATCTTTTGCTCGTCCTCGAGCGAAACAACTAAACTACACTAAGGATTATTAGACCACTTTCGCAGGTCACGCGATTGCACTGAGCATGTGCAACAAGCCGTTAAACCTCTAGGTTTCCCCTAGAGGACGAGTTTTGTCTCGTGAGAGTTTTCAGCGGATTGCACCCACAAAATCCATAAAGAAAGAGAAATAAAGAGTTAGTATTTTCGAAAAGCATTTTGAAAGAGAAAAATATTTGAAATATAATTGTAAGATCTAAGAAATCTATAAGTTATAGGAAAACTGAATTTTTCATTCCTAAACTTAGTCTCTACTCAAAAATTTGTTATCAATCAAAGTAAGGGGTCAAATTGTACTTCTCATCTAGTCTATTACTTTACCCTAAGTCATTTGCACCTTGTGAATGTGAAAATTTTGACTCAGGGTTCATTAACTCAAACTCTTATGCCTTATTTATTTATATATACTTTTTTTTTTGTTTATTCCTCAATTTCATTAGGCTTTCTAATCTGCCCATGTAATAAGCATTCAGTCGGTGACACCCAAACCGGACAGTTTTAGGGCACCAGGTGAGGAAACACCCCTAAGGACTTAAATACTCGAGCAGATAAGGCCACGAAACCAAGTTTTTATTTATACGATGTACCCCTTTTAGGCGTGAATACTTATGCTTCATGAGGCATAAATACCCAGCTTAATCAGAGGATACACATTTTTTTTTTCAAACTCATCTAATTATCTTTTGCATAAATACTAAGGCTTGCTTAGGCCAAAGCACCTAGCTAATCAATAATTAGACTTGTTTTTTTTTCTTTTTTTTTCCCAAACTCATCTAATTATCTTTTGCATAAATACTAAGGCTTTCTTAGGCCAAAGCACCTAGCTAATCAATAATTAGATTTGTTTATATATATATATATATTTTTTATAAGGCATAAGAATCTTTGTTTTTGAACCCTAAGTGTGTAAGTGTATGAAGTGTGCATATTTCATCAAGGTAAAGATCAAGACTAAATTACTTTGACAATTATCTTCCTAACCCTAAAATCAAACAAATAATCTTATTTTGATCAAGTATAAGAAATCCTAATTTGGATTTCCTATTCCTTAAAATTAACTGAATTTCTTACAAAAAATATGTCAAAGTATTGTTTCCATTTTCAAAAAGTTTTTAAAAGTAAAGAAAAATGTTAATTTTTTTTTAAACAAAAAGAAAAGTTATGTTAGACCCTCCCCCACACCTATCTCATGCATTGTCCTCAATGTATGAATTAATACATAGATGCATGAAAAGAAGAAAGGGAAGGAAAATGGTTACCTTAAGGTGGTGGTTCCGGTGGTGGTCTGATTGGTCCACGAAACGCGGCCCAATCAACTTTTCTTGGGTCTCGAAGGAACCCACCAGCACTATCTTTAATATAACCCATTAAAAAGATATATCCATGAAGGATTTTTATTAAATATTTGACCCCATCTAATTTCCATATTCCATAACTAATTTCGGAGTCAAATTTGTCAACCACCTCGTCCCAGAATGGAGTATGAAATGATAGAACAGTTGACTTGGACTCAGGAAGGACAGGAACTAATACCGACTCAGGAAGGTGACTTAAGTCAAGTAAAGGTTCAGGAGTCGAAATAGGTTGAAGATCAGAGAAAATCAAAGCCCAATAGCCCAATTAAATTTAGAATTAAATCAAATCAAGGATTGGGGAAAATATTCAGAAGATAAGTTGAAGATCAGAGAAAATCAGAGAAGATAACACCAAATAAAAACTAGTTAAATTCAAATTTTTATAAATCCATTTGGTTAACTTAAAGACCAACAAGATAGCACCAAATCCAGAGAGCAAACTGACAAATCAAGCAGATAAAAAAAGATATCCAAACAAGAGAAGCACACAGCCTTTGGATGTGGCCATCTGGCTAGATCTAGCTGCGGAAAAGCGGCCAAAGTTGCGTTTTCGTGGCTTGGCTGTAACAATTGGCGGAGTGTTTACTCCCCTATCTTCGTATGCTTCTTGCCTCTCCATTTCTCCTATAAATCCCTGCAAATTCAGAGGCAGAAGACATCACTTCAGCAGAGAGTTAGGATTAGATTTATACTTTAGTTTAACTTAGGATTTTCTCTCTTTATTCTTATGTAATTTTCTATTTTCCTCATAGCTATATTAGAGAGAAATTCATAAGTAAAAGTGAGAGAATGGTTTCAAGTGTGACATTTGATGTAACTTGTTCCTTTTTCTTATTGTTTTTCAAATGTAATCGAAGCTTGGTTTTTTATGTTATTCTTCTTGTTTTTCTTTAGTACTTGCCCTCTTTGATTCTTTTGCAAGCCATATGAATCCAGTTGCCTTTAATTAGCCTTGCCTCTGCAAGTATCGCCGATGGCTCCTGATGATTGACCACATTTCTTTTCGTATCATATCATGCTTAAACTTATTTTTGATGATGTAATGCGGTGGTAATTTGAATCCCCTCTTATGGACTATGCGGTGATTGCCTTCCAGTCAAGCTCGGCAAATTACTAGAGATCAAAGGGATCAGGAGGAAAGTAAACTAGTTGGAAATAATTTATGAGATAAGCCTTGAACTTTCTTTCTTTCTTTTCATTTCTTAGTTGATAAACACTTCTAAAAACTAACTATTTATTGTTTTGATTTCATTTTTTTAACTTAATTTTCTTTTTTACAACAACAACACCTTCTTCTTCTTCTCCTGTTCTAATTTTTAAAACTTTTCTTTTCTTTTAATACTAAGAAGAAAGATTTTAACCGGTGTAGTAACTTAAAAGAAAGACTTATTTAACGCTTCTATCGCAGTCCCTCCTTGTGGATCACGACTCACATAGCAACTTTCTATAGCAATAGTATTGAGCAACCTTTCACTTTCTTAGTCTATTTCTAAACTTCACATTTTTTTGTCCGATTTGATAGTCACCAACCTAAGGCTCGTTACATGAGCAAATTAGAAAGCATAGGAGAACTAAGGGATATTATCACCATAATATATTTAAATAAGACATAAGAGTTGGAGTTGAAGAATTCTGAGCAAAAAAAATTTTCATGATCACAAGGTATAAGACTTAAACTAAAATAATAGATTAAGTGAGAGATATGAATTTAATCCTTACCTCTAATGATTAAAAGTTTTTGAAGAGACTAAGTTTAGGAATGAATAATTTAGTGAACCTATGTCTTATAGATTACTAAATTTTTTACAAAGGTTTGTCAAATATTTTTTTCTCTCTTTTAAAAGAAATTTTCAAAAATACTAATATTTTTTTTAGATTTCGGCTTTTTGGGTGTAATATACTAAAAACCCTCATGAGATAAAACTCATCCTCTAGGGATAACTTAGATGTCAACGACTTACTGCACATGCTCAGTGCAGTTGCGTGACATGTGAAGGTGGCTTATTGGTTGAGATTAAACCTGCAGAGAAAATATGGAATTTTAGAAATGAAAAATAGAAGTGCAAGGTTCTCAATTCTACCGCAATAGTGAGTGGCTATGTAGGTCGTGATCTATAAGGAGGCGATGAAAGCGTGTTGTAAGTTCTCTTTTAATTCACTTAAAATGGTTAAAAGTTCTTCTCTTGTTCTTGTAAAGAAAAAGAAAATAAAGTCTATGGTTAAGTGAAAAAGAATGTGGAAAATTGAAAAGGTGGAGGAAATAGAAAATGAGTTTATATAAAGAAAGTGAAAATAGTAAATAGAAGAGAGATGTGATTGGTGGTAATCTAAACTAAAAATTAAAAGAAAAAAAGAAAAACTCTAAAAGTACTTACATACCTCTTTCGGTTGATGACTTACCTTAAATCTTTGGCAAAGACTTACCTCGTCTTGAAGGCGAGCAAAGCATGTCAAATAGAATCTTCCTCATTCCCAGACTTAAACTATGAATTTAAATGCAAGCATAAAATAAATAGAAATGGCTATCCATTTCCATAAGCCATCAAGGGCACTTGCAATGGCAAGATAGGTTCGATGCTCTAGGTTTCATTTGGATTATCATCAAAACCTGATAGAAGAAAAGTACGAGAAGAAGAAGAACATAAAAACATAACTTTGATTCGATTCAAATAATAATGAAAGAAAAGAAGACTTACTTACACCGTGTCCCTTCGATGCAAGCTTCACTTTCATTATCCATGAAATTCTTCTCTCCTCTGAGTTACATAAATAAAATTAAAATTACACAAAAGAAAACTAAAAATCCTAAGTTACAAACTAAAGAATAGCAAAGCATATGCTCTTTGCTGAATCATTTTTTCTGGCCTCAGAATTTGCAAGTATTTATAGTAAAATGCTAAAGAGGGGGAGCCTCTGAAGATAGGGGAGAAAACACTCCCCAGATTCTGTACTATTACAGTGGATCCGCAAGGCTTGCCGATGATCTGAGGAAATCCAATGGCTAGATAGCCAGATTTTAGGGGAGGCTGCGTTGGATTTCCTGTTTGCATGTATTATCCACTTGAATTCTCCGTTTGAGCTCTGGATTTGACAATAGCCTCCTTGATCTTGAGCTAACCGAAATGGATTGATAAAAATCTTAATTTAACTAATTTTCATTTGTTGTTTTCTCTTTGATTTGCTCTAATCTTCAGCTGGACATTTGCTCTAATTCTTGATTTTGATTTAATCTGAATTTTAGTGGGCATTTGGGCTCGTTTTCTCTTCCAACTCCTTTAGTAAATGTCTGCATTAATTTAGATAAAAATTATATTAAAAAATAGTGTTAATTATACCATAAATATGGAAATATGATAATAAATATAGAGATAGACTTGTATCCTTTCAAAAGGATTTGATCCCGGATCCTTCCCACTCAAAATCAACCCTCCAACATTCGAATACAAGATCCACTCCGTTGAAGTTGATCTATACTATTTCAAGTATCTATAAACCAAAAATCAAGTGTTTTAAATACTTTTTTCCATCCATCAAGCGACGCAAAGTGGACGGCCGAAAGTAGTGAGTTGGTTAGATCTATGTCTTTGGACATACAAATTCTCGATCCGGCCATTTCATTATGATCTAAACATTTAAAAACCCCTATAAACTAATTTTTGTTAGATTTCAAATGTTCTACACCGTTAAACTAACCAACTCACTATTTAGGCCGTCCGTTTTTCCCCCACTTGATGGATGGGCAAAAAGTATTTAAAACACTTGATTTTTGGTTTATATATACTTGAAATAGTATAGATCAACTTCAACGGAGTGGATCTTGTATTCGAATGTTGGAGGGTTGATTTTGAGTGGGAAGGATCCGGGATCAAATCCTTTTGAAAGGATACAAGTCTATCTCATAAATATATAATATCAGTAACTGATTATACCCACACCCCTATCTTTTGCTCGTCTTCGAGCAAAACAAATAAAAAGTAAAATAGAACTAACCTAGTCTAACTCACTTATATAGGAATCACAGTTGCATTTAGCATGTGCAACAAACCGTTAAACCTCTAGGTTACCCTAGAGGATGAGTTTTATCTCATGAGGATTTTCAGTGGATTACATCCATAAAATCAATAAAGTGTTAGTATTTTTGAAAAGCATTTTGAAAAGAGGGAAAATATTTGAAGAATTATAGTAAAATTTCAAGTAATCTATAAGTTATAGAAAAATCGAAATTTTCATTCCTAAACTTAGTCTCTATTCAAAAACGCATTATCAATAAAGGTAAGGAGTCAAACTGTATTTCTCATCTAGTCTATTGTTTTATCCTAAGTCATATGCACCTTTGTGACAGTGAAATTTTGACTCGGGATTCTTCAACTCTAACTCTTATACCTTATTTTTTTTTATATTTTGGTTGTATTGTCCTTAATTCTATTAGGCTTTCTAATATGCCCACGCAACGAGCTTTTAGTCGGTGACTCCCAATCCGAACGGTCTTAGGGCACCAGGTGAGAAAACACCCCAAGGACTTAAGGAGTCGAGCAAACAAGGCCACAAAACTAAGAATTTTATTTATAAGATGGACGCTTTTAGGTGTGAATATTTATGCTTTATGAAGCACAAATGCCAGTTTAATCAGAGGATCTTTATGTATGTTTTTTTCTTTTCTTTTTCTTACTTTTTTTATAGGTCATAAGAATCTTTGTTTTTGAACCCTAAGTGTGCAAGTTGATTGGTAGTCAAAAGTGCATAATTATCATCATATATACCATCGCATTCGCACATTTATTCATATTATTCTGCACATTTATTAATAATTTGTAATTTATTGTGTGCAGGCCTCGAATTATCAATTTAATAATAAATAAAGCCCAATGAAGCCCAAAAGCCCATATTTGAAGCCCAAGAGTCAAAATGCAAATATCAAGTGTCAAAGTGCAATTATGCAAGGGCTAGAGTTGCAATTATTGAAGTTTAGGGAAGGGTGGACTTCTATCCAACCCTAAACACCTGCAGGATCAGATTAAAAGGGCAAGATAAAGAAGAAATTCGTGGGAGGAAGATTTGAAGAAATCTGGATTAAGGGTAACTTGATTACCAAGTTATCTCGAAAATCCAGATTTAAAAGGCCAGGATTACAATTCCAGAAGCAGGCGCCCCTATGGACGGACCAGGAGAGGCCACGCGCCAAAGCGCGTGGCCAGAAGCCACCAGATTGCCGCGGAACCGCGGCAAAAGCCGCGAATCCGCGGCAATAATGATGAGATTAAATCCCAAATTTTGTGGGCAGTTTCGTCCCGGACTCTGTGGTCTTCTGCCCTATAAATATCACCTGCATTGCAATGTACACAGTCCAGAGAAGAGCCAAGGGCCAAAGTTAGGGTTTTTAGGTTTTCTTTCCACCTTTGTATATTTTTCTTTTTGTAAAAGCTGAGAGGAGATGATGTATTCATGGAGGAAGGGATCTGCTTGTACTGATGGTGACAGTCGGTGTAAGTGTTATTTTCCACCATTGTTTAATAATCGAATCAAGGCTTGTTTTATTTTAATCTTGTATCTACTTTCTTCTATTTGTTCTCTAATGTCTTGCCCACCATGAGATCCAACTGCTTCGAGAATACCTAGCCGAAGAAGGAACCTTGACGGCCCAATGGCGATGAACATGTCTTCATAGCTTGTTTTTCATTTCGTAGAGTAGATTAAGAAGGCAGACGATCCCATAAGCCGTGCTTGTACACCTTCCAAGAAAAGGGAAATCATCGCAACGGTTCAAACGGCAAGCAGACTAAAGAGATAAGTTTTCTTTCTTTTTCTTTTCTTTTTTTTTTGTAGATTAAATCCACATCTTCCACAATTCTTTCTCACAACTCATTGTAAATACCACTTTTCATTGTAAATACCATCGTGACTAACAAAATAACTAAAAAAGATAAATTTTTAGAGAAACTTGCTTAACGCTTCCATCGCAGTCCCTCCTTGAGGATCACGACCCGCATAGCCCTGCTACCGCGGATTAGAACTGAGAACTTCGCACAACCTTTTCCTAAATCTGATATTCATTATTTTTGTGTGCAGGAAAATTCAGTCAACAAATTGGCGCCGTTGCCGGGGAGGGACGGTAAGTTTATCTCTAATAAAAATTTAATTTTTAACTAATTCTTTATTCTTTTCTGTTTGCAGGTTTGGAGAACAGGAAACAGAAACATAGCAGCAGCAGTGGACATATTGCTATTCTGTGCCTCTGCCCTCGAAGGCAGAGCACCAGAACCCACTGTTTTGCCGCGGATCCGCGGCCAGAGCCGCGGAAACGCGGCAACAGTGGTGAATTACTGATCCAATTTTTTGCAGGGTGCTTCAAGTTAAAAATTCTGCTTTCTGCTCTGTTCTGATTTGTTCTGTGATATACCTGTAAATTGCTAATAATTCAACAGTAAATTATTGGTTGTTAAAAATAAAATTTGATTAGACGTTTGCATATTAGGCACGTGTCTTTTCAATTATTTTTATTTACTGTTGAAGAGTGCTGGAGGAGCAAGGTACGTACGCATTGCATGTAGAATAGGACTCATCTCTTGGTTGATTTTCTGCTTTGAGTGATTCTTATCTATTTATCTTGTACACTTGCACTAATTCATCTTAAGGGCATAACCCATTAACAAGATAAGGTGGGGATTTCATCACCCTTCCTTAGCCAAAAAATCATATCCCAAGCACTCACTAACCCAAGCCTAACTAAAAAAGAGTAGACGTGGCCCTAGGGATATCTCGGACTCAATTAGGAGATTATCCTAAGGGGGAACGGTGTTGGAAGTTGACTCCTGCCAAATCAGTGTCTAGGAAGGGGATTGAGGGCCGAAAGCCCGAAGTGTGGTGGTTATTTAATTAAGGAACGTCTTTGACGGAAAACCTCCCACCACTCTTGCCCTGACCTGGCTGATTAACTTGTGGTCAAAGTCTGCACCCAACCTCCTGTGGACGGTCTAACCAGTTAGGAGTCGTCTAGGTCATAGGTCTACCCTAACTTAGGTTAGAATTTTTCTTTTTTGTTTGTTTATTTGTTTGTTGTGTTTGTGTTGGTGTGATATGGCATATAAGAATAATTCCAATTTTAATCCATATTACACCCCTAACTATTATTCGGATATTACCAACCCGGCATACCCTAACTTTGACCAATCTAGTGTGCCGGAATGGTCTTATCCGAATGAGTATAACCCACACCCCCCATCTTATGACTATAATTTCCATAATAATTTCAACTCGTCACAGAGTTCATGGGGTTTCGAGTCCCCCGAGTCTAATTCTCAACCAAATTGTCCTCCATATCCATCTAGTCCACATTCTTCCCAAGATTCATACTCAGATCCACCCATTCAGAATAGAAAACCATCTATCGGGGAAATGATGAGTATGCACGAGTCCAAGCAACAACCACCATCAATCTTAGACATGATGATGCGTGAGTCCACCGATTCACAACTTCATCACGATCTCACTTCCTCTTTCCAAATCCAATTCCAAAAGAGGCTTGAAGCCATGACTCAGGCTAGATTAGCTCGCGAGCATGATTTAGATATGATGGTTCAATCTTTGCGTTCTTACAGTTCGGCAAATTCTGATATCGCTGACCACTCTCTTAGAGCCGACGAACCAAGTTGCTTTGGACAACAAGATTCTATTTCAGTACCATCATGTGAACTTGCCGAAACTTCAAAATCTGATAACTTGGCAAGTTTTTCCTTTCATGAATTAGAACTTGAACATGAATATGATCATGATCCCCAACTTGATGATTCAGTTTTATTTCCTGATTCAATAATGACTCCAGTGTCTCCACCTGATTTCACTTTTCCCGAGTCAACATTGGATCCTATTCCAATTCATCATGAAATTGAATCACCCATTTTAGAAGATCATATTAAACTTGACCTAGATTCTCACAATCTCTTTACTTCTGAAACTGATTGTACAATTCTGACGGAAGATGTTGACCTTAGTTTTGAAGAATTGTATAGTGATGAGCTAGAATTCCTTAATATTGGAAGTAAAGAGATATCACCCATATTAGGTCACATTCCATTGTGGGAAGAAGATTGTGGACTTGAGTTTCAATTTCTTGACTTGGACTCAATTCTTGAACCTAGCCCGACTCCTGAGCCCTTATTTGATTTGAGCATCTTCCTTGAGTCGGTATTCGTTCCCGTACCTATAATGTCCAAGTCGATAATTCCATCTTTCCATACTCCATTTTGGGACAAGGCGGTTGACACAATTGACTCTGAAATTTATTATGAAATTTGGAAATTTGATGGGGTGGAAATTTTAAAAAATGATCACACATACATTTTCGTGGGTTATGTAAGGAAAGTTTCTGGTGGGTTCCACCAAATTATCTGTTATCTTGATTGGGCCGCATTTCGTGGACCAATTAGACCACCTCCGGAACCACCACCCTAAGGTAACTTCCGCCTTCCCTTGTTCTGTTTCATGCATATATGCATTCATTCATACATTGAGGACAATGCATGAGATAAGTATGGGGGTGGGCTTTACTAACATAGGTAAAAACTAAAAAAAAAAAAAAAAAATTGCTAATAAAAAAATTTAAAAAAAAAAAAAAAAAATTGTTATAAAAAGGAAATATTTTGACTTATTTTTTTTGAAAGAAATCTAAGTTAGTTTTAAGGATTAGGAAAATCATGATTTCTAAAAACTTGGTCAAAATAAATAAATTGTTTAATTTTTAGGTATAGGAGAGAAATTGAATAAATAATTAGTCTTGATTTTTACCTTAATGAAATGTGCATACCAAATGCATATCTAGGATTCTAAGACAAAGACCTTGTGCCTCATAAAAAAAATAATAATAAAAAAAAAAAAGAAAAAAAATAAAAAAATCACCAATTAAGCTGATACATGTGCCTCAAGAAGCATAAGTATTCATGCCTAAAGGTGAGTAAATAAAAAAATAATACCTTAGTTTTGTGGCCTAGTTCACTTGAATTTGAGTCCGCGGGGTGTTTTCTCACCTGGTGCCCTAAGACCGACCGGTTTGGGAGTCACCGACTTTAAGTTCGTTACATGGGTGGATTAGAAAGCCTAAGAAAACTAAGAAATATAATATATGTATTAACACATCTAATAATCAATTAGTTAGGTATGAGGGCCTCAAGAAGCCTTGATGCTTATACGAAAGAAAATTAGATGAGTTATACATGCCAAAAAAAAAAAAAAAAAAATTATATTAACACATCTAATAATCAATTAGTTAGGTATTAGGGCCTCAAGAAGCCTTGATACTTACACGAAAGAAAATTAGATGAAGTTATAAAAATAATAAAGAGGCATGAGAGTCCAAGTTAAGGAATTCCTAGTAAAAACATAAGGATGCATATGATTTTTGGTAACGAAAAAGACTATATTAGAAATTCAATTTTAATCCTTACCTAAAATGAATAACAATTGACTTTATAAAGACTAGGTTTGAAGAATGAATAAAAATGAGGATCCTAAAACTTATAGACTACTTAGTCTCTTCAATAATAATTCAAATATTTTCCTTTTTATGGATTTTGTGGGTGTAATCCGCTGAAAACCCTCACGAGACAACACTCGTCCTCTAGGTTACCCTAGAGGTTTAACGGCTTGTTGCACGTGCTAAGTGCAATCGTGATTCCTACGAAAGTGAGTTAGGGTAGATTAACTTTTTCTTTTTCTTTGTTTTTTACTCGAGGACGAGCAAAAAGATAAGTGTGGGGGTGTGATTGGTAGTCAAAAGTGCATAATTATCATCATATATACCATCGCATTCGCACATTTATTCATATTATTCTTCACATTTATTAATAATTTGTAATTTATTGTGTGCAGGCCTCGAATTATCAATTTAATAATAAATAAAGCCCAATGAAGCCCAAAAGCCCATATTTGAAGCCCAAGAGTCAAAATGCAAATATCAAGTGTCAAAGTGCAATTATGCAAGGGCTAGAGTTGCAATTATTGAAGTTTAGGGAAGGGTGGACTTCTATCCAACCCTAAACACCTGCAGGATCAGATTAAAAGGGCAAGATAAAGAAGAAATTCGTGGGAGGAAGATTTGAAGAAATCTGGATTAAGGGTAACTTGATTACCAAGTTATCTCGAAAATCCAGATTTAAAAGGCCAGGATTACAATTCCAGAAGCAGGCGCCCCTATGGACGGACCAGGAGAGGCCACGCGCCAAAGCGCGTGGCCAGAAGCCACCAGATTGCCGCGGAACCGCGGCAAAAGCCGCGAATCCGCGGCAATAATGATGAGATTAAATCCCAAATTTTGTGGGCAGTTTCGTCCCGGACTCTGTGGTCTTCTGCCCTATAAATATCACCTGCATTGCAATGTACACAGTCCAGAGAAGAGCCAAGGGCCAAAGTTAGGGTTTTTAGGTTTTCTTTCCACCTTTGTATATTTTTCTTTTTGTAAAAGCTGAGAGGAGATGATGTATTCATGGAGGAAGGGATCTGCTTGTACTGATGGTGACAGTCGGTGTAAGTGTTATTTTTCCACCATTGTTTAATAATCGAATCAAGGCTTGTTTTATTTAATCTTGTATCTACTTTCTTCTATTTGTTCTCTAATGTCTTGCCCACCATGAGATCCAACTGCTTCGAGAATACCTAGCCGAAGAAGGAACCTTGACGGCCCAATGGCGATGAACATGTCTTCATAGCTTGTTTTTCATTTCGTAGAGTAGATTAAGAAGGCAGACGATCCCATAAGCCGTGCTTGTACACCTTCCAAGAAAAGGGAAATCATCGCAACGGTTCAAACGGCAAGCAGACTAAAGAGATAAGTTTTCTTTCTTTTTCTTTTCTTTTCTTTTTTGTAGATTAAATCCACATCTTCCACAATTCTTTCTCACAACTCATTGTAAATACCACTTTTCATTGTAAATACCATCGTGACTAACAAAATAACTAAAAAAGATAAATTTTTAGAGAAACTTGCTTAACGCTTCCATCGCAGTCCCTCCTTGAGGATCACGACCCGCATAGCCCTGCTACCGCGGATTAGAACTGAGAACTTCGCACAACCTTTTCCTAAATCTGATATTCATTATTTTTGTGTGCAGGAAAATTCAGTCAACACAAGTGTATAAAATATGCATATTTCATCAAGGTAAAAAATCAAGACTAAATTACTTTTCAAATTTTTTCTTTCTAACCCTAGAAATCAAACAAATAATCTTATTTTGACCAAATATAAGAAATCCTAATTATGATTCTCCAATTCATTAAAATTAACTTAATTTTTACAAAAAAAAATAGGTCAAAATATTATTTCTCTTTTCAAAAAATAAATTTTAAAGTAAAGAAAATGTTAATTTTTTAAATATAAAGAAAACCTATGTTATGCTAGAATCATCCCCAACACCTATCTCATACATTGTCCTTAATGTATGAATGAATGCATAAATGCATGGAAAAGAAGGAAGAGAAGGAAAATATTACCTTGAGGTGGTGGTTCCAATGGTGGTCGGATTGGGCCAAGCGTTGCTATCCAATCAAGATAATGTGGTGGTTCAAGAAAGCCATCTTTATTGACCTCTTTTCTATTTACATATTTATAATCCCCAATATTAATAGAATCATGCAAGATCCTATTATGAAAATTATTCCCTTTACACGACCAATCTTGAAAAATCATTATAGAGTCATTACGGTCATACCTATGTCCAACAATAGAATGTGATTTTGTGAAATAATTATTTGGGCTCTGAAATGAAAAGTTCGTGAACCAATAGTAACTCGAGAAAATCAACTTTGGGATCGAGAGTCGGTTTTGGTTCAAGAGTTGATTCCAAATCAAAGAATTCAATTTCATATTTTTTCCCATCAATGAAATGCGACTAGTCAAAAGAGGTAGTTCAATTTCAAAATCTATGGATACAGGACTCAATGTTGGCTCGAGAAACAGGTCCAACTTGGGTAAGGACACCAAAGTCAATATAGATTCAAAAATTGGAAGTGACTCACAAAGTTGTTGGTCGGGGTCACATTCATGTTCAAGTTCAATTTCATTGAAATGAAAACTTTTCAATTTGTCAATGGATTGAATTGGTCAAGTTCAAGATTTTGTGGTGAAATTGAATCTTGGTCAAAGTCTTTAAAATACCATCATTCTTGGTTTTCATCAATATTGTTAGAAGTATCGGGAATAGTCAAAGATTGGATAGGGAGAGTTTATTTATTCCTACGCATATTTTTCAATCGACTAAGTCTTACTTCTATCATATTGAAAGGATCGCTTTGGATTTGAATCATGAATTCTGTACTTTTTTCTAAGTCGGTATGTTCTTCTTGTTATGAAAATTGAAAAATGGAGTAAGGATCTTGGATTTGAAAATTTTGTTGGGATTTCGAGTCTTCTAGATTTTGAATTCACCACGCGAGCTCTTCTTAGGCTTCCATCCTCTTTTCCCAGTCAATTGGTTCTTCTATTGGTTGTTTGGGAAAAGAGGTATATGAAGCTGGATGTTGGTAAGGTGGTTGACCATATGACTCTGGGGAGTTGTATCCCTACTAACTCTGTGAAGAGTGGTGATAATTGTCCTAGTCTTGTTCATAATATTGGGAATGGGGTATATATTGATTTGGATAAAACCAATATGGTATACTTCGTTGGTTAGAGTTATGATATGCCGGGTTAGTAATATCCAAGTCAAAAGAGGTCAGGGTGAAGTATGGATAACTATTTGCATAGGAATAATTATGATTATAATCTATATCACCAAGATGACAAAAATAAAAACAAAAACAAGCAAGCAAACAAACAAATAAACAAAGAAAAATCTAGCATAAGTTAGGATAGACCTTAGACCTAGATGACTCCTAACTGGTTAGACTGTCCACAGGGAGTACATTGCATAATCTAACCACAAGTTAATCGGTCAGGTAGCGGCAAGACAAGTGAGAGGTATCCGTACCTATGCAATGGGCCTAATTATGCCAAACCACTGTTCTTCGAGGTTTTTGTCTCTCAATCTCCAACCTTTGACACTGATTTAGTAAGAGTCAAATTCTAATCAACTTCCCTCTTAGTTCAGTTTCCTATTGAGTCCGGGATGTCCCTACGGCCAACATCTATTCAGTTTTAAGTTAAGCTTGGGTTAGTGAATGAGGAGATTATTTGTGGGCTAAGAGAGAGTAATAACTTCTCCACCTTATCTTGTCTAAAGATGTGCTCTTATTCATATTCATTTAAGTATAGAAGTATATAGAAAATGCATCACTTTAAGCAATATACATCACTCAAAATATGTTTTCTAAACTATATGCTATGCACATGTACATTGGCTCAAACACCCTTCAACAGTAAATAGAAAATGTAACGAAATAGACACGTGCCTAAATGCAAAATCTAAACTGTTTTTAGCATCTACAATCAACTATTTACTGTTAAGTTAGACAGTATGTGCAGAGCATATTAAATGAGAAACTAAAGCATGCAGAAGCTAGATCATTGAAGTTCAGTCAACTTGAAGAAAAAAAACTAGGTGAGTGATCTTCCTAGATTACCGCGGGAACGCGGCTTTTACCGCGTTTGTGCGGCAATACTGAGGTCTTCTGGATTTTACTTTCTAGAGCAGAGTCCAAAGTTACTTATATATTCACTGCAACTTGTTGGCCCAAATGCCCATCACTCTAGTTTTGATGATGATTAACACATATAGTTATAGTACCAATGATCTTGTGTTTATATAGTTTCAGTTATTGATCAAGATCTTAGTAGGTGTTTAGCTTCAACAAAGGAGTTTTGGAGCTAACACATGTACATTCAAGAGCTCGCGTGTCAAGATCGCATCTCACACTCGGATGGAGTCAAGCTCTTTGGATCGTGTTTGGATCGAGTTGGCTTGGAGAAGGAGTTTTATAAGAAGAATTCAGTTTGTTTAGTTTTAATTTATGTTTAGATCTTGTATAAGATAGACTAATGTTGATATGCTCAAGTTCACACACACACACAAGTTCAATACGTTTGATTTTTTAGTTTAATCAGTTTTAGATTTCAAGTACACATATATATGATTTTCATGAATAGATAGAATCAAAACAGGTTTACATAGTTTAATATTTATTGGATTTTATCTATATACATCTATGCTTCATATATTTAGAAAAACTTATTTTGATGATTTTATTTCATGTGTTTAGAGTTTTGTAATTAACAAAACTTATTTTGGATTTACGGTCAAAAATATAGATATATCTTTGATATATGTAATGGATTCTATCCATACACTCTATGCTTCAAAAGAGTTTAAATATCTTATTTTTGTATTTATACAAGTTTGAGAAAATCGATTTTTCATTTCAAAGTTTAGTTTTTTAAAAATACTCATTTTGTGTTAAAGCTTAATTTCTATATCACAAAAATAGTTCACTAGCTTGTAATATGTGTTGATTTTTTGTCACACATATTTGTTCTTCAAATATTTATAAGAACTTATTTTGTTAGAATTTATGAGATTTTATGGGATTTTATAGTTGTTAAAAACACCAAGTTTCAAACCCTTCAATCTCTAGCCTAAGCCTGTTGGCGGTCGGTCGGCCGGTCGACCGAACCAGAGCTCGGTCGACTGGTCGGTCGACCGATGTGCACAAAGACGTGCACAAGGCCTTGCCTATAAGGCCGGTCGACCGACTGTAACTACCCAACTCTCAGGTAGTGCCGGTCGACCGGGTGGTCAACCGACATGGCTGAGTGCCTTTAGGCTCGGTCGACCGGGCGGTCGACCGGTAGGCGAGTTTTCCTGAGGCGGTCGACCGGGTGGTCGATTGGTGGCTGATTGAAACGAGAAATTGTAATAAAGAAAAAGTTAAGAATTAGAAGTCTTTAGTCTCGTTTCAATTCTATCCGCTGCAGTAAGGGCCAAAGCGGGTCGATCCACAGGGAAGGATGCGATGCAAGCGTTTCGGACGATTTCTCTGTTTTACTTAGAACAAAACAAAAGAGAGTGATTAGATTCGAATAATTTGATTGGAGATATGTAGTTTACTAATCTTCTACCACAACCCATAGTGCAAGTCTTGAAGAGTGAATATCATCTTGAAACAAGTAAAATCTATCCTAGATTATTAATAGAAGTTCAAGCAAGATAAATGATATTAGAAACCCTAACTAGTGTGCACTAATAAAAATTCAACAATTGTTCATCCTAACTTCTAAGTATAGCATAAGAAAAGTCTTAACTTAAAGTTATGCTATCAAAGTTCTTAAGTATGAATTTATAAAGAATCGTTTAGAAGTGTAACCTAGATTAGAAAAAACCTAACTATCAATTAATCTTCAAGAAAACTATTTTAATCCTAGGGTTTCTTAAAAGTGATTATCAATCAATTTACTTTCTAAACTTCACTAGGGTTGTTTAAGAGATTAGCAAACCACAAATTAAAATTAGTTATTCATCTCATTTTTTTTATTTTTTTTTTTTTGTTTAATGTGAAAAATTGTGTGAAAGAGAGAAGAAAACAAATAAAAGATCTCAGCAGAAAACAAAAGTAAATGACAAAATTAAATGACAAAGAAGAAAAGGTTTGGAAGCCTCTCCTCCTCCAAAATATGCTAAAAACGAAACGAAATTACAAGAATTTTGACTAGAGAAAATCTAAAGAAAAACCCTAAGTTCCCGTTTCTGGATCCCCTCTCTGTTGCTCTACAGGGGTATTTATAGGAAATGGAAGAAGTAGAGTCCCGATACAACTCTCCCACAAAAACTGGTGATCATCCTCATCCATACACCCGCGGAAACGCGGCTATGGCTATAGCTTGGCTTCTGGCCATGCGTTTTCTCGCGTGGCCTCCTCTGGTCCGTCCATCTGGGCATATCCTTTTGGATTCTGCATACCGACTCTTTATTTTGAAAATTCGGGATAACTTGGAAAGCAAGTTATCATAAATCCAAATCTTTTTAAAACGAATTTTTATCTTTGCACTCTTCTCTTTTTATCTTTAGCCTTGTTCTGCAAGTAACTAGGGTTGAGTAGAAGTCCATCCTTTTCCTCTTCTTTTAGCAATTAGGAGTTCTTTCTTATCCTTCCTTTTCCTCCCTTAGATTTTAAATAAAGAATTTAAAATCCAAGTTTAGATTAGGTTAGATAATATAGAAACTTCTAAATTACTACAACTTTTGCACATGGGCTTTCTAGGCTTTTGGGCTTCATTCAGGCTTTATTTCTTTTATTTTTTAATCACTCAAGGCCTGCACACATTATATAATAAAACATTAGTAATAGTGCATAATTAAAAGAATAAATAAAAAATATGATAGTAAATATAGTGATAAATATGCACTTTTTATTACTTATCAGTGGCTCAACGGTCAGAAATTTGATCATTGGAAGGTTGACCGACCGGTCGACCGACATGTCAAAAAAGACCTTTTCTGGACCCCAACGACTATATTCTTGAGAGCCTATAGGTAGGGGTACTCTCAAGCTATTTTAACCAAAATTTTAGAGAGGTTTTCTTCCCATCTTTTCAAGTGTTTTGAAACAAGTTTAAAAGAAGTTTTTGAGCCTAAAATCTTTATCTTTTATCTGTTTTAAAAGTGTTGAAAAAAATCAAAGAAAAGGGAGTCTTTGAGAAATTTGTTTTGATTTTTCTTTACAAATCTATTTAGTGTTTTTCTCAAGTATTTTTCTTTGTTATTCTCTTTTTCAAACACTTTGTTTTCTCACACTTGAGCTATCATCTCTCATCCTATCTATAGGATCTTGTTTTGTGAGAAAAATTATTTGTGGTCTATTGTGATCACCAAGTATTATTTGTGATCATTAGATCACCAAGATAGTAATCTTTTCTTTGCTTTGGCTTTGTGCCTATCCTTCTTGTGTAGAGGTAATTGTGTTTGAGAGAGGAGTAGTGTACTCCAAGTGTAGAGTTATAATTCCTCAATGGAGATCCCTTTGTGGAAGGTCCTGTGTGGATATAGTGGAAATCCTTTTATGTGAAAGCGGGGACATAGAGCAGTGGCTCGAACCTCGAAACATATCTTATTGTTTGCGTTTGATCCACTATCTCACAACTCTATCTCTTTCATATCTTGCATTGCTTTATATTGCATATATTTATATGCTAGATATACTTTGTGTGTTCCCACACTTGTGTTGAACCAAGAGAGCTTCATATAGCACCTCAACTCTTAATTTATAGGAATCTCGAAGAGTAGTTCCAGAGCCCTTCACGGGAAATTTGGGCTCACTCTTGATTACACATAGTGTGTTATAATTGAGTTTTAAATTCCACATCATTTATCCTTGATTAACTAGTACAACTATTCACCCCCTAGGTGTATTTCAATTGGTATCAGAGCCGACGCTTCTGATATTCGGTTTAACCACCTAGAAGTGAGATATTGGATTGCTAATGTAGATTTGCATTTGCACACTTATTGTTTATACACTCATAGATTTTCTTATGCCCCCATGTATGATGTTACCAACATCGATATGTGAAAATATAAGATGAGTGCATACCTTAAATCGCTAGGATTGCATTTTTACGTTGTCACTACCAAGAAATCTTATCTTGGTAATGACAAACTTATAGAGGCCAATGCACAAGCCTTAGTGGCACTTAGGCACACACTTAGAAAATATTAATTTTTTATGGCTTCTCATTGTGATTCCGCTTTTGCAGTGTGGAATACATTGACCTCTTCCGAGCTACTAACGACAAACAACACGGAGAAAGAATCTAGTGGAGAAGAGTCCGATCAAGCTTACTTCATTGTCCAAGGGAATGACTCCTTGAAGTAATTTTGAACACTCAACACTCAACTAGATGATAGTGCTAGTTCTTCTTATGATGATAACATGGATGCACATGCATTAAATGAAGAACTATCTATGTTTTGTGAAAACTTACTTTCAAAGTATAAATCTTTGAAAAGCAAGAGTTTTAAATTAAAAGAAGAAAATGAAAATATATTTTCAAAGTTAAATATGATTTTACAAGAGAGAATTGAGATTTCAAGTGAAAGGGACTCCTTGAAAACTCAACTTGACCTTACTTTAAAAGAAAATAAAATTTTAATGAATAAAAAAAATTGTGATGATGTGTTGAAGAAAAACGAGGTTTTGTCTTCAAAACCTGAAATTGTTTTAAAAGAGAATGATTCTTTAAAAAATAAAATTGTTTTAATTTTAAAGAATTGGAATTTGTTTCAAATAAAAATATTTCTTTGAAAAAAGATTTGGCTTCTCATTCTTGTCATGATTCCATTGTTATACCTTCTATTGATAAGAATGCATGCTCCACTTTTTCTTCAGCAATTAAAATGATATTTGCATGTTGAAGAATAGTGTAGATTGTTTGGGCTCCACTTTGAGCCAATGTGCATTAACCACACACGTTTGGAATCTATGTTTTGAAAGAAACATACTCCACATATTTATGCACATAAACCACGGCATACACATGTTCATCATACTCACACACATGATTCTATGTATGCTCATGTGTACACTTGTACACATTGTGGACGTACGGGCCACCTTGTAAAATTTTGTTATGATAGGATTAATAATTTAAATTTTGCGAATAAATTTGTTTGGGTTAAGAAAGGTGCTAACCCCCATGGACCCAAAAAGGTATAGGTACTAAAATTTACTCCTATTGTATTTGATGTAGGTATGGGCTCTCACTTAATGTGAGAGTTTTGGTGCCTTGATGGTGCATGCGTTTGAGCTTGATGGACACTACATTGGATGCATCACTTTCAAGGATATTTGGTGGGAGGACCACCATGGTTTGGAGACCTAGAGATTAGCCATATTGATTTTGGTAACTATCTCTAACTCCTTATTTTTATTTACATGCTTTTACATGAATGTGTTTAGCATTATTGGTTTTTATGTTTTCCATATTTATTATGTTAAATGTAATGTTAATTAGACTTGAGATATACATAAATAGTATTTGAGATACACCCATGTTTATATGTATTATTATTTTGTGTTCTTATTATACTTTAAGTTATTGTGTATACCTAGCTCTATAACACGTACATTTACCCTAATGATCATGTTTGTTTATGATTTTGCACTTCATATTTTTGATTACTTGTTTAGATATAGTTTTCGCTAAAACTTGTGTTTATACTTGTACAACTGGTAAGCCACATTTGATTATTATGTGTTTGTGCTTTATTGTTCACTTTTACCCATTAGATGTACTTGTATAACCTTATTTTGATGATTCTTGCATCTTAACATGTATTCCCTATTTTTGTACATATTTTCATAAAAATGTGTTTAGCTTCATGTATATATCAATTTTATCTAAAACTTTAGATATACATGTCTATCCTAGAGTCACTTGCTTTTCATGCAATATTCTATTATGGACTCATTTATATTTGGGATATCTATGTATACTCTGGTTTAGATAAAACATACATATGTCTTGAAAATTATTTTGTTTTAATGTAAATTGAATTTTTATAATGTTCACGTTTATAAAAGAATTTCATACGAGTTTCATTGCCTATCTCCATGATTATACTTATTATATAATTTTTGCACTCTACATCATCGTGTTTACTCATGATATTGAATTCATGATAATCTCTTGTGCTTTATAGCCTTGAGCGTCAATTATTGTGTGATTTTCATGTTCTCATAGATATATTCATGTTTTATTCCTTTCTTGAAGGATTTCGTACTAGTTTTTAAAATTATCTTTAAAATTAGCTTTTATTCTTCAATTGGTAGAGTTTTCAAATATGTTAAAATATTTTCAAATCATGATTTTTGAAAACCCTATCATCCAAGGGCAGTTAGATGGGCGACCATGCCTTGTATACACTTATTGAATAGTTTTTAAACTTGTACATAAATAGAGTGGTAGGTATGAGTTATACAAATGATCTTCATGTTATTTCATTTTTGTATACTTATATTTCATTTTTGTATACTTATATTTGTTTTCTTATATTAAATATATTTTATTTTTTTATATATATAAGGCATAAGAATCTTTGTTTTAGAACTCTAAGTGTGTAAGTGTACAAAGTATGCATATTTCATCAAGGTAAAAATCAAGACTAAATTACTTTTTTAATCTTTCTTCCTTACCTCAAAATCAAACAAATAATTTTATTTTGACCAAGTATAAGAAATCCTAATTATGATCGTCTTATTCCTTAAAATTAACTTAATTTTTTACAAAATAAGTCAAAGTATTATTTTTCTTTTCAAAATGTTTTAATGAAAGTTTTTTTTTTAATTAGTGAAGTTAGCATGTTAGTAAACCCTCCCCACACCTAACTCATGCATTGTCCTCAATGTATGAATGAAATGCAATAATATATGAAAAAGGAAAAAGGGAAGGAAAATTGTCACCTCAAGGTGGTGGTTCCGGTGGTGGTCTCATTGGGCCAAGCGTTGCTGCCCAATCTAGATATTGTGAATTTTCATGAAACCCACCTTTCATCACCTCTTTCTTATTAACATTTTTATAATTCCTAGTATGAATAGGATCATGCAAGATCCTAGCATGAAATTTTTCTCGATTATATGACCAGTCTTGGGATATCATCACAGAGTTATATTGATCTAAACCTTGATCTGACAATGGAATGTGATTTTGTGGAATGGAGGATTTGGGCTCAACAATGAAAGGAATAGAAACTGATATGACTCGGGAATAAAACTCAAATCAAGTTTAGGTTCGAGAGTCGGAGTTGGTTCATGGATTTGGTCCAAATCATAGAATTCAAGTTCACATTTATTTTCCAACAATGGAATATGACTATCCAATATAGTTGGTTCATGTTCAAGCTCTACAGGGATAGGAATCAATGTTGGCTTCAGAATTAGGTTCGAATCGGGTAAGGATACCAGAGTCAGCATAGATTCAAAAAGTGAAATTAAATCACAACATTGAAAATCGGTATCACATTCATCTTCAAGTTCAATCTCATTAAAATGAAAACTTACCAATTTGTCAATGGGTTGATATTGGTCAAGTTCAAAATTATGTGGTGAAATCGAATCTTAGTTAAAATCTCCAAGATACCATGATTCTTTGTCAATATGGCTAGGAGAATCAGGAGTGGTTGAAAATGTGTTAGGTAGAGTTTCCTCATTCCTATCATTAATTGTTTTGACCAAATGACTCACTTTTACTTCTAACCTATTGAGTGATTGGAGACGATCCTTTTGGGATTGAATACAATCATTTTGGGACTGAATCATGAATTCCATATTCTTTTCTAAGTCAAGAGGTTCTTCTTGTTGTGGTTGGACTTGAAAATTAGAGTAAGGATCTTGAATTTGGAAATTATTTGGGAGAATTGAGTCCGCTATAATTTGTACTTATCGTGTGGACTCAAGGAAGGCTTCAAAAGTCGTTTCTAAAGAAGATTTCTCTTCTATAGGTTGGTCTTGGTATGGATTATATGAAGCGGCTTGTTGGTAAGGTTGTTGATAGTAAAACTCGGGGGAGTTGTACCCCCACTGACTCGGTGAAGAGTAGTGATAATTATCCCATTCTTTTTCATAGTACTGGGATTGGGATATATTGATTCGGATAAGATCAATCTGGCATACTTGGTTGGTTATAGTTATGTAATGCTGGTTGGTAATATCCGAATTGAAAGAGGTTGGGGTGAAATATGGATTTAAGTTATAATCAGAATAATTGTAATTATAATCCATTTTCACAAGAACAAAAAAAACAAACAAATAAACAAACAAGAAAATAAGGAAAAATCTAGCCTATATTAGGGTAGAGCTTAGACTTAGACGACTCCTAACTGTTGATTATCCACAGGAGGTATATTGCAGAACCTGACCACAAGTTCATCGGCCAGGTAGGGGCAAGATTGGTGGGAGGTATCCGTGCCTAAGCAACGGGCCTAATTATGCCAAACCACCAGCCTTCGGGGTTTCGCCCCTCAATCCCCAATCTTAGACACCGATTTGACAAGAGGCAACTTCTAACAACTTTCCCCCTAGGTCAATTCCTATTTGAGTCCGAGATGTCCCTAGGGCCAACGTCTACTTAATTTTAAGTTAGGATGGGTTAGTGAGTGATATTTTTGGGCTAAGGAAGGGTAATGACTTCCCCACCTTATCTTGTTTAAGGATATGCCATTAGATCGTTTTTTGTGCTCGTGTGCAAGTATATAGCAAAAATAACACCCAAGCAATATAACATACGAGTGTGCTTCCTAAGTTATATGCAATGCAGACGTACCTTTTTCTCCAGCACTCTTCAACAGTAATGTAAAAAAACAAAATAGACAAATGCCCTAAGATGCAAAAGTCTAAACGTTTTTTAGCATTTACAAAGCAACAAGTTACTGTTGATTAGAAATATGTACAGAGTGAGTTAAACAGATAAACTAATAACTGCAGAGAGCTAATTTATGTAAAGCAACCTGCAAGAGACTACAGTTAGTAGTTCACCACAGTTGTGGGCTCTGATACTCTGCCTTCTTGCGCAGAGGTACAGAGTAGCAATATGTCCACTGCAGCTCCTAGTTTTCTATAATTAGCCTCTGTACATTAAAACAAAGAAGAAAAAGAGTAAAACTGTTAAAGTAAATCAAGAAGAAAGAAAACTGACTGTCCCTCCCCGGCAACAGCGCCAAAATTTTGATCGAGCCAAACCTGCAAAAAAATAAAGAAATTTAGAACAGTGCTAGGCCCTCAATTCTACCGTGTAGAATAGGGCTAACGGGTCGTGATCTACAGGGAGGGACAGCGATGGAAGCGTTATGTAAGTTTCTTCTTTTAATTTACAAAAACTAGTTAATACTTATCTTCTCAGTTTACAAAAAGAAAATAAAATATTAAGTTAACTTAAGAAGAAGATGGTAGAAGAAGAGATGGTGGTGTTGTTTTATTTTAATTATAAAAGAAAAAGAAACAAAAGAGATAAAGAAAAGTGTTGATGCAAAAATCAAAAATAAAAAGAAATAATAGAAAAATATTTACCTCTACTGTTGACCCATAATGAAATTTACCTTAGCATGGAGTAAAGCAAAGTAATAGAAAGAATAAAGGAAAGTAAGGCTTCAGCGAGATCGAGTACAATGAAGAAAAGTGGGAACCTCCATTGATTGTCACCTTCAATATAAGCTTCTTGAAGAAAAAATTACTATAGTGTCACTCTACAATAACTCTTCCTCTCTTTAATCATGTAACTCTCTCTAACCTAAGCTAAAAAGAAAAATAAAAGAAAAATAAAAATTACATTGAAGAAGAAAAGAAAAATCTAAAGTAAAGTGGTGCCCTTTTTGCCTTCGAGGTATGAGGGTATTTAAAGGAGAAAACTAGAGGGATAGAAAGCGTATGAAGATAGGAAGATCTGGATATTTCTGAATTTGAATTCTCCCCTTATCTCCAAAGTAAATTTGATTTATCCAGAAATTCAATTCTGATCTGCAGGCTGTTGGTGTGTTGATTGCTGAATATCACTTATCAAATAATAGAATTGGAATGAGTGATCAACAGAAGAATTGTAGCCCTTTAAGTCTTCTTTCTGTAGCATCTTGAATCATCAGATTTGACCTTCGGTAACGAAAGTTATGATTAAAATGCTAAACTGTATTCAGCCTGAATCTAAATTTAAATTGCTTCATCTCATCCGTTGATCTTCTCTCTATCCATTTATCCTCTTTGATTTTCAGTTTATCTTCTAGAATTGATAAGATATTCACTTATCTTTAGCGAAATAGATAGGGTCTTCAAACAATCCATTTTCTCTTGAAATTAGATAATATTATCTTATCTGATATATCCAGTTTCAGATAAGATAGCTTCTAGAACCTTTAGATTTGAATTGATTCCTTTTCTTTTGAACTTTTGAATTTAATTGGATAAATTTCAGGATTATCTTCTCCCTATCATACCCTGCATGAATTAGAACATTAAGATAAGCTATTTGCAATATTCATTACAGAATATATGTAGGAATGTAATAATATTTATGCAATATATGTGTCCAAACACTGGCCACAATATGGCCGTGAAAATGCGGCCATACTATGGAGTCGTGCGTCGAGTTTCGACGCACGACTCCGCACAGCTCCCCTGAACTCGACGCACGACTCCGCACAGCTCCCCTGATGCCCCCTTTGGCCTATAAATACCCTGGGATTTTCAGAGCTTAGGGAGAAGAGTTTTAGGGTAAATTTCTTCTCCTTAGGGTAGTTTCCTTTCTTTAGTTTAGGTTAGTTGTTCTTCTTCCTCTTTTCATTTCTTGTAGATCATGTATCAGGGAAGAGAGTAGTACATATGATGAAAGTAAGAATGTTTGTAATGGAGGGTGACACTCTATGAAAGATTCTCTCTTATCTCTACTTATTTTCTTCTCTATAACTCTTTAGATGTTTAGCTAATTTTTCTTCTCATGGTAACTAACTACTAACCACTAACTATGCTAAGTCCTTACTTGATAATCCACATGAATCTAATAGCCTCTACTTGGCCTTGCTCTTGCAAGAGCCATTGATGGCTCATGATGATGAATTCTAACACTCTAACATCTAACTCTCTAGCAAGTTGCCATTACTTTATTCCATACTTACTCTACTTAGTTTTGGTGGTTTAAGTGTAACTTGTGCTTGTTTGTTAAATTTGAATGTGAAAGTGATATTATGTGTCATTCTTTGTAAAGCTCTTGAACCAAGAACTAGTTATGGTCAAGGATACATGTGAGGTAATTATCACTAAGAGGTTAGCATATTAGTGGAGCCATTAGTAGTTAGTAGCCATGGATTTTCTTTCCTTTTTACTTTATTTTAGAAATAATACAAAAATCACAAATACCTTCTCTTTTATGTTTCCCACTTCTTTGTTTCCACCATACACTTCTCTTTTATTCTTTATTTTATTTTCTTTTTATTCTTTGAAACATAGAAGAACCGTTAACATGCACACGTGAACATACCGGTAAAGTTTCTATCACTTCTCATCCCTATGGATTCAACCCGTTTAGCCTCAATGCTATAATGGAAGCATCGTGGAAGCCAAAGCGCACACACTTTAATTAGTGATTTCAAAACAACACTTTTTGTGCGCGGTTTTCTCTCGATCAAGGATAGGGTAGCAACCTTTATTCAATGCCAAAATGATTTTATCCAATCAACTTTTGATTGTAACCAATCTATCAATAGGCTAGAAGCATAAATGAGTCGTTTAATCAACATAGTAAATGATAAGAATGAGAAAACTCTACCAACACTTTTTCGATCATTCCCAATTGCCTAACCATATTGATAGGAGCCAAGAATCATGGTGTCTTCGAGACTTTAACCAAGATTGAATTTCATCACACTAAATTGAACTTGACCAATCCCAAACCTTTAACAAATTGGCAAGTTTTCACTTCAAGAAAATTGAACTTGATTGTGAATGTGAACTTGATTCAGCTTTAGTTTTTGAATCTATGTTAACTCCGGTGTTCTAAGCCGATTTAGACCCATTTCTCGAGCCAACACTTTTTCCTATACCTATAGAGTTTGAAATTGAACCACTGATTTTTGATAGCCATATTCCATTGATGGGAAAAGAATATGAATTTTAATTCTTTGATTTGGAACCAACTCTTGAACCAAAATCGACTCTTGAACCAAAAGTTGATTTAAGTCTTATTTTTGAGTTAATATTGGTTCCCATACATTTCATTCATAAGCTTAAGTCAACCATTCAACCAAGTCATATTGTATTGTTGCACCAAGGTATAAACCATAATGATTCTGAGATAATATTCCAAGATTGGTCTTATAAAAAGGATAATTTTCATGTTAGAGTCTTGCATGATCCTAATCAACTAGGGAATGATAAAACTATAAATAGAAAAGAGGTCATCAATGATGAGTTCCTTGAAAATTAATGTTACTTTGATTGGGCAGCAACGCTTGGCCCAATCCGACCACCACCGGGACCACCACCCTGAGGTAATATTTTTCCTTCCCTTTTTTACATGCATTTATGCATTCATCATACATTGAGGACAATGTATGAGATAGGTGCGGGGGAGGGTTCTAATATAATATAGATTCTCTTTTAATTTATAGAAATGAAATATTTTCATTGCTTTTAAAAACTTTTTGAAAAGAGAAACAATATTTTGACCTATTTTTGTAATAAATTAAGTTATTTTTAAGGAATAAGAGAATCATAATTAGGATTTCTTATACTTGATCAAAACAAGATTATTTTTTTAATTTCTAGGATTAGAAAGAAAAGATGAAAAATAATTTAGCCTTGATTTTTAACTTGATGATATATGCGCACTTTCTCTTGCACACTTAGAGTTCAAAAACAAAGATTCTTAAAAAAAACAAAAAAGGAAAAATATATATACATATTAAAATTTCTTTGATTAATATTCACGCCTAAAAATAAGTATTCACGCCTAAAAATAATCCATATAATTAATAAAATTCTTAATTTTGTAGCCTTCTTTGCTAAAGTCCCCAAGTACTTGGGGTGTTTTCTCACCCAGTGCCTAAGACCGTCTGGTTTGAGAGTCACCGACTTAAGACTCTTCACATGGGCAGATTAGAAAGCCTAATAAAACTAAGCGATATTACCACCAAAAATATGTAAAATTAAGGTTTAAGAGTCAGAGTTGAAGAATTCCAAGTCAAATATTCACGGTCACGAAGGTGCATATACTTTGGGTAAAATAATAGAATAGATGAGAAATACTTTTTCGACTCTTTATCTTAATTGATAATAAGTTTTTTGATAGAAATTAAGTTTAGGAATGAATAGTTTGATATTCCTATGACTTATAGATTACTTGAATTTTTGCAAAAATACCTCAAAAATTTTCTTACATTCTCAAAATGCGTTTTCAAAAAATACTAACACTTTATTTTTTTATTTTTTATGGATTTGTGGCTGTAATTCAGTGAAAACTCTCAGGAGACTACAACTTCTCCTCTAAGGGTAGCCTAGAGTTTTAACGGCTTGCTGCACATGCTATGTGTAGCCGTGATTCCTATGTGAGCTAGATTAGGTTAGCTCTATTTTATTTTTTATTTGTTTTGCTTGAGGATAAGCAAAAGATAGGTATGGGGGTGTGATCGGTCACTGATATTGCATATTTATTGTCACATTCTCATATTCATTGTATAATAAACTCTGATTTTTAATATTATTTTAGTTTAAATGATGTGCATGCCTTGTTTAATAGAGAAGGAGAGAAAATGAGCCCAATAGTCCAATTAAATTTAGAATTAAATCAAATCAAAGATTGGGGCAAATATTCAGAAGTTAAGTTAAAGATCAGAGCATAACAGAGAAGATAACACCAATTGAAAACTTGTTAAATTCAAATTTCTATAAATCTATTTGGTTAACTTAAAATCAATAGGATATCACCAAATTCAGAAAGCAAACTGACAAATCAAGTAGATAAAAGAAGATATACAAATGAGAGAAGCACACAGCCTTTGGATCTGACCATCTGGCCGGATCATGGCCGCGAGAACGCGTTTCGCGACTTGGTTGCAACAGATGGATGAGTGCTTTCTTCCCTATCTTCATACATTTTTTCTCTCCATTTCTCCTAAAAATACCTGCAAATTCAGAGGCAGATGGCACCACTCAAGCAGAGAATAGAGATTAGGTTTAGGCATGTAGTTTAAATTAGAATTTTATTTTTTATATAATCTTCTGTTTTTCTTTATGTAACTGAGATCAGAGAAAAGTTTCATAAGAGAAAGAGAAGAAGGTTGTATTGAGAGTGACATCAGTATAAGTTTCTTCCTTTCTTTTATTGTTACTTTATTTTAATCAATGTTACATTCTTGTTTTATTCTTCATCTTTTTTACTTTGCTTTTTTTGTGTTCAATTATTTAATCTAAGTGAATCTAGTAGCATCGAAATTGTCTTGCCTTTGCGAATGCCGCCAATAGCTCATGATGATGGATTTCTCCTCTTAAGTGTTCGTATCATTTCATGCATGTTCATCTTGATGATGCAATGTGGACGGAGACTGAGTTCGATCTTATGGGTTATGCGCTGATCGCCACTGAAGCAAGATAAGCCTTCGCCAATGATCCAAGGTAGGTAATCAGCCAAAAAGGTAAGTATATTTTATTTCTTTCCTTTCATTTCTTAGTTCAAGATACATCTTCAAAACCAACACATGTTATTTCTTTCTCTTTTAATATACCAACAACATTTTTTTCTTCTTGATTTTACTTTCCTAACTTAACTCTTTCCTTTTTCTTTTAATTTAAAACTAAGAAGAAAATTTTTAACCGGTATAGTAACTAAGAAAAAACTTACTAAACGCTTCTATCACAGTTCCTTTGTGGATTATGGCCCGCATAGCTACTTGCTATAGCGATAGAATTGAGCAACCTTGCAATCTATTTCTAAACTTCTATTTTTTATGCACAAGTTCGACTTGATCAACTAGCTCTGAGCAGTCAATGTGGGTGAGAGCCTCCATCTTGGAGGGGGGCTCCCTGAGGGGTAACCGTCAGGATAAAGACCTGTATAGGCTGTTGACTCGCTTGGGCGGCCATCATGGTAGATTCCATTATAGGCTGACTCCGAGCAGTCAATGTGGGTGAGCCTCCATCCTTTAGGGGCTCCCCAAGGGGTAGCCATCAGGGTGAAGACTTATAAGGTTGTTGACTCGCTTCGGCAGCCATCACACTAGATCTCATTATAGGCTGGCTCCGAGAAGTCAATGCGTCCGAGCCTCCACCTTTCAGGGGCTCCCCGAGAGGTAGCCGTCAGGGTGAAGACTTGTATAGGCTATTGTCTCGCTCTGGCTGCCATCAGGGTGGATCCTGTTATAGGTTGCGGGTGAGCCTGCATCTTTCAAGGGGGCTCCCCCAGGAGTAGCCGTTAGGGTGAAGACCCGTATAGGCTATTGACTTGTGTGCGCGATTTTCGAGAAACCACCAAAATTTCAGGAAATGCATTAAGATAACATAAAATGATCTTTTTGTTTGATATTTCACAATTTACACATAATATCACTTCAAGTGAAGAGAGTTCCATTTCTTCTTGAGTTGGTTTCCGTCCTAATCGTCCAAGAGGTACGACCGCTTGCCTCACTGAGCGGCGATGACGTTGGGGCCCTCCCAGTTGAGCCCCAGCTTCCCTTGATCCTTATGGTGTGTGGTCTGAATCACGTATTTCAGGACCAAATCTCCAATTTGAAATTCTTGAATCTTCACTTTATTATGGTGTGTGGTCAGATTTGTTGTTGGTAGGCTGCGATATAGATTGCGCTTGTTGTTGCTTTTCCTCTGACTGGTCCAACATCAGGTGGAGTTGGTTTTTGTTCTAATCTGGATCTACTCCTTTCACTCGGAGTGTCGGTATGCTGATGTCAACTGGGATGATGGCTTCTGTCCCGTATGCCAATGAGAATGGAGTTTCACCAGTGTGGACGTGTTTGGTGGTCCTGTAAGCCCTGAGTACTCCGTGGAGTTTCTCTACCCATTTGCCTTTAGTTTTATCCAGACATTTACACAGGTTGTCGAGGATGGAGCAGTTGCTGATTTCAGCCTAGCCGTTTCCTTATGGATAAGAAGGAGAGGAGAATCGATGGGCAATCTTGTACTTACCGTAGAAAATAGCTATTTGCTTGCCAAAGAACTTTGCTCTGTTATCAGAGATGATGGTGTGGAAGAGCCCAACGTAACACACGATGTTCTGCCAGAGGAAACTGACTATTTATTGCCCAGTGACTTCAGAGAGCGACACTGCTTTGACCCATTTGGGAAGTAGTTGGTGGCCATATGCAGGACCACAATTGAGATTGCACTCAGGGAGCGATCTGACCATGTCAGGAATTGTGCAAGGTGTGGAGGTCAGTGCTCAACCTGTTAGATGCTGGAGCCAAACTCTGATATTGCATGCACCTTTTTACATAGTTCTTGGCATCATCGAACATCTTGGGTCAGTAATACCCTTGGTTGGTGATCTTGTAGGCGAGGCAGTGGCCTTCTGAATGGTTTCCGCCATCACCCTCATGAATTTCCTGCATCAGTCTCCGAGCCTCATCTGATCCAAGGCATCACAGATATGGATTGAAGTGTAGCTTGGTGTAGCATTTCTTATATAGGACGTCTCTAAGAAGTGTTTGCTTGGTGGCCAAGTGCTAGAGTTTTTGTGCTTCCGCTCTATCATCGAGAAGTGATCCATCTTTCAGATAGACAATGATGGGGTCTCTCCACTCTGATGGGGTTTTCAGGCAAAGGATCACCCCGATCAGTTGTTGGACATTTGGCTTGGCGAGGTGTTCGATGGGAATTTTGTTGGCCCAAAAGTCCATCACTCCAGTTTTGATAATGATTAACTCATGTAGTTGTAGTACTAATGATCTTGTGTCTATTTAACTTTCAGATTTTTATCAAGATCTTAGTCGGTGTTTAGCTTTAACAAAAGGTTTGAAGTCAAGTTTTAAAACTAGCACATGTTGATTTAAGAGCTCACGCTTCAAGATCGCATCAAGTACTCAAAGAGGAGTCTAGCTAATGGATCAAGTTTTAGACCAAGTCTAGATGGAGGAAGAAGACTTTCAAGAGAAGATTTTCAAGACTTGAGTCAAGTGTTTGTAAGTTTTAAGATTTTTATTTTTAGATAAAATATAAAGGATAGATTAGTTGTAGATTGCTCAAGCTCATACACACACAAAACATTTCATGTTAAATAGTTTTAGTTTTTAGAAAATACAGTTTTGATTTTGGTCTTCAAAGAATACATATTTTCGTTTTCATGAATAGATTTCATCAAAACAAGTTTACATGATTTATATGTGTATTGAATTCTATCATATACATTGATGGTTCAAATGTTTAGAAAAACTTATTTTGATGTTTCTAGTTCATGGTTTTAAGTTTTGTTAAAGTTAAAACTTATTTAAAGCTTATTGCTAAAAATAAGTATATTTCATCTTTTTGTGTATTGGATCATTTCCATATACACTATGCTTCAAATGAGTTTTAATATCTTGTTTTTGTATTTGAACAAGTCTTGAAAAAATAAAAATTTTCCATTTCAAAGTTGGTTTTAAAAAATTACAGTTTTTGTTTTAAGCTTAAACTTTGTGCCTCAAATATAGTTCAAATTGTTTGTGATATGTTTTAATTTTTTATTACACATATTTGTACTTTAATATTTTTCAATGAACTTATTTTTGTGGATTTTATGTGATTTAAATAAAATTTTTAGGGTTTTACTAGTCATATTTTCAATCCTTAAAACCCTGATTCTGGGCTACTGGGGGTCGATCGAACCATGGCTCGTTCGACCGAGCGGTCAACCGATGTGCACAGAACATGCACAAGCACATGGATTTAGGGCCAGTCAACCAGACGGTCGACCGATCCGGAGAGGTTACTATCTGGATCTGGCTCCGGTCGACCGACCAGAGAGACATGCTCTTTGGTTTTGGCCACGGTCGACCGATGGGTATTGGCCTGGGTGCGGTCGACCGGCAGCCCCAACGGTCTGAAATATTACCGTTGGCCGGTCAATCGTCAGGTCATTCTGGTCCCCAACGGCTAGTTTTTGGACTGCCAATAAATTTGGACTTTTGGCCAGATTTTTGGTAAGATTTTTTTAGATTTTTTTAAAGAACTCTTTTACAGAGTTTCTTAGCAAGTTTTAGAGCTTCATTTTCATATCAAAAGAGAGTTTATCAAGAGTATTTCTCTTATATTTTCAAAAGATTTTTTTGAGTTTTTCCTCCACAAATCTATCTTGTCTTCTTACACAAGCTTGAGTTTTCCATTGCTATATTTACTTTCTAGGGATTATTTGTTGTGAGATTATTTCTGGTGATCAAGAGAAGAAGATCACCTAGTGTTACGCCCCATGTATTGAGGAGTTGTTGAGGTTCGGGCTCGACAAGCTAGTGAGCTTGCGTGTGTTGCTCTTGCGGGAAAAAATAAGGGACTTGAAAGTCCAAGAGTTCTTGAGGGAGCTCGTTGCAGGTGTTGCGGCACTGAGTGATCTTGCGGGATCGTTATAGTGGAAACCTTTATAGTGTTAAAGGCGAGGACGTAGAGCAAGTATGCTCAAATCTTGAAACAATTATCCCGTGTTTGCGATTGCTCATCTCTCTCTCACACACATTTGTTTATATATATTGCATGCTTATATTGTTCATATCTTTATATGCTTGATATACTTTGCTTAATTGTTATATTCATGGGATTGATTGTGTGCTCATACTTGTAATTAACCAAGAGAGCTATAGTAGTACCTCAACTCTTAATCTAGAGGAATCTTGAGGAGATAGTTTAGAGTCCTTCACCGAGAATTCGGCTACACTTTTTGGTTATACTTGGTGCGTTTAGCATAATAGTTTTAGTTCACATAATTAGCTTTAATTTCTCATTATTTGCATGACATTAGCTAGTCACTTATTCACCCCCACTAGTGACCTACAAGTGGTATCAGAGCTTGGTGCTCATGATTTGGGTCTAGCAACCTAAAGTTAAAGATTCTATTTTAGCTAATCACAATATTTGTACACACATACATGGATTTTCTTGCACCTCCAATTTTTGACATTCTTAACCTCCAAACTTGAAAAGTTAAGATGTCCATGTACCTCAAAGCCTTAGGTGTTCATGTTTATCTTGCCACCATTAAATATTCATATTTTGCAAATGACAAGAATTTTGATGCTAATGCAAAAGCCATTCATGCTATATCTAACCCTAAATGATGGATATCTATCTAAGATTTCTAACATTGAGTCAGCTTTTGTAGTTTAGAACACTCTCATCACTCTCAGGGAACAAATGCCATATGACAAGGTAAGTGACTCGGATGAAGAAAGTCATGCTTCCAACATATGCTATTTAGTCTAAGGGGATGACTCCCTTGAGTTAAATTTCGATTCTGAGTGTGAAGAAGAGATGTCATATGATAATCTTGCATTGCTCTGCAGGATGCTTCTTAAAAAAATATGATTTGTTAAAAGAGGATAACAAAAGTTTTAAAAATGAAAATGATTTTGTTTTAAAAGAAAAAGATTCTTTTCAAAATAAATTTGAAAATGTTTCAAAAGAAAATAAATCTTTAAAAAGAAAATTTATTTTGGTTGAAAAAAAGGAGATTGTTTTGAAGGAAAATGACTCTTTGAGAGAGAAAATAATTTTGAAAGAAAAAGAAAAGGTTTCTATTTCTAAAAAGAAAAATAATTTTAATTCTTGCCATGTTTCTCTTGCTAATAATGTTGCATCATCTTTTCATAAAAATGAGATTCATGATTTGAAAAATAGAATTGTTTGTTTGGGCTCCACTTTGAGCCAATGTACATTTATCCCTCTAAATTGGAATCTATGTTTCCTAATAAACATGTTTCCTATGTTCATGCACAGCATCCATGACATACATCATATACACACAATATACATACACATCACACTCATATGTATGCTAGAGTGTACAAATGTTCACATTATGGCCGCAAAGGCCATCTTGCAAAATTTTATTTTGATAGATTAAATCCTTTTAATTTTGCAAATAAAAATGTTTGGGTTCCTACTGCTATTAACCTCCATGGACCCAAAAAGATATGGGTGCCAAAATTTTCACCACTTATTTATGATGCAGGTGTAGGCTCTCACAAAATGTGAGAGGATTGGTGCCTTGGTGGTGGATGCATTTGAAGCTTAAAGATCAAACCAAATTGATGCATCGCTATCAAGGAGTTTTGGTGGGAGGACCATCATGTTTTGGAGAAATGAATTGGCTACTTCATGTTGGTAACCATTTTATCCTCCACTTTTAAAAATATTTTAAATGCTTATATGCTAGTGTAAGTAACCTAAACTCTATCATATATTGCTTTGTGCCTAAAGTTGAGTTGATTCTTTACCTAAACTCTGAATGTATTTTTGAAAATTTTATTCATGTTTTCAAATGAATTTACATGCTTATTTTTGTTGATTCAAGTTTTTATATACTTTAAATTAAAGCATATATTATTTTGTATGTCTATATCATGTTCATATGCATATCCTATCAAAACTTGAGTTATACATGTACAATTTTTGAGATACATGCTTTACATGCTCTATTTCTTTTATATACTCAATTATTTATTTGATCGTACATTGTATATCCTAGTTTTGATGATTCATGTATAAGCTATATGATATGTCATTTTTTTTTAAAAAAAGGGAAGATTTCTAGTTTTGATTTTTGAGCTTCATTGCCTTATCTTCATGAATATGCTATTCACATGATTCTTGTGGACTCACATTTCTTTTGTTTACTCATGACCTTATTTTCATGAGCATGTATGAGCTTTATAAATCTTGAATGTCAATCTTTGTGTAATTAGCATGTTTTAATGAGATATACATATGTTTTTGTTTCTTCTTTGAAGGATCTTTAACTAGTTTTTCAAAACTATTTTAAACTAGTTATTTATTCATCACTTGGTAGTATTTTTAACTACACTAATACTTTCAAATCTTATTTTTGAAAACTTTTACTCTTTAAGGGTGGTTGATTGGGCGACCATGCCTTGTTTGCCATATTGAATATCTTTTTAACATATGTATGAAATGGTGGATGTTATGAGTTATACATAATTTCAATGTTAGTTCATTTTTGTATACTCATACTTATGTTCTATATATGTATACAACAAATTTCAAGTGGTATTTACATTCTCAAACATACATATATATGATTTTGATTGTGCTTATTTTACATTGTACTTACATGTCTTAAAGCACAAAATTATTTATGCTAAGCTTGATTTTATTCTAAATGTTAATTGGTATTTCTACAAGCTTATGCATGTATTTTGTGATTATTTCAAAAAGAGAAAAAATTCTTTAAAACTTAAAATGATATCTTAATGTGTGTGTGTGTGTGTGTGTGTGTGTGTGTGTGTGTGTGTTTACCTACAAGTGGTATATCAACATTTGTTTTGACAGTTACAAATGGTATAAAAATTTATTTTGTTGACTATATTCAATTTCAAATTTTTTTTTAAGTAGTATCAAAAATTTGTTTTAATCAGTTTTTAAAATTTGTTTGATATGTATTGCCTATATGTAAGGGGAGTTTAATATCTCCTCCATATACAGATTCATGTTGAGTGTATTTTATATATTGAGGAGCTTGACCTCTCTTCTTTATGTGATACACGTGTGTAGGGAGCTTAACATCTCCGTCTATACACTGTATATTATGCTTATGTGGGTTAGGATTTAGTCATCCCTTCTCCATGTAATGCATGTATGCAGGGAGAGTTTCTAGCAGTCTCTCTTCTTCATGAATTTATATCGCATATAAATTTATCTTGTTTGTTTATCTTCACCCCTTTGTTGATGAATTGGTAAAAAAGAGGGAGAAGAATTTACAGTTTATATATGCATGTTTAATATTGTTTATGCATATATATTTGTGTTTAGATTATGTACTTCATTGAATATCTTTATTATTTTTACTATACATGAGTTAAGGGAGAGCTTTTATGAAGCTTATCTTTAATCCATTCATATATAACTCTATGAGTTTTGTCATCATCAAAAAGGGGGGAGATTGTTGACCCAAAGGCTCATCACTCTAATTTTGATGATGATTAACTCATGTAGTTATAGGACTAATGATCTTGTGTCTATTTACAGATTTTTACCAAAATTTTAGTCAGTGTTTAGCTTCAACAAAAGATTCGAAGTCAAGTTTTGAAACTAACATGTGTTGATTCTAGAGCTCGCGCTTCAAGATCGCATCAAGCACTTAAAGAGGAGTCTATCTCATGGATCAAGTTTTGGACCGAGTCAAGATGGAAAAAGAAGATTTTTAAGTGAAGATTTTCAAGACTTGAATCAAGTATTTATAAGTGTTAAGATTTTTATTTTTAGATAAAATGCAAAGGATAGATTAGGTGTGAATTGCTCAAGCTCATACACACACATAAAATATTTCATGTTAAACAGTTTTAGTTTTTGAAAAATATAATTTTGGTTTTGGTCTTTAAAGAATACATATTTCGTTTTCATGAATAGATTTCATTAAAACAAGTTTACAAGATTTATATATGTATTGGATTCTATCCATATACATTGAATGTTCAAATATTTAGAAAAATTTATTTTGATGTTTCTATTTCATGGTTTTAAGTTTTGTTAAAGTCAAAACTTATTTAGAGCTTATTATCAAAAACAAGTATATTTCACCTTCTATATGTATGGGTCATTTCCATACACACTATACTTCAAATGAGTTTTAATATCTTGTTTTTGTATTTGAACATGTTTTGAAAAAATAGATTTTTTTCATTTTAAAGTTGGTTTTAGAAAAAATACAGTTTTTGTTTTAGGCTTAAACTTCTATGCCTCAAAAATAGTTCAAATTATTTGTGATATGTATTGATTTTTTATCACACATATTTGTACTTCAAAGTTTTTCAATAAACTTATTTTTGTGGATATTATAGAATTTAAATAAAATTTTTAGGGTTTACTAATCAAATTTTCAATCCTTAAAACCCTGTTTCTGGGCTACTGGCGGTCGTCCGACTGGTCGATCGAATCAGGGCTCTTCGACCAAGCGGTCGACTGATGTGCACAGAACGTGCACAAGCCTATGGCTTTAAGACCGGACGGTCATCCAATCTAGAGAGGCTGCTCTCTAGATTTAGCCCTGGTCGACCGAGCGGTCAGCCGACCAGAGAGACATGCTTTCTGGTTTTGGCCATGGTCGACCGATGGGCATTGGCGTGGGTGCGGTCGACTGGGCGATCGACCGGCAGCCCCAACGATCTGAAATATAACCGTTGACCGATCGATCGGCTAGTTGACTGATAGGTCATTTTGACCCCCAATGTCTAGTTTTTAGACTGCCTATTAATTGGAACTTTTGGCAAGATTTTTGGTATGATTTTATAGGCTGTTTTCAAGAGCTTTTTTACAGAGTTTCTTAGCAAGTTTTAGAGCTTCATTTTCATATCAAAAGAGAGTTTATCAAGAGTATTTCTCTTGTGTTTTCAAAAGAGTTTTCTTGAGTTTTTCCTCCACAAATCTACCTTGTTTTCTCACACAAGCTTGAGCTTTCCATTTCTATATTTACCTTCTAGGGATCATTTATTGTGAGAGTGTTTTTGGTGATCAAGAGAAGAAGATCACCTAGTATTACACCCCTTGTATTTAGGAGTTATTAAGGTGTGACCTCGGCAAACTAGTGAGCTTGCGTGTATTGTTCTTGCGGGAACAAGTGAGGGACTTGCGGTCCAAGAGACCTTGAGGGAGCTCGTTGTAAATGTTGCGGCACCGAGTGATCTTGCGGGATCGTTATAGTAGAAATCCTTCATAGTTTTAAAGGCGGGGTCGTAAAGCAAGTGTGCTCGAACCTCGAAACAATTCTCTCATGTTTGCGATTGCTCTTCTCTCTCTCACTTGTGTTTATATATCTTGTATGCTTATATTGTTTATATCTTTATATGCTTGATATACTTGTGCTTTATTATTATATGCTTGGGATTGATTGTTTGCTCATACTTATATTTAACCAAGAGAGTTATAATAGCACCTAAATTCTTAGTTTAGAGGAATCTTAAGGAGATAATCCAGAGCCCTTCACTGGGAATTCAACTGTATTCTTTGGTTATACTTGGTGTGTTTAGCATAATAATTTTAGTTTGTATAATTAGTTTTAATTCCACATTATTTGCATTAGATAAGCTAGTCACCTATTTACCCCCCTCTAGGTAACCTACAAATTTTTCGCCTAAACTAAAACTCTGTGGCTACTCCCAAGTTAGCTAGTGAGTCTGCGTGATTATTTTCATACCTAGAGACCCATTTGAAATCTCATCGAGGAATTTTGAATTTTAGTCCAAGAATACATTGTTGATATTTCGCCTTTCGAGCATCCCGTTTGACGTGTTTCTCACTGACTTGGTTGATTACCAATAAGAAATTACATCAAACTTCGAGCCCTGTGACTCCAAAACAACGAGGTAGAGATACAATGTTGGATGCAGTGCTTAAGCTTCCTCGAGATGATGAAGAGAGCAAGCACCAGCTTAGGACTGTCTCATACTTGACTTCATTGTTGGATGTCAAGAAGTCTAGGGTAAAAGATTGTTCAATGATTTATCCTTCTGCGTTAGTGAGGACAATTCCGATGCCTGCCCCTTACTATTTGAAGCTCTGCCCACGTTCAGGATCCATTCTTCTAGTAATCAGCTTGCTCAGTGATCTCTGGTGTGAAATCGGCGATGAAGTCAGCCAGGACCTAGCCTTTGATTGCTATCCTTGGCTCGTACCTGAGTCGATAAGACCTCAATTCTAATGCCTATTTTGATATCCTCCCGAACACCTCTGGGTTCTCTATGATGCTTCACAGGGGATCCTTCGTGAGGACCGTGATCATGAAGGTTCGGAAACATTTCTTAAGCTTCATCGAGATGATGAAGAGAGTAAGCACCAGCTTTTCTAAAGTTTGATATCTAGTTTATGGTCTGTTCATAGAGTAGCTGACATAATACACCAGCTTTTGAATGCCTTCCTCTTTGCGAACTAAGGCTTCACTCACAGTTGACTCCAAGACAATAAGGTAGAGATACAATGTTCCTCCCGACGATGGTTTTAACAGCAGAGGTGGCGAAGTTTGATACCTCTCAATCCTTGGAAGGCTACCTCCCATTCTTCACTCCAACGAAAGTCTGCAGCCCCATTCTTCATCAAGGCTTAGAAGAATGGATTATATTTATCCGTGAATCGGCTAATGAACCGGTTGAGGGTTATGAGATGTCCATTCAACATTTGGACCTCCTTCACGCAAGTGAGTGACTTCATGATAGAATCGCAGATATCTTGTTAGGGTCAACTTCAATGCCCCATTGAGTAACCAGATATCCTAAAAACTTGCCGAAGGCCACCCCAAATGTGCACTTCTCAGAGTTGAGGTTCACCTTGTGTTGCCTTAGAAGATTGAAGGCTTAATTTAAATGTTGGAGGTGATCTGTACACAACACACTCTTTACCAGCATATCATCAACGTATACTTTCATGGTTCTCCTGATCAGGTCCTTGCAGAATTTGTTAACCATCTATTGGAACATAGCCCCCGCATTCTTGAGTCCAAAAGGCATCGCTTTGTAGCAATAAACAATTCCCCGATCAGTGGTGAAAGTTGTCTTATCTTCATCTGATGGGTGCATCTTGATCTGATTGTACCCAGAGTAGGCGTCAATGAAGCTGAGGAGCTCATGGCCCGCTATTGCCTCTACCAGCTGATCGATCCTTGGGAGGATGTAGCCCTTTGGGCAAGCTTCGTTGAGGTTAGTAAAATCGATGCATACTCTCCACTTGCCATTCTTTTCTTCATGAGGACGGGATTGGAGAGCCAATCGGGGTAGAACGTCTCTCGAATGAAGCCTGCTTGAAATAGGCTATCAACTTCATCGCTGATGGCGCGGCTTCATTCCTCGTTCAACCTAGGATTCTATTCCTCATTCATTCTCCTAGGCTTTTGCTTTACTGGTTTAGCATCCGTCTTGATTGAGAGCTTATGGCAGATGATCTCGGGGTCAATCCCATGCATATCGGTGGGTGACCATTTGAATACGTCTGAATTGTCTGATGAAAACTATTTAAACAGCGTATTCCCAAGGGGTGCAAGTTAGAGCCGATTCGGAGGTTCCGCTCTGGATGATCTCAGCCTACCGTGAAAGTCTCAAACTCCTTCTCGTCTTGCTATTGGGTTTCTGACTCGGTGGGTAGGTCAGGATCTTGGCTTTCACTGTACTGTAATTGCTAATAGTCAGCAATCCTCTTTTACTTCTTATTCGCGGGGGAGTCTCTGTTGGGGCTTGCTTGGAAGACATTTTATGTCCAGTCGGAACTCTTTTGGGCTACCGTTGCTACTGTCCTCGTCATTGCTTGGTCACCTCGTATGATGGCCATTCCTGATGGTGTGGGGCACCTTAGGAGTTGATGGTGGGTGGTAGCTCTCATCATGTAGATCCATGGCCTTCCGAGTATTGCATTATAGGAAGATTCAATGTCGAGGACACAAAACTTTGTGATGATATTGTATCGATCCGCTTGGACCGGGAACTTGACTGTGCCGAGAGACCAGGCTTCACTTCCATCGAACCCATAGAGGAGTGACTAGTTCTTGTTTTTCATTGATTTGCAAAGGGGAAATCTTACAAAATATTCGAAGAGAATTATAAGTATTTAAAAGAAAATATACAAGAACTCTCTTCTTAGAGTTTTTGGGGAAGTGTGCCGATAGGAGTCTGGTCAGCGCGCGACTACTTTGTCCCTTTCACCACACGAACGATCAATGCTGGATCCGTCGCATAGGAATTCCTTTTCGCCTGCTTCGAGAATTCCCTTGATGCAAGGAGAAGTTTTGATCATTCAAATGAACCAGGCTGTTGCAACCCTTGCTTAGCTCAGAGAACTATAGGAAAGCGTGTCACTGTTGGAAGCTTTACGCTAATGAAGAACGTGAGTTCTTGCTGATAAAGAGGAGGATCTCTCTCATTCTCTCTCTTTCTTTGGTCAATTTTTTTTTGCTCTTTCTGCTTGCTCGCTCCTCCTTCTGTGTGTGCCTGCTCTAGCTATTTATAGACCAAGTAAAGGATAGCAAATCCCTAAAAATGAGTTTAACAACTGTAAATAAGATGTTGTAATCTTCTAAAGATAGAAATAGCTATGAGCGAGGCTATTTAACCTATGGCAAGGCTTGTTTAGCCTATGGCCAGGCTAGTCTGCCAGACTGTCAATAGTTAAAGGAGTTATTTTCCTTGATTTTCTTCTTTTACTGAGGGATTTGAATCCCTAGATTATCTCTTTTAACAGAGATATTTAACTTATTGAGAAATTTGAATCCCTTAATTATTTTTCTAAATGAGAGATTTATTGTAACCCACTGAGGGATTTGAATCCCTTGATATCTCCTTTAAATAGGAGATTTGTTGTAACCACCCCCTAAAAGGAGTAATCAGCCCCACTAAATTAGTGGGGCAGTTAAATAGGGAAAATGTTCCCTTTCAATTCGCTCGGGGATTTTAAAAGGTCAAATGACCTGAAGCTTTATGCGGAGATAGCCTTGCTGCGAGACTATAGTTTCATGCAGAGCTAGCCCAATATGGAGCTAGCCCAATGTGAAGCTAGCCTTGCTGCGAGGTTATAGTTCCATGCGGAGCTAACTTGAGGCTTCAGGTGAAGCTATCCCAAGGCTTCATGTGGAGCTAGCTCAAAGCTTAATGCAAAGTTATCCCAGTGCGGGGTTAAAGCTCTAAGCAGAGCTAGGAAAGGCTTCAGACGAAGCTGATCACAAAGTTTCAGGTAAAGCTAGATATAAGCTCTCAACAGAGCTGTTCTAAGCTTCAGGGGAAGCTAGATAAAGCTTCAGGGGAAGCTAGCTTCATGCTAAGCAAAGAGTTATCTCTCTGCAGAGCTGTGTAAAGCTTCATGCAAAGCTAAGTAATTTAGCTTTCTGCGGAGGTAGCCCCTTGGGCGAGGCTCATGCGAGGCTAAGTGTTGAGCTAACTTAGCCTCATAGGCCTACTTAGGCTTCTTCAAGAGTAACTCTTGGTTTGCTATCCGCTTCATTGAATCAGTAGGGTTCAAGTTGCTACTTTGTCCCTTAAAGATGCGCAGGAACTGGTCGTCAGCTTGTCTGCTACTCATCTCTTGGGAATGTCGTGAATTAGACATTGTTTAGACTGGTTAAAGTGCTGTCTGGGAGTTTGTCTTTTTAGAGTGTCAACAAAACCCCCTTCAAAGTTTTCATAAATAAAAAATGGACTGGTTTAGATTTTAAAATACTTTGAATTGCAAGTAGATGAATCCACTGGGGATTGGTGTTGTGGTGATCCGTCTGTTCAGTGGTAATTTGGACATAGCAGATAGGAAATCACTGAGAAAAGAATCTGCCGTTCAGAAATGAAAACTGAATATAACAGCAGTGAGATATTCTCTACTGGACTGGGGTATCTAAACTCCATCAGTTCAGAGGTGACAAACTGGACATAACTGATTAAGAATTATCAAACTCAAAATTTTGTGATTCTGAGGTGACGAACTTGACATAACGACAAACGAAAGTCCGCACTGGACAGGAGGATAAGACTTGACTATCTGTCAGTTCAAATGTGATTGACTAGACATGACCGATTGAGAAGCCATTAAGCTCAGCGTGTTCACTATTAAGAGGTGATGAACTGGACATAACAATAAACAAAAGATGACTCGATTTTAGGGACCAATCTATTCAGAGGTAATATGGACATAATAGACTAAGACACACTAAATTCTGAAATCGCTGTCAGAGTAGTTGTATTAACTGGGCAGCTAACCCACTAAGGACTACAAAGGTGAATTGGATCTGGGCACATGTCAGTTTAGAGGTGATTGACTGGACATGACCAACTAAAAGACAGCAAACTCACAATTCGTTGCTCAGAGGTCATAGTATTAACTTGACAGAAAGAACAGTTGATAGAGCCAAACCTGCACAAGGAAAATACAGACTTTTAGAACAGTGCTAGGTCCTTAATTCTACCATGTAGCCTCTGGCTAACGAGTCGTGATTCACAGAGAGGGATAGCGATGGAAGCGTTGTGTAAGTTTCTCTCTTTTAATTTATCAAAATTAATTAATATTTATCTTCTCAATTTTATAAAAAGAAAATAAAATTATTATTTTAAGTTAAGAAGGAGGTGGTAGAAGAAGAGATTGTGGTGTTATTGTTTTATTTATATAAAAAATAAAGACTAAAAAAAGAGAATTATAACTCTAAACTAATGAATTGAAAAAGAAAACAAAAAGAGTACTTACCTCTATTGTTGAATCATAACAAAGATTTACCTCAGCATGAAGTAAAGCAAAGCAAATAGAAAGGAATAAAGGAAAGCAAGGCTTCAGCGAGATCGAGCACAATGAAGAAAAGTGAAAAACCTCCATTGATTGTCACCTTCAATATAAGCTTCTCGAGAAAGGATTATAATAGTATCACTCTATAATAACTCTTCCTCTCTTTTGATCATGTAACTCTCTCTAGCCTAAAAATAAAATAAAATAAAGAAAATAAAAATTATATTGAAGAAGAAAAGGAAACCTAAACTAAATCTCTCTCTGGAGTGGTGCCCCTTCTGCCTTCAAGGTATGAGGGTATTTATAGGAGAAAACCAGAGGGATAGAAAGTGGTAGGGAGAGCTGGCTATTTCTGAATTTGAATCCTCCCCTTATTTACAAACTTGATTTGATTTATCCAAAAATTCAATTCTGATCTGCAGCTTGTTAGCATATTGATTGCTTAATATCACTTATCAATTGATAGAATTCGAAAGAGTGATCAACATAAAACTTGTAGCCTTTCAAGTCTTCTTTCTGGGGCATGTTGAATCATTAGATTTGAGTTTTGGTAGCGAAAGGTATGATTAAAATGCTAAACTATATACAGCCTAAATTCAAATCTAAATTGCTTCATCTCATCCGTTGATCTTCTCCCTATCCATTTATCCTCTTGAATTTTCAATTTGTCTTCTAGAATTGACAAGATATTCATTTATCTTTAGCGAAATGAAACGGTCTCCAAACAATTCATTTTTTCCTTGAAATGAGATGATATTATCTTATCACATATAGTCAATTTTCAGATAAGATAGATTCTATAACCTTTGGATTTGAATCGATCCCCTTTGATTTGATCTTTTGGAGTTAAATTGGATAAATCTGTCAATCTCTCTCTTTTCTTCTTTAATTATCCTACACGTCACTGGATATGAAAATACCTTAATAGTAAAGTTTTATTTAAATATAAATGCATAAATGTGACACATATGATATGAAAACATGTAATGCACGTGTGTGATCTCACCTCCACACTTATCTTTTACTTGTCCTCAAGAAAAACAAAGAGAAAAGAAAAAAGCTAAACTGACCTAACCTAACTCACTTTCCTAAGAATCACGGTTGCACTTAGCACGTGCAACAAACCGTTAAACCTCTAGGTTACCCCTAGAGGACGAGTTTTATCTCGTGAGGGTTTTTAGTGGATTACACCCACAAAATCCATAAAGAAAAAGAAATAAAGTGTTAGTATTTTCGAAAACGCATTTTGAAGGAAAAACTATTTGAAATATTAATGTAAAAATTTAAGTAATTTATAATTCATATGATTATCAAAACTTAGTCATTCCTAAATTTTGTCTCTATTCGAAAACTTGTTTTTAATTAAGGTAAGGATTAAAATTGTATTTCTCATCTAGTCTATTATTTTACCCTAAGTCATATGCGCCTTGTGATCGTGAAAATTTGACGCGGGATTCTTAAATTCTAACTCTTATGCCTTACTATTATATATATATATTATTATTATTTTACATTTATGACGGTAATATTCCTAAGCTCTATTAGGCTTTCTAATTCGCCCATGTAACGAGCCTTAATCGGTGACTCCCAAACCATACGATTTTACGGCACAGTGTGAGAAAACACCCCAAGGACTTAGGACTCGAGCAAATAAGCCCACAAAACTAAGGATTTTATTTATGTGAACCACTTAATCAAAGGATTTTTATATAATATATATATTTTTTAATAAGGCATAAGAATCTTTGTTTTAGAACCCTAAGTGTGTAAGTGTATAAAGTGTGCAAATCTCATTAAGATAAAAATCAAGACCAAATTACTTTTTTAATTTTTCTTCCTAACCTCAAAATCAACAAATAATTTTATTTTGACTAAGTATAAGAAATCCTAATTATGATCCTCATATTCCTTAAAATTAACTTAATTTTTTTACAAAAAGAAGTCAATGTATTATTTTCTTTTCAAAAGTTTTAAAGAAAGGATTTTTTTAAATTAGTGAAGTTAGCATTTTAGTAACCCCTCCCCCACACCTAACTCATGCATCGTCCTCAATGTATGGATGAAATACAATAATACATGAAAAGGTGAAAGGGGAGGAAAATTTTCATCTCAAGGTGGTGGTTTCAGTGGTGGTGTCCTTGAGCCAAGCGCTTCTGCCCAATCTAGATACTGTGAATTTTCATGGAACTCACCTTTCAAACCTCTTTCCTATTAACATTTTTATAATCCTCAATATGAATAGAATCATGCAAGATCCTAGCATGAAAATTTTTCTAGTTATATGATCAATCTTGAGATATCATTACGGAATTATATTGATTTAAAGCTTGGTCCAACAATAAAATGTGGCTTTATGGAGTGGATGATTTGGGCTCAACAATGAAAGGAATAGAAACCGAAACTGACTTGGGAATAAAACTCAAATCAAGTTTAGGTTCAAGCGTCAGAGTTGGATCATGAGTTTGGTCTAAATCATAGAATTGAAGTTCACATTCATTTTCCGATAATAGAATGTGACTATCCAAAATTAGTGGCTCATGTCCAAGCTCTATAGGATAGGAATCGGTGTTGGCTTCAATTAGATCCAAATCGGGTAAGGATACCGGAGTCAACATTGATTCAAAAAGTTAAACTGAATCACAATATTGGAAATCAGTGTCACATTCATATTCAAGTTCAATCTTATTAAAATGAAAATTTGTCAATTTATCAATGGGTTGATATTTGTCAAGTTAAAAGTTTTATGGTGAAATTGAATCTTGGTTTAAATCTTCAAGATACCATGATTCTTCATAAATATGACCAGGAGAATCAGGAGTGGTTGAAAATGTGTTAGTTAGAGTTTTCTCATTCCTATCATTAATTGTGTTGACCAAATGACTCACTTTTTCTTCTAGCTTATTAAGAGATTTGAGACAATCTGTTTGGGATTGAATAGAATCATTTTGGGACTGAATTATGAATTCCATATTCTTTTCTAAGTCAATAGGTTCTTCTTGTTGTGGTTGGACATGAAAATTAGAGTAAGGATTTTGAATTTGAGAATTGTTTGGGAGAATTAAGTCCGCTATGATTTGTACTTGTCGTGTGGACTCAAAGAAGGCTTCAAAAGTCTTTTCTAAAGAAGATTTCTCTTCTATTGGTCTTGGTATGGATTATATGAAGCTATTTGTTGGTAAGGTTGTTGATAGTAAGACTCGAGGGAGTTGTATCCCTACTGACTCGGTGAAGAGTGGTGATGATTGTCCCATTCTTGTTCATAGAACTGGGATTGGGGCATATAATGATTCGCATAAGACCAATCTGGCATATTTGGTTGGTTAGAGTTATGTAATGTAGGGTTGGTAATATCTTAATTGAAAGAGGTTGGGGTGAAATATGGATTTGAGTTATGATAGAATAATTGTAACTATAATCCATTTTCACAAAAACAAACAAAAACAAACAAATAAACAAATAAGAAAATAAAAAAATCTAGCCTATGTTAGGGTAGAGCTTAGACCTAGACAACTCCTAACTGTTGATTGTCCACAGGAGGTATATTGCAGAACCTGACCACGAGTTAATTGGCAATGTAGGAGCAAAATTGGTGGGAGGTATCCGTGCCTAAGCAACGGGCCTAATTATGCCAAACCACCAGCCTTCGGGGTTTTGCCCCTCAATCCCTAACCTTAGATACTGATTTGGCAAGAGTCAACTTCTAACAACTTCCCCCTTAAGTCAATCCCTATTTGAGTCCGAGATGTCCCTAGGGCCAACGTCTACTCAATTTTATGTTAGAATGGGTTAGTGAGTGAGGAGATGATTTTTGGGCTAAGAAAGGGTAATGACTTCCTCACCTTATCTTGTTAAGGATATGCCCTTAGATCGTTTTTGTGCTCGTGTGCAAGTATATAGCAAAAATAATACCCAAGCAATATAACATACAAGTGTGCTTCCTAAGTTATATGCAATGCAGACGTACCTTTTTTTCAACACTCTTCAACAGTAATGTAAAGAAACGAAATAGACAGATGTCCTAAGATGCAAGAGATTAAGCGTTTTTTAGTATTTATAAAGCAACAAGTTAATGTTGATTAGAAACATGTACAGAGTAAGTTAAACAGATAAACTAATAACTGCAGAGAGTTAAATCTACCTGTAAGAGACTACAGTTAGTAGTTCACCACAGTTATGAGTTCTGATGCTCTACCTTCTGGCACAGAGTAACAATATATCCACTATAGTTCTTAGTTTTCTATAATTAGCCCATGTACACAAAAATAAAAAAGAAAAGGGATTAATTCGTTAAAGTAAATTAAAAAGAAAGAAAACTTACCGTTCCTTCCCAAGAACGGCGCCAAAATTTGTTGATCGAGCCAAACATGCACAAGAAAAATACAGACTTTTAGAACAGTGCTAGGTCCTCAATTCTACCGTGTAGCTGTTGACACTTAAAAAAGACAAGATTCTCATTGGTCCGAACGATGTCTAAACTTGTTGACATTTACAAAAGACAAGGGACAGACGAGCTGAAGACCAGTTTTCACCCACCTCCAAGGGACAAGGAAGCGGTTTGGACTCCACTGATCCAGCAAGCAGAACAGTGAACCCGGATTGTTTCTAAACAGACCTCAGCAGGTCTAAGATGCTAGCATTTAGCATTACATTAGCCCAAGGAGATAGCCTCGATTGAGAGGCTAGCATCATCCAGAGCATCGCCAGGAAGCTAACTGATAGCTTCGCCGAAAAGCCTCTTTTCAGGATTTCGCTAAGGATTGCCTCTAGCTCCGCTATGAGCTTCAAAGCGGGCAGCTCCGATATCAGCCTGATATGGTCAACCTTTGACCAATCAAATCTCCTGATGAGATTGGATTCAAACGAATCAAATCCAATCAGGATTCAAATATGGCGGGTGATTGCCGCAATCTCTTGACTCTCTTGAAACGAGTAAGAGAATCAGAGAAAATCCTCCAACGAGATGGAAAGGATCAAAAAAATCGGAAAGATCGACCGACTTGCCATTTCCTAGCTCCGCAGAAGCTATCCTAGCCTCGCAGCAAGGCTACTTTCTAAATTCAAACAGATTCAGTTCAATCTGTTTCCATATCTTCAAAAGGGGACGATTATACCCTTGCTTTCCCTATAAATAGCCCATCAAGGGTACAGGGATAGAGAGATCAGATCGGGAGAGACTTCAAAGGAAAAAAAAAGAGAGGACTCCACAAGCAGAGGCTTCTTTACAACGCACCGTGCGTTCTCGAATTCAGAGACTCTTTAGAGAAATACTTCTCTCTTTCAGGGTGGTGATACCCTAACAACCTCTTTTCCTCAAGGAATCTCCGGAACCAGGCGAGAAGGAATTCCTCACAGAAGGCGGTTTTGAGAAGTAGCAAGAGGGTTCTACCAACCTTCTATTCTCTGATTCCCGGAACCAGGCGAGAAGGGAATCTCATCGCTCGCATCGTCAAAGGGACAAAGTGGTCGCGCGCTGACCAGACTCCTATCGGCACACTTCTCCAGAATCTCTGAGGAGATCTACTTGTAATTTTTTTTTAAGAATACTTGTAATTTAGCTCCTCAAACTCTTTTTTGTAAGTTTTTCCCCTTTGCAAACATAATGGAAAACAAGATGGCGACTCCGCTGGGGAGTGTATTCTCCTCTGCTGAGAATCAAGTGTCGCAATGCGACGAACAGACCCTCGGGTCTATCTCTGAATTCAGAAAAGCCGGTGCAGCCAGATCTTCTCTGGCTAAATCTTCAAGCAAAGTCTCTGCGAAGACAGAAAAGGTTCTCTACAAACCTGCCGCAGTTCTCTGGCGCAACAAGGAAACATGCCCGCAGCCCAGATCCTGCACTTTTGAGAACCTGGTTATCCAGATCGATCAAGGAAGATTTGAAGAAGTCCTCTCTGGGGGTGGCCTGACGCTTCGAGCACGGAAGCACAGGAAGGTCTTCATGACCAAGGTTTCAGATCAGAAACCAGAGGCGGAATTTTGCCAGCACCCCACAGCCCCGCTTGTGGCTATTCAGGTTCCCTGCGAACCTAGAAGACCCCTGTCAAGGCTGATATGGAAGCCTAAACAGGAGTCTTCAACCAAAGCTCCCGGTATAGTCATGCCGAGACTGCGCCTCTCCCGCGAAGAAAAGGGTAAGATGCCCATCTTTCCTGACGACGCTGCCAGCCATGAAGTCACGACGGCAATCATACCGTCACCTGAATCAAGGGCAGCAAAGCCTTTTGTCAGCCTCGCTTCCACAAGCGAAGCTATTGTGCCACAACGAATTCACTGGGTTCGCGGCCGCAAGGCTAAGACCGCAGTGTTGTCTGAGGTTGATCCCCTTCGCAGCAGAATAGCGGGCAAAGCACCACAGCGTGCTCCGCTCCCCAATTCATCAGGCACTAAGCTCGCACCCGTCGATGAAGCTAGCGCAAAAGTACTATTCAGTACTAATCCCTTCTGCAGGGATAAGAAGAACGGAGCATCATCCCTTGTACGCTCCAGAAAGGCCTCTCCAAGGGTTTGTTCAGGCTCTGTTGAGCCTAACCTGCGACAATTCTTGACAAACAAGCGGGAATTGGAGTCTCTCCAAACCACTTCCCCTTGTTGTCAAAGAGGATGCTGACTTGTGACAATCCATTCAGCCCGCTGTCGGCAATATCCAATCAAGGCTGCATCTCCGCACCGTCAATCGGTGTTTGACCGGTTGTCCACACATGCCACAGAGAAGCATCATGAAAGGAGCACTTCGCGAGGCCCAGCCTTCGCGTCCGTCAACATGACCAGAAGAGGACGAGAGCGACACAGGGAAGGTCATACATCTGATGATACCCCTTTCGGCTCCCCAGATCCAGATTATAGCCCGGGCTTGGGTGAAGTCTTGGTGCAAGAAGAAGGTGTTTTCTGAAACACCAGATCCAGGGTGGCGATACCCTATAATTATGAGCAGCCTTCCTCCTCGACGGTCCCAACCGTGCCACAGCCCAGGCGGTCACCCCAATCATCCGATGGAGAAGATGAAGACAGCGGGTATGCCTCTTCAGCAACAGTCAGTTCTATGCGAACGGACAAAGCATCGGTCAATATGACCGATAACGCCAATGATGACCTTTGTCGGCGTTTGGAAGCTCAAGAGCAAACCTCCAGGACCCAGCAGGAAGCCCTGGACAATATTCAATAGATGCTTGCCCAACTCCTCAGCAATCGGGGCGGCGATGATACCGGAAGCCACCACGATGAGGAGGGACACTTTAGCAATGATCCGAAATCCAAGGGAGGTTCTTCCCTAGATGTTGAAGTCCTTAAAGGCCTTCAAGCTCAAATTTCATCCCTGGCTCAGAAGGATGAATTTAAGAAAGTGGGGGTAGTCCGTCCTTACCCACTGGAATGGGATTCAGTGCCATATCCGCCAAAGTTCAAACCACCAACGTTGCATACGTATGATGGTAAGAGCTCGCCCAATCAGCACATCTACTATTTTCGGTCCCAGACCGGTAATGTTCTAAACAACGACGCCATCATGGCTAGGTTATTCATCGGCACCTTGAAAGGGGTGGCATTCGACTGGTTCCGAAGCCTTCCTCAGGGCTCTATCAATTCCTGGGTCGACCTGGAAACTCGGTTCCTCTCTCGCTCTATGAGGATGACACCGAAGTGACCATGGACAAGCTCCTTTCCACTGTGCAGAGGAAAGGCGAATCTGTCCGTGAATACATTGAGCGGTTCAGAAATCTATCTCTGATGTGCCCAGCAGGGATGCCTTTACCCATGCTTTTACAGACATGCAGACACAACTTCTTGGATCAAGTAGAAGTCCGCATGGGGGCTGTCAAAGCCCATACTTGGAAGGAATTAGTCGAACAAGCTGAGATAGCTGAGAAGTCGGCTAAAAAGTTCGAGCCATCCGCCCCTAGAAGCAAATGGGGCGCGAACAACAAAGGGCGCAGCGATCTCTCGCAGTCTTCCCAAGCTAAAGGGAAGGAAATTATGTCCGTCGAGCTGACCGGGGACATGCAGTCAAAGGCCAAGAAGAGCGGCTTCAACAATCAGGAGCCCAAGTTCCCTCCTAAACAGTACTCCTTCAGAGACGACCAGGTGGTCACGATATTCCATCTGCTCCACAAAGGGAATAAGATGAAGCTGCCAGATGCTCGACGCCCTGATGAGATAGGGCGCACAAATGATCCCAAGTACTGCCTCTACCACAGGATGATCCACCATCCTACTGACAAGTGCTATGTCCTTAAAGACCGGATACAAGCCCTGATTGATGCCGGCGTCCTCACACTGAAGACGGAGCAGAAGAAAGTCACTGCCAATATGGTGACTCTCGAGTTCGGCAGCACCCAGAAGGTCACAGTTCCTGACGGGACCTATCCAGCCCCGGCGCCGCGGTTGGAAGTCAAGCATCCTCCAGCCATGACTCAATACAACAAGGGTCTCGTCCCTTTGACATTGGAGACGGGGGAAGTTATGTGGATACACCCTGACCTCGTCCAAGACGTACAGCGGACGTCAAAGGACTCCAGCAAAAAGGGCAAGTCCTGCAATGTCATCTCTGTCCTGCCAGATGATGGTAATCTTACTTCGGCTTCCCTCAGCGATTCAGAGGGAGAGAAGCATGCCTGTACAGTGCAGGCAGATGCGCCCCAACAGACGGGCACCCGGTCTGGAAAGTCATATCAAAGGCAGTATGACAAGCCTACTGGCGAGATACAGCAGCAAACGACGTCAGTACCAATGCCGGCATCCACTCCAATCCCAGCCAAGGGAAAGGAAAAGCCTAAGGAGGTGCGGTTCGACCATGTGTTGAAGAAACCGCCAAGCCAAGGGCTAGACACACCCTTTCGCTTTGATATATTGGCCCACTTAGCCAATATCCCGGCTCGTATCATAATACACGAGCTTCTTCGTCTCTCTAAAGAGACAAGAGAGGCACTCAGAGATGCGCTGGCCAACTCGGAGTCCTTTCTGACATGCATGCCCGAGGTTCCTGGCGTTGAGATGCGGCCTTCCTGCTCAGAGTGTCATCACGCGCAATCCAAGGTGCCTGCTATTACCTTTACGGCGGAAGATATGCTTCTCAAAGACAACAAGCATGATCGACCTCTGTACTATACCGGATATATCGGTTCAACATGCATTGAAAGAGTACAAGTCGATCCGGGGTCTGCACTCAGCATCATCCCCAAAAGGCTCCTCTATTTCCTCGGCATACCATTGTACAGGTTGTCCGCAACCACCACTACAATATATGGTTTCAATGCCGGGAGCAGTCATCCACTTGGGAAGATTCGGCTCCGCTGCAGAATCGGAAGCTTGAAGTCAGAGGTGACATGCTATGTCATCGATGCGGACACATCATACAACCTGCTACTGGGACGACCATGGATCCATGCCAACTGGATCGTTCCTTCCACTCTCCATCAGTGCTTCAAATATGTTGAAGATGATGCGACAGTACGAACTGTCTTCGCTGAGAAGCAACCCTTCAAGGGGGTGGAGAACTACTTCACTGATGCTCTCCTATATCAAAAGGCCAGTGGAACGCCGGGAGAACTATTGCCAGACGATGATGAAAGTGGCAATGAGGCGGATTCGAAATCCGAAACGAGCATGCCAGCCATTCTGATTGGCGAGCCAATTGTAGCATGCTTTAATGATCCCCGATGTAAGATCCCTCCTGAAGAGGAAGGCGAATGGATAATTAATGATAATATTTCTTTTGATTATCCTGCGAGCATCGAGTCGATTAAATCCATAATGGATGGCTCTCTTCATATGCCCGTACATAAGCCGAGTGTGGCTAGCACATCTGTGGAAGCCGTAGAAGGGGCCACGCTGGTAGTCCCTCCGTCCAAGCAAGGCCAGGCGACGATAATCTTCGGCAGAGCCCGACCAGGAAGATTCTCAACTACAGACTCAAGCTCAGAGTCGGATGCTCCACAGTTCTTTCATTACGCGCCATCAGCGCGCCATATTATGAAGAAGATGGGTTACAACTTGAAGCAGGGAGCGGTCCTAAACTTCGGAAAAGGAAGACGCAGCTTGATGCGTAACTCCGTCCCAAGAGGGAAACCTGCAAATTACTATGATAGTACACGCAGGGGGTTAGGGTATGTCACACCCACATCATCAACAGCAGTTCAGGTCAAAGGCGATGGATCGATTCCATCACAGTCGGCCTCATCCTCCGAATGGGATTCTGATGTCAGCATAGGAGGGATATTCGAAAGCCTCATGACTTCAAGCAGTCAGTTGGAACCGCAGAGGTTGCCGATGAGGAATCATGGGCCCAGCAATTGAGCCTTCAATGGGAAAAGCGGTTTGAGCTGCGCGAGCCGCCTACCGAAGACAAGGTGATCCAGGTCAACTTGGGCAGTCAAGATCATCCCAAACCGATTTTCATAAGTGAAAGCCTATCACTTATCGAAAAGGAAGAATTGATGATGCTCGTAAAAGAGTATATAGATGTCTTCGCCTGGAGCTATGAAGACATGCCTGGACTTGATCCACAGGTCGCTATGCACCGTCTAAACATCAAGCCTGACGTTAAGCCAGTCAAGCAGCAACAACGTCGGTTCCGCCCAAACATCATGGAGGCTATTGAAGCCGAAGTTCATAAGCTCATTGCTTGTGGCTTCATCCGGGAGGAACAACATCTAGATTGGGTGGCTAACATAGTCCCCGTCCTCAAGAAGAATGGGAAAATACGGATCTGCATCGACTACCGTGATCTCAATACGGCCTGTCCCAAAGATGAATTCCCACTGCCAATCACTGATGTCATGATCGACAACACATGCGGGTTCGAAAGGATGTCCTTCATGGACGGCTTCTTAGGGTACAACCAGATCAAGATGTATCCTGATGACGAGAAGCATACTTCTTTCCGAACGCCATTGGGGGTATACTGCTACACTGTAATGCCCTTCGGACTGAGAACGCCGGAGCAACCTACCAGCGGGCGATGAGCATGATCTTCCGCGACCATCTCCGAAAGACGGTGGAATGCTATGTTGATGACATTGCCGTCAAAAGCCGCAGCAAAGATGAGCATCTTCACGATCTGAGAACGATGTTCGACATAATGCGGGCTCATCAGCTAAAAATGAACCCGACAAAATCCTTCTTGGGAGTGTCTAGTGGCAAATTCCTTGGGTTTATTGTCACATCAAAAGGAATTCATCTTGACCCAGACAAAGTCAAAGCCATCCAGGACATGCATCCCCCGAGGAACCTCAAAGAGCTCAGAGGCCTACAAGGCAGGTTAGCCTACATCAGAAGATTCATAGCAAATCTTTCGGGCCGTTGCCAGCCCTTTACCCGTCTCATGAAAAAGGGTACTGCCTTCATATGGGACCAAGCCTGTCAAGAAGCTTATGAAGACATTAAGAGGTATCTCACAAAACCTCCGGTCTTAGTGGCCCCTACATCAGGAAAACCATTCTTGCTTTATGTAAAAGCTCTGAACTATTCCCTCGGTGCCCTCCTCGCTCAGAAGGATGACAATGGCCATGAGCAGGCCATTTATTATCTGAGCAGGACTCTCATAGGAGCGGAATCTCGCTACAATCCTATTGAGAAAGAGTGTTTAGCTCTCGTCTTCGCTGTCCAGAAGACACGACATTATTTGGTCGGCCAAACCATACATGTCATCTCCAGGGTGAACCCTTTACGTCTTCTCATGACGAAGCCAGGGTCGCTGAATTCAAGGTTGGCTAAATGGGCACTTCTGCTGTCTCAATACGACATGACCTTTATTCCTCAGAAGGCGGTCAAAGGCCAAGCCCTTGCGGAATTCTTAGCTGCTCATCCAGTTTCGGAGCATTCAAAACTTCACGAAGACATCCCTGATGAAGTCTTCGAGTCTAATACAACCTCAGCAGAGGAAGTGTGGCAGATGTTCTTCGACGGAGCATCGCGGATGGGCCCCAAAGGAAAGATTATTGCCAGAGTGGGGGTTGTGTTCATCTCCCCACAGGATCATGTCCTTCCCAGAGCATTCTCCTTGATAGAATCATGCTCTAATAATGTAGCAGAATACAATGCTCTGCTCATCGGTCTCCAGCTTGCCCATGGAATGGGGGTACGCTACCTCGAAGCTTACGGCGATTCAAAGCTGGTCATCAGTCAAGTCAAAGGCGAATATGAAGTCCGCCATGAGGACTTGGTGCCCTACTATCATACAGCCATCGAACTGGCTAGCCTATTTGAAGGCTTCTACATCGGGCATGTGTCTCGATCTCAGAACACCAAGGCGGATGCTCTCGCTGCACTAGCAACAACGCTAGCCTTGCCAGCCGACACCGAGTATCACCTCACAGTCGCAACCCGACATCTTGTATGCTCCAAGCATATTCTAAGGATCCAAGAGGTCCATAATATCTCCGTGGATCTTGAGCCGAGGGATTGGCGCTTCCCTCTCATTGACTACGCTCTGCACGGTCTGCTCCCAGACGACCCCAAAGAAGCGGCGTCCATCAGACGAAGGTCGCTCCGTTTCTACTATGATCCTACTATGAAGACACTCTACCGTCGTTCATATGACGGTGTCCTCCTCCGTTGCCTTTCCCATTCAGAGGCACAGGAAGTGCTTAAAGAAGCACATGATGGCATTTGCGGGGCTCACCAGCCAGGTCCAAAGCTTAAAGACAGGCTGCACAGACTAGGGTACTACTGGCCGACCATGATGGCCGATGCCGCCCAATATGCACGAAGGTGTAAGGCATGCCAGGTCCATGCAGACTTCATACACCAACCTTCGGAGTTGCTCCACCCTACTGTTGCTTCATGGCCATTTGAAGCATGGGGAATCGATGTCGTAGGGCCAATCAGTCCCTCTTCGGCAAGAGGTCACCGGTTTATCCTGGCAATAACCGATTACTTCTCAAAATGGGCAGAGGCCACACCGTTGGCCGAAGTTAAAACCTCCAATCTGGTTAGCTTCATCAAACACCATGTCATCCATCGATTTGGTGTCCCCAGGCGGATCATCCACGACAATGGTCCTCAATTCATAAGCCAAGGATTCTATCGGTTCTGCGACAAATACCGAATTCAGAATATGGCTTCAACAGCTTACAATCCTGCCGCCAATGGTTTAGCAGAGGCATTTAACAAGACAATCATCAAGCTGCTCAAGAAGTTTGTCTCCTCGAACAAGCGAGATTGGGACGAAAAGCTCGGTGAATGCCTTTGGGCTTACCGGACTACGATTCGGACACCGACAGGCAATACGCCTTTCTCCCTAGTATATGGGTGCGAAGCGGTCATCCCATTGGAAATCCAGGTGCCATCATTGCGGGTAGCCTTGACTACTAAGATGACATCAGAAGACAATGATCGCCTGCGTCTTCAAGAGCTCGAAGCCCTGGACGAGAAGCGGCTGCAAGCTCAGCAACACATCGAGCTATATCAGGCTCGGATGTCAAAAGCCTTCAATAAGAAGGTCAAGCAGAGAGTCTTCTAGAAAGGAGACCTGGTCTTAGCCGTCAGACGACCGATGATCATGACACACAAGACCAAAGGCAAATTTCAGCCTAAATGGGAAGGACCGTTTGTGATAGAGACAGTCTATTCAAACGGAGCATACCGCCTTACAACTGCAGATGGCGACCTACTCATGATGCCGATCAATGGCAAATTCTTAAAGAAGTATTATCCTTAATCGAGGATCCTTCTCTCGATCATGTTAACATTACACCTCTGATCGAGATCCGCGCGTCCGAAATGCGCACAAAGAGAGCCTCTCTCTTTCTCCAAGCATACCAAACCTGTTGATGGCTGGGGGTTTGCTTAAAATCCCAAGGGATCTGCTCCCACTTGATTCCCTCTCCAGAATCACTTACCAATTCTCATCCATAGAATGGTAAGACCACATATTCCGCTGTTACGTTAACATTAAACCTATGACAGCAGTCCCCTCATTTCTCCTCATGAGAGTGAGACCTCCAAAGTCACTTACCAATTCTCATCCATAGAATGGTAGGACCACACATATTCCGCTGTTACGTTAACATTAAACCTATGACAGTGACTTCCTCGCTTCTCCCCGAGAAGACGAGACCTTTTTCAAATCCAATCCGAATTGTGAAGCTTGGTGGCTTCTCAACCAGTTATGTCATTGCGACCTCTGAACTGGCGGATAGCCAAGTTTCATCTACTATTGAGCTTAGTGGCGTCTCAATTGGTTACGTCATCGCGACCTCTGAACCAGCAGACAGCTAAGTCTCGATCTCGAGTCCTGTTGACATTTACAAAAGACAGGTCTCGATACTTGTCGACATTTACAAAAGACGAGTATCACCAACCTTGAGCTTGGTGGCGTGTCATCCGGTTATGTCATTGCGACCTCTGAACCAGCAGACAGCTAAGTCTCAATCCCGAGTCCTGTTGACATTTACAAAAGACAGGTCTCGATACTCGTTGACATTTACAAAAGACGAGTATCACCAACCTTGAGCTTGGTGGCGTCTCATCCGGTTATGTCATTGCGACCTCTGAACCAGCAGACAGCTAAGTCTCAATTTCGAGCCCTGTTGACATTTACAAAAGACAGGTCTCGATACTTGTCGACATTTACAAAAGACGAGTATCACCAACCTTGAGCTTGGTGGCGTCTCATCCGGTTATGTCATTGCGACCTCTGAACCAGCAGACAGCTAAGTCTCAATTCCGAGCCCTGTTGACATTTACAAAAGACAGGTCTCGATACTCGTTGACATTTACAAAAGACGAGTATCACTCATTGTTAAGCTTGGTGGCTTCTCAACCAGTTATGTCATTGCGACCTCTGAACTGGCAGATAGCCAAGTTTCATCTACCATTGAGCTTAGCGGCGTCTCAATTGGTTATGTCATTGCGACCTCTGAACCAGCAGACAGCTAAGTCTCAATCTCGATGCTTGCTGACATTTACAAAAGGCAAGTATCTCCCCTTTTAGCCCCACAATGGGCTAACCTCGAGACTGGCAACATCTCAATTGGTTATGTCATTGCGACCTCTGAACCAACAGACAGTCATGTCTCATTATCCAAACAGCAGAAGTCAAAAGGAAAACTTTCTATTAAAGCCAAAAAGATGGGATACATGGAGGAGCATATACAATGGCCTACAGGCGTATATGGTAAGATCGAATCCGATCCCCGAGCGAAGCTAGCCTCGTTCTCCTGTCATCAGCAGCCTGGGCCAGCGCCTGTGATCTCAGCTCATCCTCATCGAAGTCCACCGCCTGAGCCAGACGAGCCTCAACCTCCGCCAAAGTCGCCCTTTGTGACGACTTCTGCCGTGCCAGTTCCTCACTCCGAGCCCTGAGCTGCTTAAGCCGCGCAGTCTCTTCAAGACACACCGATGTAGCCTTGGATAAGAGGAGATTTGCTTTCCTGATCATCTCCTCGGCCATTCTAATCTTATCTTCGGCATCAAGAAGAGCACTGGTGGAAGCGTCAATTGCATTCCCAACCTCTACTTGCTCTGTCTCCAAGGACTTCAAGTCAGAGGAGATAGCCTCAGCGGCCTCTTGAGCAGCAAGCCGAGCTTCGCGCCTTTGCGCGACAAGATGTGTGAGCCGCTCATCAGCTAAAGACGTCGGGTCAGAACAATGAAGATGGCGCCACTCCTCTACATCCTTCTCAAGGTTATCCACCAGGAGTTCCAGAGCAGAAGCCTGGTGATACCCCTCAAAGTCCCGGATACACTCAATGCCACGGGAGAGAACCATCTTCAGCTTCGAGGATGGCACAGGCGAGCCCTTCAAGACTAGACCGATAGTCTGCTCCAAACTGTTATAGAAGCTGTCGACCAGATTACCGATGAAGTCATTCTCAGCTTCATCAACCCTTGAGACAACCTCGGAGCAATCTACCATCCTAGTCGACACCGCCACAGAAGAAGAAGCGGGAACGTCGACAGCAGCAGGGCAAGCCAAAGGTGACCTCGGCGGAGTCCTCAGCGACACCAGCACGCCAGCCACCGCGGAGGTAGGACTGGCAACCACCTCTGGAGCAACAGGCTCAACCACCTGAGTTGGGGAGGCAGGGCTGGTGATCACCCTCAACTCCATACTAGCCGGCATCTCACTCGGGAGTAAAGGCATCTGTGAGACTGCCGTCTCCACAACCCCCGACCTCTCAGTTGTCATGGGCTGATAAGAGGGGAGGTCGCCATACAGCGCGTCCAACACAGCAGCATCCGCCGCGGTCGAAGCACTCGACTCGCCCTCTAACCTCTTAGGAGGACCCTCCGCTTCCTTCGAAGCTGATGCACCTTGGGGACGAATACCTGCAACAAAATCAAGGTCAAAAAAGGAGACGCAGCAAACAGGCGAAGACCAAGAGATCGTAGTCATACTGATTGCTAAAACAAATGAAACAACCAATAAAGTTAAGAATGTACCGTGTAGCTTGTGGCTAACGGGTCGAGTCCACGAGGAGGGATGCGATAGAAGCGTTTCGGTGAAGTAAATAGAAACAACGAAATGTGTTAGTTTTTTTTTTAAGAAAAAGAGAATGGAAGGAAAAGAGATGAAAAAGAGAAATTTCAACTTTCAGAAAAGGATTTGGAGAAAGTGATTTGTAAAAAGCTTTAAGAGTTGTGATGTTGTTTTATAATATGAAATCAAATCTGGGCTTACTATCTTCCTACTCAATTGTCATTCTTCTCTTAAAATATTAAGTCCCTCGAGTTCATTTGCAAAACTTAAAGTTGATTCTTTTTAGAGAGCTTTGAGTAAAGCACATAAGATGTAGAGAGGTTGAGTTCTTTATCTTCAAGAAAGAGTTGGAATCAGATATTAAAACATAAAGCGCGAAGAAGCAAGAATGAATTAAAAATGATTCACAAGAAGATCAAGAGAGAATAGTGAATTCAACTATCTATGCCCATCCTCATGTGCCTTCAAGAACACTTTCAAAAAGAAAGGCATGTAAGGGAGGCATGCATATGAGTCATCGGGACTTTTCCTTTTAAAAATAGAGGAGAAGAAAACAAGAGAGATTCCGATAGCAAGCCCAGAAAAAGCGTTTAGTTACTCATGGAAAACAAAGAACACAACGACATAATAACAAGCATACCGTACTGCAAGTGAAAGAGAAATCGGCTCGACCTTTGTATTGTTGTCACTTCAATCCTTCAAGTACAAGCTCTCTGTCCTCTCTCTCACAAGTTTTTGAAACTGGATTACAACTTAAAAAACAAAATTACAACTTGAGTTCTAGCTAACAAATAACCTAGATCCTAAGAAAATAAAAGCAAAGTTTAATCCTAGTCTTCGCCTTTTTCCCTTGCTGAACGAGGTATTTATAGCCAAAAACCCCAAAATCAGGATCCCGGGAACGTTGGGGGAGCAAACGCTCCCCCAACTGAAGTTGTTAGGCCGCGGAAACGCGGCTTTTGCCGCGTTTCCGCGGCCTTGGTGTGGCCAGGTGGCCACACCAAGAGTGAGGGCTTTCCTGGTTTGAAGGGGAGCTCGTATCTTCAGCCTGTTTCCTTGTTGCTGCTTCAACCGCTGACTGAATCAGCTTTTGATTTCCTTGGCTTCGATTCCTCGATTTAGGGAGAGATTTTCTCAACCCTTTGATAGCCCAGATTTCTTCACTTCGAGTTTATTCTGAATTAATTCAGAATAAAATGGGCTTTTGGGCTTGTTCCTCATTTATTTCTTTGAGCATTTGGGCCTACATTTAGCAAAGAAAAAGACACTTATTAATATCATTTATTAGCAAATAAGTATGGTAAAGTGACAACATGTATGCAATGTATGTGACAAATCACACCCCCACACTTATCTTTTGCTCGCCCTCGAGCAAAACGTTAGACTGACTTGAATCAATTATTAGACCACTTTCGCAGGTCACTCGATTGCACTGAGCATGTGCAACAAGCCGTTAAACCTCTAGGTCACCCCTAGAGGACGAGTTTTGTCTCGTGAGGGTTTTCAGCGGATTACACCCACAAAATCCAAAAAGGAAGAGAAAAGGTTAGTATTTTCGAAAAGCATTTTTTTTTTTTTTTTTTTTTTTATTTTTTTTTTTTTATGGAAGGCGAAAATATTTGAAGTATATTTGTGAGAGTTTAAGTAATCTATAAGTTATAGGAATATCAAAATTTTCATTCCTAAACTTAGTCTCCATTCAAAAACATGTTGTCAATTAAAGTAAGGAGTCAAACTGTACTTCTCATCTAGTCTATTAATTTACCCTGAGTCGTATGCACCATCGTGACTGTGAAGTTTACTAAGGGTTCTTCAACATTAACTCCTATGCCTCATATTTATTTATTATTATTTTATTTTTTTTTTTTTGTGAATTTTATTCCTCAATTTCATTAGGCTTTCTAATCTGCCCATGTAACGAGCTTTCAGTCGGTGACACCTAAACCAGACGGTTTTAGGGCACCAGGTGAGAAAACACCCCTAAGGACCTAAACACCCGAGCAGATAAGGCCACGAAACCAAGGTTTTTATTTATGCTATGTAACCCTTTTAGGCGTGAATACTTATGCTTCATGAGGCATAAATACCCAGCTTAATCAGAGGATACACATTATTTATACTAGGTACCCCTTTTAGGCGTGAATACATATGCTTCATGAGGCATAAGTACCCAGCTTAATCAGAGGATACACATTTTTTTTTTTCTTTTTCAAACTTGTCTAATTATCTTTTGCATAAATACTAAAGCTTGCTTAGGCCAAAGCACCTAGCTACTCAATAATTAGAGCTTTTTTTTTTTTTTTTTTATAAGGCATAAGAGTCTCTGTTTTCAAACCCTAAGTGTGTTAGTGTATTTTGTGTGCATATGTCATCAAGGTAAATATCAAGACTAAATTACTTTCCCAAATTTCTTCCTGACCCTAAAAATCAAACAAGTTATTTTATTTCGACCAAGTATAAGAAATCCTAATTATGATTCTCCTATTCCTTAAAATTGACTTAAATTCTTACAAAAAATATATCAAAATATTGTCTACCCTTTCAAAAAATTTCTCTTTTTTTTTTAAAATTTATATATATCCATTTTTTTCTTTTTTTCTTTTTTTTTATATATATATATTTTTTTAATCAGCAATGTTAGAACCCTCCCCCACACTTATCTCATGCATTGTCCCCAATGTATGAAAGAAATGTATAAGTGCATGAAATAAAATGGAAAGGAGGAAAGTTACCGATACACTGGGTCAAAAAGACCCATTATCGTTTCATCTACCGGCACCGATTCCAAGAAAGGTTTAAGGCGTTGACCATTTACCTTAAAGTCATTTCCATTCTTGGGGTCACTGATCTCAACTGCACCATGTGGAAACACGGTTTTTACAACGAATGGCCCAGTCCATCGTGATTTCAATTTTCCTGGAAAAAGATGAAGCCTAGAATTGTAGAGTAAGACTTTTTGACCAGGGACAAAGGTTTTTCTTATGATGTGCTTGTCATGGAAAATCTTCACTCTATCTTTAGTGATCCTAGCATTTTCATAGGCCTCATTTCTCAATTCCTCCAATTCGGAAATTTGTAATTTCCGAAGGTCACCGGCCTTAGTCAAATCGAAATTCAACTGCTTGATTGCCCATAAGGCTCGGTGCTCTAACTCAACGGGCAAGTGACAAGGTTTGCCATAGACTAACCTATAGGGAGACATTCCTAAAATCGTCTTGAAAGCGGTCCTGTAGGCCCATAGAGCATCAACAAGTTTTAAGGACCAATCTTTCCGGTTTTGGTTCACAGTTTTCTCCAATATAAGTTTGACTTGTCTATTTGAAACCTCAACTTGCCCACTGGTTTGAGGATGATATGGTGTGGACAACTTGTGAGTTATGGCATACTTTCGCATAAGGGCTTCAAAAGATCTATTGCAAAAGTGGGTGCCATTATCACTGATAATAGCACGAGGGTTCCGAAGCGGGAAAAAATGTTCTCTCTCAGAAACTTTATGACAACTTTGTTATCATTAGTTTTACACGGAATGGCTTCTACCCACTTGGACACGTAGTCCACAGCAACCAATATGTATTGGTTCCCAAATGAGTTAGGAAATGGACCCATAAAGTCGATGCCCCAAACATCAAAAGTTCTATTTCTAGAATTGGGTTGAGGGGCATCATATTTCGAGGTGAGATCCTACCTACCATTTGGCATCTAGGGCACGTCTTGCAATATTCATAGGCATCCTTGAACAGAGTGGGCCAATAAAACCCACTTTGTAACACCTTTTCAGCTGTCTTGCGGGGACCAAAGTGTCCACCGCATGCAAGTTCGTGACAAAAGGACAGAACACTCCTAACCTCCTCATCGGGAATGCATCTCCTAATAATTTGGTCGGAACAGTACTTGAAAAGATATGGTTCCTCCCAAAAGAAATACCGAACTTGGGATAAGAATCGGTAAACATCATTTTTGGACCAATGAGACGGAGTTTGGTTTGTGACTAAGTAGTTCACTATATCAGCAAACCAAGGTTCCCTAGAGATAGCTAAGAGATGTTCATCAGGAAAATCCTCATTGATGGGTAATTCGTTGCATGGAGAATTGGGAATCCGTGAGAGATGGTCAGCAACGACATTTTCTACACCTTTCTTGTCTCGAATTTCGAGATCAAATTCTTGAAGAAGGAGGATCCAACGAATGAGTCGGGCCTTGGCATCCTTCTTCATCATGAGATACCTAAGTGCAGAATGATCGGTGAAGATGCTGGTTTTGGACCCTAGTAGGTAGGGACGAAACTTCTCTAAGGCAAACACTACTGCCAAGAATTCCTTCTCGGTCGTAGTGTAGTTCAGTTGAGCGTCATTGAGAGTCCTACTAGAGTAGTAGATCACATGCTGCTTGCTATCAGTACGTTGTCCTAGGACAGCGCCTATGGCAAAATCAGAAGCGTCGCACATAATCTCAAACGGCTTAGACCAATCCGGGGCAGATATGATTGGTGCAGAAATCAGCTCTCTCTTAAGCTTCTCCCAAGAAGTGATGCAGTCAGCATCGAAAGTGAAGGACACATCCTTAGCTAACAGATTAGTCAAGGGCCTAGCAATTTTGCTAAAATCCTTGATAAATCTACGGTAGAAACCAGCGTGTCCTAGGAAGGATCTAATGTCCTTAACGCATTTGGGCATGGGAAGCTTAGCAATAACCTCGATTTTGGCTCTATCCACTTCTATTCCTTTCTTGGATATTTCATGACCCAAGACAATTCCATGTTTCACCATGAAGTGGCATTTCTCCCAGTTTAGTGTCAAATGTTTTTCAGCACAACGTTGGAGGACGAGTTCAAGATGGTGGAGACATTGAGTGAATGAATCTCCGTAGATGGAGAAATCATCCATGAAGATTTCTAAGAAGCGCTCTACCATGTCAGAGAAAAGACTCAACATGCAACGTTGAAACGTTGCTGGGGCATTGCATAAGCCGAATGGCATTCGACGATAAGCAAATGTCCCAAATGGACAGGTAAACGTGGTCTTTTCTTGGTCCTCAGGAGCGATAGGGATCTGGTTATAGCCCGAGTAACCGTCCAAGAAGCAGTAGTACTCGTGACCCGCTAAACGTTCAAGCATCTGATCAATGAAGGGAAGTGGAAAGTGGTCCTTACGAGTTGCAGCATTTAGTTTCCTATAGTCAATGCAAACTCGAATCTTCGTGGGAAGTCGAGTTTGAACCAACTCTTTGTTCTCGTTTTCCACTACGGTGAAACCAGATTTCTTTGGGACCGCGTGGACAGGACTGACCCATTGGCTATCCGAAATGGGATAAATTATCCCATTGTCTAAGAGTTTTATGATTTCAGCATGAACAGCCTCTTGCATTATAGGGTTTAACCTACGCTGCGGGTCTCTCTTGGGTGTGGCATCTTCATTGAGATGGATGCGGTGTTGAACGATGGTTGGACTTAATCCCTTGATATCAGTCATAGTCCACCCGATGGCTTCCTTATGTTTTCTTAGAATATCTTTCAAATCTTTTTCTTCCCCGTCATTTAAATGGGAGGCAATGATGACGGGAAAGGTCTCTTGTTCGCCTAGATAGGCGTACTTGAGATGCGCAGGAAGGGCTTTCAATTCTAAGGAAGAGGAAGGCTCACTAGAAGGACTAGTCAAATCTGTTGGCTCCATAGTTGGTGAAATCGGGTTTGAAGCCCAATTCACGACAGAATCTACCACCTGATCGAGATTAAAGTCATCAGACTCTAACTCGAAGTCAATCTCCATTTCTGATTCCAATTCTTCCCCGTGTTCACTTGTCAAGTTCTCAATTTGGTTTACTTCAAAAGTTTGGTCCTCGATGTCACGGGGTTGTTTTCCTAGATGGAAGACATTGACTTCTCTAGTCATGTCTCCAAAGGTTAACCTCATAGATCCATTCCTACAATTGATGATGGCATTAGCAGTGGCAAGGAATGGTCGACCTAGGATGACCGGAGTTTGAGCCCTACGATTGGAGTTGGACACAGGTTGTGTCTCCAAAACTATGAAATCGACAGGGTATATGAACTCCCCTACCCGAATCAGGACATCGTTAATTTCCCCTTTTGGAACTTTAACAGAACGGTCAGCCAGTTGGATGGTGACTCGAGTTGGACTAAGGTCACCCAACCCGAGTTGTTGATAAACAGAGAATGGAAGCAAGTTGATACTTGCCCCCAAATCAAGTAGTGCACGACTAATCTCGGCTTGTCCTATTGTGCAGGCAATGGTAGGGCTACCTGGATCTTTGTACTTGACAGGGATAGGACCCGAAAATAGCTCACTAATATTAGTGGCTAGGAAGACTTTCTTAGGAACATTAGTCTTTCTCTTCTTGGTGCACATGTCCTTAAGAAACTTAGCATAGGAAGGAACTTGTTGGATGGCATCAAGAAGTGGCACATTTATTTTCACTTGATTAAACATCTCTATTATCTTATCCATGTGCGGATTTTGCTTATTGTTTTTCAGCCTATTCGGAAATGGTACTATAGGCTGGTGCACCTGGCTGGCTGACTTGTCTTTTTCAGACTCGTCAGATTTGGAAGAGCTTGGATTGGATGAGGTGGAAGCTTGATTGTGGTTGTGCTGAATAGGATTGGTGGGTGTTGACACTTGGTTATCAACTTTCTTTCCTGACCTCAATGTATGCACAACATTACATTGATTGAATGAAGGATCCTCAGCCAAATGAGCTTGTTGGGAATTTCTCGGATTGGTGACTGGCTGACTAGGCAAGGTACCCTTTTGTCTCTCATTCTGTGGGTTGGCTAGTTGGCTCATTTGAACCTCTAACCTCTGAATGGTTTGCATGAGAGTGTCTTGATTTTTCATATATCTCTCCATGTTCCTTTCAAAGTCAGTCATTCTCCTTTCCAATTGAGGATTCTGGAAGGAGGATTGTGGAGATTGGTTAGGAAAGTTCTGTTGATAATTTGGAAAGCTTGGTGGATGGTTGGGAGAATTATTATGGAAATTGGAGAAGTTGGGTTGATGATTGGAAGAATTGTTACCTTGATGGAAGTGGTTAGCATGATTGGATCGTGAATGGTCATTGTTGTTCTGGCTCCATGAGAAATTAGGGTGATTTCTCCAGCCGGGATTGTACGTTGGGGCGTAAGGGTTATTGTTCGGCCTTGAAAAGGCCGCATTCATCGGTTCGTGGTAGGATTGCTGAGCTTGAAACACTGGGCATTCCTCAAATACATGGTTCATGGCTTGACAGTAAGTGCAACCCGGGGGTGGAAATTGGTTCGGGCTGACTTGATTGACTGGACTTGGGTCTTTCGTTTCTAGAGCTTCCAGTCTTCTAGCTAAATTGGCTAACTTAGCCTCATTAGCGATGAACGATTCTATGGAATGGAGACCTCCTTTCGAAGAGATGGAGTTAGGATTCTTAGGGGTCTCACTCGCAGATTCCCATTGGATGGTTTTCTCAGCTAAATTTTCATACAAATCCCATCCCTCATCTTCATCTTTTTGCAAGAAACCCCCTTGGCACATACTTTCTAGGAGGGTTTTGGTGGAATAGTCTAAACCGTCATAGAGAATTTGACATTGTCGCCATTTCTCTATTCCATGATGTGGACATTGGACAAGGAGGTCCTTAAAGCGTTCAAAGTACCTCCAGAACGGTTCACTAGGCTCTTGCTTAAATTGCATGATCGTCTTCCTAATGAGAGCGGTTTTATGGATAGGATAGAATTTCTTCAAGAAGACCTTGATGAAACCATCCCAAGATGTGATGGAACCGGCTGCTAAGCTGTAGAGCCACTTTTTTGCTAGGTCCTTAAGTGCAAACGGGATAAATCTCAACCTAATAGCATCATCTACAAGGCGTGGGATTTTCATCATAAGACATACTTCCTCAAATTCTCTTATGAAGAAGTAGGCATCTTCGGACTCTAGACCATGAAATTTGGGGAGTGTGTTGATGAATTGAGGCTTGAGCTCAAAATTGTGTTCACCAACCGATGGAAGTGAGATGCATGATGGAAGTGAGGTCCTAATGGGGTAGAACCTATCCTGCAGTGATGTGGATTGAGCCATTACCGGATCTGGTCTTGGTTCAAACTCAGGTGGTGATGTGTTTCTAGTCAACCTAGATGAATTAGGGTCTCTCGACCACACTTGCATACACAATCACAATCACAATCACAACAAGTTCAAACAGTAGTCAACAATAAAAATCAACCAAGCCTAGTCTAAGGTATCCTTGACCTAGACAACTCCTAACTGGTTGATTGTCCACAAGAGGTAGAATGTAGACCTTGACTACAAGCTAATCAGCCAGGTCAGGGCAAGTTTGGTGGGAGGTTTTCCGTCAAAAGACGTTCCTTAATTAAATAACCACCGCACTTCGGGCTTTCGGCCCTCAATCCCTTTCCTTGACACTGATTTTACAGGAGTCAATTTCCAACACTTTCCCTCTTTAGGATAATCTCCTATTGAGTTCGAGATGTCCCTAAGGCCAACGTCTATCAAATTTTAATTAGGCTTAGGTTGTGCGTGCTTGGAGATGGTTTGTGGGCTAAGGAAGGGTAATGACTTCCCCACCTTATCTTGATTAGGGTTTTGCCCTTAGAATTGATTAGTGCAAGTGTGCAAGATATAGGAAAGTAGCATTCAAAAGCAATAACACCCAAGAATGTTTCCTAAACTATATGCTATGCATACATACCTTGTCTCCAGCTCTCTTCAACAGTAATTGTAAAGAAAACGTAATTAGACAAATGCCTAGAATGCAAGTCTAAACGTTTTTTTAAACAATTCACAATCATTCAAATTACTGTTGGATTAAAACAGGGATGGTGATAACAAACTAGCACAAATATGACATAAAAAACTAGAAATTTTTGCAAGCAATATGTCCTGCAAAACAAAGTTTTTAGTAGTCCCAAAAAATTTCAGATTTGCAAAGCAATTTCTTGAAATTCTGTTTCCTACTTTCGAGAGTAGGGGCACAGAATTTTCAAGTCTTCTTGGCAAAGCTTGAATGCTAGATCTTGATCTTCAATGTCCCTGAAACAAACACACAAGAGTTGTTAAAACAACTACACCGTTCCCTCCCCGGCAACGGCGCCAAAAATTGATTGCTAAAACAAATGAAACAACCAATAAAGTTAAGAATGTACCGTGTAGCTTGTGGCTAACGGGTCGAGTCCACGAGGAGGGATGCGATAGAAGCGTTTCGGTGAAGTAAATAGAAACAACGAAATGTGTTAGTTTTTTTTTAAGAAAAAGAGAATGGAAGGAAAAGAGATGAAAAAGAGAAATTTCAACTTTCAGAAAAGGATTTGGAGAAAGTGATTTGTAAAAAGCTTTAAGAGTTGTGATGTTGTTTTATAATATGAAATCAAATCTGGGCTTACTATCTTCCTACTCAATTGTCATTCTTCTCTTAAAATATTAAGTCCCTCGAGTTTATTTGCAAAACTTAAAGTTGATTCTTTTTAGAGAGCTTTGAGTAAAGCACATAAGATGTAGAGAGGTTGAGTTCTTTATCTTCAAGAAAGAGTTGGAATCAGATATTAAAACATAAAGCGCGAAGAAGCAAGAATGAATTAAAAATGATTCACAAGAAGATCAAGAGAGAATAGTGAATTCAACTATCTATGCCCATCCTCATGTGCCTTCAAGAACACTTTCAAAAAGAAAGGCATGTAAGGGAGGCATGCATATGAGTCATCGGGACTTTTCCTTTTAAAAATAGAGGAGAAGAAAACAAGAGAGATTCCGATAGCAAGCCCAGAAAAAGCGTTTAGTTACTCATGGAAAACAAAGAACACAACGACATAATAACAAGCATACCGTACTGCAAGTGAAAGAGAAATCGGCTCGACCTTTGTATTGTTGTCACTTCAATCCTTCAAGTACAAGCTCTCTGTCCTCTCTCTCACAAGTTTTTGAAACTGGATTACAACTTAAAAAACAAAATTACAACTTGAGTTCTAGCTAACAAATAACCTAGATCCTAAGAAAATAAAAGCAAAGTTTAATCCTAGTCTTCGCCTTTTTCCCTTGCTGAACGAGGTATTTATAGCAAAAACCCCAAAATCAGGATCCCGGGAACGTTGGGGGAGCAAACGCTCCCCCAACTGAAGTTGTTAGGCCGCGGAAACGCGGCTTTTGCCGCGTTTCCGCGGCCTTGGTGTGGCCAGGTGGCCACACCAAGAGTGAGGGCTTTCCTGGTTTGAAGGGGAGCTCGTATCTTCAGCCTGTTTCCTTGTTGCTGCTTCAACCGCTGACTGAATCAGCTTTTGATTTCCTTGGCTTCGATTCCTCGATTTAGGGAGAGATTTTCTCAACCCTTTGATAGCCCAGATTTCTTCACTTCGAGTTTATTCTGAATTAATTCAGAATAAAATGGGCTTTTGGGCTTGTTCCTCATTTATTTCTTTGAGCATTTGGGCCTACATTTAGCAAAGAAAAAGACACTTATTAATATCATTTATTAGCAAATAAGTATGGTAAAGTGACAACATGTATGCAATGTATGTGACAAATCACATACCGAAGGCCGATGTCACCTCGTCAGCCACATCGGAATCCAAGGGTCCCATCGGAAAGTTTTTACCAGACTCGACGTAAATGGCCGGCCCGCTCTCACCCGCCGAGTCCCCTGCAAACCACTCAACAGAGCTTGATTCCACAGGACTTCCTTTGGAGGTCCCAACACCCGAAGGACCGACATCAGCTGCGCCACTCCCAGACTCTTGCGAGTGAGCGGAAGAGCTGGCTGCAGCCCTATAGGCGAATAAAGGATCATACTGGTCCCCTTGCTCCCCATGCTCCTCAGCTCCTGCAACAAAAAGCAAATGATGAGTAATTTAAAGTGCACTGAAGGCATATTAGATGGGGGGGCAATCTTACCAGTAGTCGGTTCAGCAACCGACAGCCCAGCCACTAATGGAGCAGCAGAAGGAGGCGCAGCAGAGGGCTCACCCTCTACCACGATGGTAGGAGTCTGGCGACGGGGCCTCTTCGCCGACGACTTCCTACGGGATCCACTCCCACGCTTCCTTTTGAAGTGGACATCAGAGTCCTCTTCTTCCACTTCTTCCACATGTTGTGAGGGAGCTGTCCCCACTACACCAGACCCGGCTTCACGAATATCAGCTTCAGGGGCATCAGCCCTCGTCCCTACCTCAAAGCGAGGGCTCCCTGCATCAGAAGCCTCGCTATCATCCACAGCGATGAACTCCTCTATGCCAGGAACACGGACTCGTTTGCCCTCCTTCTTATCAGAAGCTTTCTGCCTCATCCGATGAGAAATTAACTTCACACCCGAACGGTTGGCATTAAACCCAGCAGGTATGGAGTTCGAAGCCGCATACCATTGGCAGAAACACAGGGTCGTCCAAAGGCCGGGATCCCTCAGCGGCGTGCGTAGCCACGCTCCAGTGCCATCCGCGGTAAAGAACCGCCAAGCACGAGCCCCATCAATGAGGCTCCCCATGAAAGCCAGGTCCGGATTGGGGTTGCCCACGTACAACTGGTCATACCCAAATTGGCGGGCAAACCGGCTCGGGACGTAGGGCTCCAGGTAGCAGGTATCCCCACTCCTGTACAGCAAATGCGAGGGCCGGATACAGACCAGCCACTCGAAAACACCCCGACTCATGGGAGACCGACCTGACTCCACATCATGGAATTCCTCGTTGTATCCTGCACCCCGCAGGCGAGGAAAACAACGGAACAGGCTATAAGCGTCATAACGACGCACTAACTTACGGGCCTCGGCCACATAAGTTTTCTGCCACGAACGGCCTTCAAAGCGACGGAGAAGCGCTGTTTGAACACCCTGCGGAAGGTCTTCCCCAGCTCCAATCAAACTGGGGCAGTGCAAGGCGAACCACGCCATCAAGTAGGTGTATGGTAAACCTACCCTAGGATTGGGTCCGTCACAAGGCAGGACGGCACCCTTCCCTCGCCTTGACGCCATTGGCCTGCAGAAAGCCTCCGTCAGTGCACGAAGGCCCCTCTGAATACAACACACCATGGCCGGGAGAAGACCCAGACGGTGTCCATGGACCAAGCGGACGGCAGGCAGCAGCACATTCGGGTGGACGATGTCACCCGAAGAAGAAGGCACGACACACTTCTTTAACCAGATGGTTAAGAAGCCGGCCAGCAACGCCTTGCGAGACATAGGCCAACGGGCCTGATGGTGAAAGCTCCAAAGAACATCACCCTTCCCGAAAGGACCATCATCTTCTGCCACGACGATGTCCTTTTCAGCATGCACCTCCATCCTTGCCAAGATGTCTTCTTCAGCAACTCCGCAATGAGCTGCCTCAGGCGCACTAGTCATATCCGGGAACAAGTAATTCCCCCAGCTCTTCAAGCTCTTCGAGCTACCTTTGCCACCAGTGTGGATGCTGGAGCAAATGTGCAAATGGCACATCAATTCCCGATATGTCTCGAGCAGAGCAGGCTCCTGCTTCTTCAGAATAGCCAACTCCGCCTCACAGGGAAAGTACTCTTCGTACGAAAGAGACCCGAAGGGCAAAGCAGAGATCTCCCGCATCTCGTGCAGGGCCATGCCCAACTCACCAACTGGGGTGAAGAAAGTCCCCGAGGCCGGGCAGTACAACTCAAGGATGGCGTAGAAGCACGCCACCTTCATCTCGATACCGTAGCAGGTCGCCCTGACGGCCTCATGGAGGTTTAACCTCTCTAAGTCCCCCTCAAAATGAGTGAGGATATAGTTGGTCAACTCCGCCCACCACGATCTAGGAGGGTGGACCCAACCGGGAGTCCTGAAATCGGTGGCGGGGTAGTTCCCGTCAACTTCGCAGAACTGAGTGCCAAAGGTCAGCGCCGCAGCTGGGTTCTCTCCTACTGGAAGGTCCCGCGATACCTTCCGAGGGTATAGCCCCATTATGCTACGAGGATGGCCAGCCCTCGAATAGCCGGACTGGAATGTCAACCTCCCGACACTTACAGACTCGGCATTTAGGCTCACGCCCCAAGCCATCTTCCGAGCCTGAGTCGCGCTCGCGAAGGAAGACAAAGCAAAATGCCGCTTAGTGGACGGGAGATAGAATCTCTCGCCGTCCAACTGGAAGATCACTGGCCTTCACCGGCCTGCAGCTGGCGATCGGGATCAGGTGCAGCATCCCCGAACATGAAGTCAGGCTTTCTGAAAGCCTGACGGTCGATATCTTCAAGCGGAGCCGTAGTCAAGATGCTCCGCATGGCCTGCGGACGACCGCCCTGGATGAGCGTATCCCGTACAAGGGAGCTCGGCTCGCTGAACAATGAAGCCTGCCCATAGAACTGCAAGCTGATACTTCCGCCTGCTCGACTGGCTAGACCGAACAGACTGTTCTGGAGGCCGGAGGCGTAATGTACTGCAAAAAAAGAAATGAGCTATGGTTAGTTCACCAATTAAGTGGATGCGAAAGCATAAAAATTCACTAAGACATAGCCTCGCCCAGCAAGCAGGGCCTGCAAGGCGATAGCTTTAAAAAAGCTTCGCTTCATGGATAAGACTGCATCTTTGCAGAAAATATCCAAAGCGCCAACTTCGCTTAAAGCAGGAAGTGGCATAGCCCTAAGGGCTGATGTCATCAAAAGGGCATTATGGTCAAAAGTCATTATGACTGAGAGGACTTATTCAAGTCCTTTTCCTCAAACATTACGGAGATGGCCCAAGTTATGGCTTCGTGCGAAAGCCCAAAGAAGAACTGTTCAGTTCTTAACTCCCTGGTGCAAGCAAAATAGGGAAGTTGAAGGGAAATGAGTTCCCTGATAAGGACAGATCATATTCGATCGTCCTAATGGTCAAATATCGACTCCAAAGGAGGAAGACCACCATCTCTAATCTGGGAGAAGAGTCTCTTACCAGTGACAGGTCGCTCAATGACCGGAGGAGGAGGGCCCTCCGCTGCAGAAGTCGCTGCTTCTTTTCCCGCTCGTCTTTGGGCGCCATCGAAGAAATGCAAGAGTTCTTAAAGTACTCTGAGCAAAGGAGGAAGAAGGAGAGGAAAAGATAGAAATTTCTCTGAAAAAGGAGATCTTTTCCATGTTCAGCCCGATCGGGCTTTTATAGGCCAATCAGCGCCTGAAACGAGGCCTCGAAAAAAGGCCCATGCCGCCGTTTCGAATTAATTCGAAACAGCGCCCGAAGCGCCTTCCCGAGAAGCGCCGGTTCAACTCTACTAAGAGTTAACTTCGCACTAGTGCAAAAGTGCGGACTTCGCACAATCCTTCAAGGGCTTCGCTGAAAGACCTACCTTAGCCCTCTAAAAAGCGTGCTGCTTGCGGTACACACCAGTTTCGCGAAGATCATTCGAAGGAAGGACTATGTCCTTAGCTCCGCACACAGTTTAGCCCAGCAATGGCCAAACTCTCAGTGAAAGTAAGCAAAAATCAGATGATCAGACGATGAACTTTCATTGATTCAAAAGCAAAGGTACATTTGATATTACATCAAAATTGTGTTTAAACACACCAAGTTACCTAACAAGGTCATTTGCATACAAGCAGTTTTATCTGCTCCCAGGCCAGACCAACGGGACAGGAAGGGCCTTCCTCCTGCATAAGGCTGTAAACAGATGGTGCCACAAGGACACGGTCATTTTTCTCCACAAAATGGCAGATCTTGCCAGGCAATTTTTGTTGAAGCCTGGCAATAAAAACCTATCGCCGCCAACACGATAGATCACGTATAATGGGAATTGGCAGTGGTACCAGTGATCTAACAGGCGCGATACCCGCCTTCCTGAAGTGGATCGCCCCCAAAGGCCACCAAAGTTGAAAGTCGGCAATGATGCCGGCGATCCCACAGGCGACGCCCATTATCTTGAAGCGGATCCTCTCCGATAAAGGCGGCGGCCAGCCTCACCTCAGAATGAATCATCACGGATAAAAGGCTGCCAACAGCCTCTGGGACGCGCACTCGCTGCCCCGAATTGTTCCTCCTGCTTAAAAGTAAAGCTTCAACGGGGAAGCATAAGGCGATTTCATGAAGTTACCAGACTGGCAAGCATAGCTCACTGCAAGGCAAATTGGAGCAAGTTAGCAGTCAAGCACAGAAAGAGCTGCAAAAACATTAAGTCAGATTCTTCAGCGGCAAAGTGATCCGACTTCAGTCAAAGCAAAGGATAAGCCCCGCCTGCACAGCAACCATGGGCTGGCTCAGCAAACGCCAAGTCCTAGCCTCACCTCTATGGCAAAGTCAGACACAGTCTCAACATTCACCAATATGGCAAGACTGGCTCAACCTTTGAAGAGACCAAGTCCTAAGTTCTGCCTGTGTAGCGGACTTAACATGCAGTGATCTTTCTCTGATCAAATCAAGACGATGGCTTCGCAGAAAGCCATGATAAGATCCTTCTCTGCAGATCAGCCAAGTGCAAGATGAAGATCGAGGAAGTTAATTCCTAAAGCAGCTGTCAAAGCTAAACTAAGGGAGATGAATTCCCTAAAATCGGTGAAGTCGTTGAACGATCAAGACTTACTGGTCCTTGGCCGGTTAGACAACCAGAGTGGGCTTTCCCACTAATTCAGAGATCTGAGTATCTCTCACAACCAAGAGAAGAGAAGAGAGGCAAAACATTTCTCTTCAGAGGACCTCAAGCGTCCTATTTATAGGCCCCATGGCCTGAGCGCAACCACCCCAAGCGTGGAAGCACGAGCGCGTTCAAGGCATTTATTGCACCTTGATGGAAGGGACGGTTTTCCCTTGGAACCGTGCAAAGGGAGAAAACGTCTCCCTCATAAAAGGCACTTATGGCGCCTTGAATAAAGGGAATATCCTCCCTTGGAAACGTGCAAATCGGAGAACATCTCTCTCGATTGGCGCGAAAGAAGGAATGATCCTCCTCGTAACCGCCCCACGGCAGTTGGCTTTGAAAAGGCAACAGGAGTTCCAAAGCGAACTTATTTCTTGAAAGCCCAGATACGGAGCTACCCCGACGCGAAGCTACTCGCGAACCAGTGCAATTCTTCGGCGAATTCATCCCAAAGCAGGATTGGAAGCGAAGCTGAACTCAACCATCATGGCGACGTTCATACTCCACATACCATCACAGCAGTTCAAAGTGTTTCGGAGTCTGAGCTATTGCAGACTCTCGAAAACTTTGAAGGGGGTCTTGTTGACACTTAAAAAAGACAAGATTCTCATTGGTCCGAACGATGTCTAAACTTGTTGATATTTATAAAAGACAAGGGACAGACGAGCTGAAGACCAGTTTTCACCCACCTCCAAGGGACAAGGAAGCGGTTTGGACTCCACTGATCCAGCAAGCAGAACAGTGAACCCGGATTGTTTCTAAACAGACCTCAGCAGGTCTAAGATGCTAGCATTTAGCATTACATTAGCCCAAGGAGATAGCCTCGATTGAGAGGCTAGCATCATCCAGAGCATCGCCAGGAAGCTAACTGATAGCTTCGCCGAAAAGCCTCTTTTCAGGATTTCGCTAAGGATTGCCTCTAGCTCCGCTATGAGCTTCAAAGCGGGCAGCTCCGATATCAGCCTGATATGGTCAACCTTTGACCAATCAAATCTCCTGATGAGATTGGATTCAAACAAATCAAATCCAATCAGGATTCAAATATGGCGGGTGATTGCCGCAATCTCTTGACTCTCTTGAAACGAGTAAGAGAATCAGAGAAAATCCTCCAACGAGATGGAAAAGATCAAAACAAATCAGAAAGATCCACCGACTTGCCATTTCCTAGCTCCGCAGAAGCTATCCTAGCCTCGCAGCAAGGCTACTTTCTAAATTCAAACAGATTCGGTTCAATCTGTTTCCATATCTTCAAAAGGGGACGATTATACCCTTGCTTTCCCTATAAATAGCCCATCAAGGGTACAGGGACAGAGAGATCAGATCGGGAGAGCTTCAAAGAAAAAAAAAGAGAGGACTCCACAAGCAGAGGCTTCTTTACAACGCACCGTGCGTTCTCGAATTCAGAGACTCTTTAGAGAAATACTTCTCTCTTTCAGGGTGGTGATACCCTAACAACCTCTTTTCCTCAAGGAATCTCCGGAACCAGGCGAGAAGGAATTCCTCACAGAAGGCGGTTTTGAGAAGTAGCAAGAGGGTTCTACCAACCTTCTATTCTCTGATTCCCGGAACCAGGCGAGAAGGGAATCTCATCGCTCGCATCGTCAAAGGGACAAAGTGGTCGCGCGCTGACCAGACTCCTATCGGCACACTTCTCCAGAATCTCTGAGGAGATCTACTTGTAATTTTTTTTAAGAATACTTGTAATTTAGCTCCTCAAACTCTTTTTTGTAAGTTTTTCCCCTTTGCAAACATAATGGAAAACAGTAGCTTAGAGCTAACGGGTCGTGATCCACAGGGAGAGATAGCGATGGAAGCATTGTGTAAGTTTCTCTCTTTAAATTTATCCAAACTAATTAATATTTATCTTCTCAATTTTATAAAAATAAAAATTATTATGTTAAGTTAAGAAGGAGATGGTAGAAGAAGAGATTGTGGTGTTGTTGTTTTATTTATAATAAAAGGAAAGACTAAAAAAAAAAGAATCATAACTCTAAACTAATGAACTGAAAAAGAAAACAAAAAGAATACTTATCTCTACGTTGAATCATAAGAAAGGCTTACCTCAACATGAAGTAAAGCAAAGCAAATAGAAAGGAATAAAGGAAAGCAAGGCTTCAGCGAGATCGAGCACAATGAAGAAAAGTGAGAAATCTCCATTGATTGTCACCTTCAATATAAGCATCTTGAGAAAGGATTACAACAGTGTCACTCTATAATAACTCTTCCTCCTTTTAATCATGTAACTCTCTCTAGCCTAAAATAAAATAAAATAAAGAAAATAAAAATTATATTGAAGAAGAAAAGGAAACCTAAACTAAATCTCTCTCTGGAGTGGTGCCCCTTCTGCCTTCGAGGTATGAGGGTATTTATAGGGGAAACCCAGAGGGATAGAAAGCGTATAAAGATAGGGAGAGCTGTCTATTTTTGAATTTGAATCCTCTCCTTATTACAAACTTGATTTGATTTATCCAGAAATTCAATTCTGATCTGCAGCTTTTTGACGTGTTGATTGGTTAATATCACTTATCAAATGATAGAATTAGAAAGAGTGATCAACAGAAGAATTGTAACCCTTCAAGTCTTCTTTCTGTAGCATCTTCAATCATCAGATTTGAGTTTCGATAACGAACGTTATGATTAAGATTCTAAACTGTATACAGCCTGAATCTGAATTTAAATTGCTTCATCTCATCCATTGATCTTCTCCCTATCCATTTATCCTCTTGAATTGTCAATTTGTCTTCTAGAATTTATAGGATATTCATTTATCTTTAGTGAAACAGATAGAGTCTTCAAACAATACATTTTTTTCCTTGAAATGAGATGATATTATCTTATTTAATATATTCAGTTTTAGATAAGACAGCTTCTATAACCTTTAGATTCGATCCCCTTTGATTTGAACTTTTGGATTTAAATTGGATAAATCTGTCAATCTCTCTCTTTTCTTCCTTAATTACCCTACACACTGCTGGACATAAAAATACATTAATAGCAGAGTTTTACTTAAATATAAATGCAGAAATATGACGCATATGATATGAAAACATGTAATGCACGTATGTGATCAAGAACTCCTGGCCCTGACGAGGGAAAGGAGACTAGGATTATAGACTCGTCTGTTCAGAGGTGGCGAACTAGACATACAGTTTGAGTACCATAAAAAAGGGTCCCTGCTCAGAGGCCATGCGGCATAACAGTTTGACTCATCTGTTCAGAGGTGGTGAATTGGACATGACTGTTTGAGTCGTAAAAGGAATCTGCTGTTCAGAGGCCTTACGGGCATAAAAGGGATTGAAAGGAGGAGAGATCTAGGCACCCATTGGTTCAAAGGTGATTGATTGGACATAACTGAATAGGAGTCACCAGACTCAGAGCCCTACCGTTCCGAGGTGATGAACTGGACATAACGGCCAAAAGAGAATTATCCTACTGAGGAATATGGTTGGTGATAGGTAGTTAAAAATGCATATTTATCATCATATTTTCTTACTTATTCTTTTATTATGCACTACTACTAATGTTTTATTATTTAATGTTATGCAGGCCTTGAGTAATTAAAAAAATAAAGAAATAAAGTATAAGTGAAGTCCAAAAGCCTAAAATCCCATAAGCCCACATGCATAATTAATTATTAGTAATTTAGAAGCTTCTATCTTATCTAACCAATCTAAACTTGAATTTTAAATTATTAATTTAAAATTTAGGGAGGAAGATGAAGGATGAAATAGAACTCCTAATTACTAAAAGGAGGAGGAAAAGAATAAGATGGATCATTATCCTTAAACAGAGATGGACTTCTACTTAAACCTGCTTGCTTGCAAGACAAGGATAAAGATAAAGGGAACAAATCTTTTTTCAAATTCGGATTTTTGATAACTTGCTTCCCAAATTATCCCGAGTTCTCAAGATAGAGGGTTTGAATGCCGAATCCAAAAGGAAGCGCCCAGATGGATGGACCAGAGGAGGCCACGCAAGAAAGCGCGTTGCCATTGGCCACGCTTTGCCGCAGAAGCGCGGCAATAGCCGCGTTTTCGCGGCCGTTAGGAGGAATCTGGCAACGCGATTTCGTGGGAGAGTTGTACTGAGACTCTACGTCTTATATCTCCTATAAATACCCCTGCAGAGCAACAGAGAAGGTGGATCTAGAGAACTAAAGCCTAGGGTTTTCTTTAGATCTTTTCTTCTTTCTGAATTTCTTGTATTATTTCATTTTTGTTATTTGGAGAAGAACATTATTGAAGAAGAAGAGCTTTGTAATTGGCCGGTGACATCCAATAAAAAAGTCCTTTAATTTTTTTACTTTTCTTGTTTTACAATTCAATTATACTGCTTTAGATTATTTATTTCTTCTTCTTTTAATTTCCATGCAACTTTTAGTTTTTGAAATAAAAATTGAAAATAAAAATAAAAAATGAATAACTAAATTAAACCTATAGCTTGCTAATCTCTCGATCAACCTAGTTTAGTTTAAAAGATGGACTAATTGACATCTAGAAACCCTAGGATTAAAATGGTGTTCTTGAAGATGAATCGATAATTAGGTTTACTTAATTCAGGTTGTACTTTTTAAATGATTACTCATAGTTCATACTTAAATACTTTGATAGCATAATTTTAAGTAAAAAACTTCTCTTATGTTATACTTCGAAATTAGGATGAACTATAGTTTAATTTTTATTAGTGCACACTAATTAGGGTTCCAACATTATTATTCATCTTACTTGATTCTCAATCAATAACCTAGGATGAGTACTTCTTTATTCAATATGATGTTCACTCTTTGAGACTAATACTTTGGGTTGTGATAGATGATTGGTAAACTATACCTCTTTTGCTTGATCAAATCTAATTCTCACAAACAATATCTCTTTTCTTTTCCTAGCCAAATACAGAGAAGATCGTTCCGAAAGGCTTCCATCGCATCCTTCCCTGTGGATCGACCCGTCTAGCCCTTGCTACACGGTTACTTTGAAATGAGACTAAGACATTCTAAACTCTTCCTTAACTATTTTTCCGTTTCAATCAAAATTTTGGCGTCGTTGCCGTGAGTGAACGGTTCGATATTCTCAAAAACTAATTCTTCTTTTTCTTTCTGCTTGCAGGATCAGAGAACAAGAACTATAACTGTAGTTAAGACATATAGCAACTCTGTGCCTCTGCCCAATAAGGCAGAGCAACAGAGCCTACTATCTAGCTGCGCAAACGCGGCAATAGCCGCGTTTCCACAGCCATAGTAGTGAACTACTGACTGAATTTTTGCATGTTGTTGCAAATTGTAACGTTCTGTTTACTGCTTTGATAATTTTTCTCTGTGATCACCTTACATACTGCTTACTAATTAACAGTAACCTATTAGTTGATTAATAAAAAAATTTAGACTCTTGCATTATAGGCACGTGTCTATTTAAATTTTCTTAATTTCTGTTGAAGAGTGCTGGCGACAAGGTACGTTCGCATTGCATATAGACTAGGAAGCATCCTTGGCTGATTTACTGCTTTTGAGTGAATACTTGTCTATTGCATTACACGTGCACTAAATCACTTTAAGGGCATACCCCATAAATAACATAAGGTGGGGATTTCATCACCCTTCATTGGCCCACAAATCATCTTCGTTGCACTCACAACACTAACCCTAAAATAAAAATTGACTAGACGTTGGCCTTAGGTTAACTCGGACTCATTAGGAGATTGGCTGAAGGAGAAAGTTGTTCGAAATTAACTCTCACCAAATCGATGCCTAGGAAGGGGATTAAGGGCCGAATGCCTAAAGATTGGTGGTTACTTAATTAAGGAATGTCTTTGACGGATAACCTTCCACCGATCTTGCCACCTACCTGGCCGATTAACTTGTGGTTAAGGTCTGCAATATACCTCCTAAAGACAGTCTAAAGTTAGGAGTCGTCTAGGTTCAGGCTTACCCTAGAATAGGATTTTTGATTAATTTTTCTCTTTCTTGATTGATTGGGTGAACTTGTTTATTAACTGTGCATGTCAGCTTGGTCGAGAGACCCAGTCACATCTAGACTAACTAAGACCAGTTCACCACCCGAACAAAAAACCGATTCACACATGGCACAACCACCATCACTGCAAGATAGGTTCTATCCTATTAGGACCTCTCTTCCATCTTGATTCAGTTACCCGATGAAGGTGTTAACCAATTTGAGCTAAAACCACAATACATCAACACTCTTACTAAATTTCATGGATTTGAATCCGAGGATGCATACTTTTTCATAAGAGAATTTGAAGAAGTATGTCTAATAATGAAAATACCCAGCCTAGGAGTAGATGCCATTAAATTACGGTTTGTCCCATTCTCTTTGAAAGACTTAGCAAAAAAATGGCTCTACAGTCTAGAGGCCGGTTCCATATCCTCATGGGATAATTTCGTCAAAGCCTTCTTAAAGAAGTTTTATCCCGTTCACAAGACTGCACTAATTAGGAAAAGCATCTTGCAGCTTTAGCAAATAGCCAATGAACCTTTTTGGAAGTATTTCGAACGTTTTAAGGACCTCCTTGCCCAATGCCCTCACCATGGGATAGAGAAATGGCGACTTTACCAAGCTCTTTATGATGGATTAGAATATCAAACAAAAACCCTATTAGAATTCATGTGCCAAGGAGGATTTTTGAAAAGAACGAAGACGAAAGATGGTTATTATATGAAGAGTTGGCTGATAATGCCATCCAATGGGAACCAACTCCGGAAAAATTTAGGACTGATGACCCTAGCTCTTCTAAAGGAGGTGTCCATTCCATTGAGGCTAACATAGCTACAGAAGCTAAACTAGCTGCTATGATGCGAAGATTAGAAGCTCTTAAAACTAAAGAACCAGTCTCAGTGAACCAAGTCAGCTCAACACCTTCGACGGGCTGTACTTATTGTCAAGCCATGAACTATGTGTTCGAGGAATGTCCCGTCTTTATAGCTCATCAAACTTTGCTCGAGCATATGAGTGCAGCCTTCACAAGGCCCACTAACAATCCATATTCATCCACCTATAATCCTGGTTAGAGAAATCACCCATATTTCTCATGAAGCCCAAACAACAATGATCAAACAAGGCCCAAATTCTCCAACAATTTTCAACAATCTCCTGATCAACAAAATTATCCGAACAAAATCCTCCACCTTCTTTCCAAAATTCACATATGAAAACAAGGCTCTCCAATATGGAAAGAAAGGTGGACACTCTAGTTAAGAGCCAAGATATACTAGCTCAAGTCTTGACTAGGATAGAGATGCAACTGAATCAACAAGAAAGACAGAAGAGAACTCTACCAAGTCAACCATTGCTAAAACCTAGAAATCCCAGGCAAGCCAATGAGGCTCAAGACCCAAATCAGTGTAACTTGGTTCATACATTAAGATCATAAAAATAAGTTGATAATTAAGTATCCATGCCACAGGACCCAGCTCAATTGTCCATTCCATCTAGTTCCACTCCATCTCCACAAAACTCCAAAGAAACTGAAGTTAATAAGTCAGCAAAACAAGTGCACCAACCTATAGCTCCATTTCCAAATAGGCTTAGGAGTAATAATAATGCACATATAGAGAAACTGCTTGAGGTATTTAATCAGTTAGGCTTAATATACCACTTATTGATGCAATCCAACAAGTCCCTAGTTATGCCAAATTCCTTAAGGACATGTGCACCAAAAAAAGAAAGACAAATGTGCCCAAGAAGGTTTTTCTAGCTACTAACATTAGTGAGCTATTATCCAACCAGATCCCAGTCAAGTACAAAGACCCTGGTTGTCCCACCATTTCTTGCACAATAGGTCAAGCTGAAATTAGTAGAGCACTCCTCGATTTTTGAGCAAGCATTAATTTGCTTTCCTTCTCTATATATCAACAACTTGGATTAGGTGAACTCAACCCAACCCAAGTTACAATCCAATTAGCTGATCGATCAATTAAAGTTTCTAAGGGAGAGATCAACGATGTCCTTATACGTGTAGGAGAATTCATTTACCCAGTAGATTTCATTATTTTAGAGACACAACCTGTGTCTAATCTTAGGTCCCAAACTCCCGTCATCTTAGGACATCCATTCCTAGCAACTGCTAACGCAATCATAAATTATAGAAACGGATCCATGAGATTGACTTTTGGAGACATGACCAAGGAAGTCAATGTTTTCAACTTAGGTAAGCACCCCTACGACATAAACGACCAACCCTTTGAGGTCAACTTCATTGAAAATATGACTAGTGAGCACAAAGAGGAGATCACACTAGAATCAAAGGATGAGGAAGAGTTAGAATCTAGTGATCTCGACCTTGATGAGATTGAGTGGGCAGCAAGTCCAAGTTCTATAGAGATGGAGAATTTAAGCTTAACACCTCCACCCATCGAGCCACCTCCTTCCTTGGAGTTAAAGACCTTGCCTAAACATCTTAAGTATTCCTACCTTGGTGTACAAGAGACGTTACCGGTCATAGTTACCTCCAATTTAACTAATAGGCAAGAGGAAGACCGATTGGCAACCCTTAGAGACATAGGGAAGCCATTGGTTGGACTATGGCCGATATCAAGGGACTAAGCCCTAAAATAGTCCAGCATAGAATCCATCTAAATGAAGGGGTTAAATCAAAGAGGGACCCACAGCGTAGGCTAAACCCGCTCATGTAAGAGGCTGTACAAGCCGAAATAGTGAAACTATTGGATAATGGGATCATTTACCCCATTTCCGATAGCCAATGGGTCAGCCCAGTGCACGTGGTTCCTAAAAAGTCCAGTTTTACTATAGTGGAAAATGATAAGCAAGAGTTATGCAAGTACGATTACCTACCAAGATTCGAGTATGCATAGACTATCGCAAGTTGAATGCTGCTACTAGAAAAGACCATTTTCCCCTTTCATTTATCGACCAAATGCTAGAACGATTAGCAGGCCATGAGTATTACTGTTTTTTGGACGGTTACTCAGGATATAACCAAATCCCAATAGCCCCAGAGGACCAAGAAAAGACAACGTTCACATGTCCATTTGGGACGTTTGCTTATCGCCGAATGCCTTTCGGTCTATGCAATACCCCCGCCACATTCTAACGTTGCATGTTAAGCCTTTTCTCTGACATGGTCGAGCACTTCTTGGAGATCTTCATGGACGACTTCTCCGTCCATGAAAATTCGTTTGACCAATGTCTACATCACTTAGAGCTAGTGCTAAAAAGGTGTACCGAAAAGAACTTGACCCTAAATTGGGAAAAGTGCCACTTTATAGTGCAGCATGGGATTGTCCTAGGTCATGAGATATCTAGGAAAGGGATCAAAGTGGATAAGGCTAAGGTGGAGATCATAGCCAAACTCCCAATTTCACGATGCGTGAAAGACATTCGTTCTTTTTTAGGACACGCCGGGTTTTACCGTAGGTTCATTAGGGATTTTAGCAAAATTGCTAGACCTCTTACAAACCTTTTAGCCAAAGACATGCCCTTCATCTTTGATGACAAGTGTAGTAGCACATGGGAGAAGTTAAAATTAGAACTTATCTCTGCACCTATCATCTCACCTCCGGACTGGTCCAAACCCTTTGAGATCATGTGTGATGCCTCAGATTTTGCTATAGGTGCTGTCTTAGGACAACATAAAGATAACAAGCAACACGTGATCTATTATTCAAGTAGGACACTCAATGATGCCCAAGTGAACTATACTACAACCGAGAAAGAATTCTTGGCGGTAGTGTTCGCTTTGGAGAAATTCCGTCCATACCTACTTGGGACCAAAACCACGATATTCACCGACCATTCTGCACTTCGATACCTAATGCTCAAAAAGGATGCGAAGGCCCGACTCATTCATTGGATCCTCCTCCTCTAAGAATTTGACCTCGAAATTCGAGATAAAATGGGTGTGGAAAATGTCGTCGCAGATCATCTCTCTCGTGTGCCAAACGCACCTTCCGATGAACTGCCCATCAACGATAATTTTTCCGGCAACGGCGCCAAAATTTTGATTGAAATGGGAAAATAGTTAAGGAAAGAGTCTAGAAAGTCTTAGTCTCATTTCAAAGTAACCATGTAGCAAGGGTTAGACGGGTCGATCCACAGGGAAGGATGCGATGGAAGCTTTTCAGAACGATCTTATCTGTATTGGCTTGAAAAAGAAAAGAAATATTGTTTGTGAGAATTAGATTTGATCAAGCAAAAGTGGTATAGTTTACCAATCATCTACCACAACTCAAAGTATTAGTCTCAAAGAGTGAACATCATATTGAATGAAGAGTATCCATCCTAGGTTATTGATTAAGAATCAAGTAAGATGAATAATAATGTTGGAACTAATTAGTGTGCACTAATAAAAATTAAACTATAGTTCATCCTAATTTTAAAGTATAGCATAAGAGAAGTTTTTATACTTAAAATTATGCTATCAAAGTATTTAAGTATGAACTATGAGTAATCATTTAAAAAGTGCAACCTGAATTAAGTAAACCTAATTATCGATTCATCTTCAAGAACACCGTTTTAATCTTAGGGTTTCTAGATGTCAATCAGTCCATCTTTTAAACTAAACTAGGGTTGATCGAGAGATTAGCAAACTATAGGTTTAATTTAGTTATTCATTTTTTATTTTTATTTCGAATACTAAAAGTTGCATGGAAATTAAAAGAAGAAGAAATAAATAATCTAAAGCAGAAAAATAAATTGAATTGTAAAATAAGAAAAGTAAAAAAATAAAGAACCTTTTTATTACATGTCACCGGCCAATTACAAAGCACTTCTTCTTCAATAATATTCTTCTCCAAATAACAAAAACGAAATAATACAAGAAATTCGGAAAGAAGAAAAGATCTAAAGAAAATCCTAGGCTTCAGTTCTCTGGATCCCCCTTCTCTGTTGCTCTATAGGGGTATTTATAGGAGATATAAGACGTAGAGTCCCAGACAACTCTCCCACGAAACTGCGTTGCAAGATTCCTCCTAACGGCCGCGGAAACGCGGCTATAGCAGCGCTCCCGCGTAATATCGTGTCCAATGGCCACGCGCTTTCTTGCGTGGCCTCCTCTGGTCCGTCCATCTGGACACTCCTTTTGGATTCGGCATTCAAACCCTCTATCTTGAGAACTCGGGATAACTTGGGAAGCAAGTTATTAAAAATCTGAATTTGAAAAAGGATTTATTCCCTTTATCTTTATCCTTTTATTGCAAGCAACCAGGTTTAAGTAGAAGTCCATCTCTGTTTAAGGATAATGATCCATCTTATCCTTTTCCTCCTCTTTTAGCAATTAGGAGTTCTATTTCATCCTTCCTCTTCCTCCCAAGGTTTTAAATTAATAATTTAAAATCAAAGTTTAGACTAGGTTAGATAAGATAGAAGCTTCTAAATTATTAATAATTAATTATGCATGTGGGATTCTTTAGCTTTTGGACTTCACTTGTACTTTATTTCTTTATTTTTAATTACTCAAAGCCTGCACAACATTAAACAATAAAATATTAGTAGCAGTACATAATAAAAGAACAAGTAGGGAAATATGATGATAAATATGCATTTTTTTACCTATCAGTTGAACATAAACTCCATGGGGAGATTAGTACTTCCTTGGAGGAGTTTTTTTGAAGAAATTGTCAGAGGTGCGATGTTAACGTGACAATTAGAGAAACTCGCTGGGAAGTAACAAGGATATTTTGTTAGAGATAATCATTGACATGACAAATGCCCCGCTGGAAATTAAGAATAACTCGTCAGAGGTATGATATTAACTTGACAAGGATTTATTTACTGTTAGAGGTGTGATGTTGAACATAATAATAATTTGAGTGGTCCTATCATTCTATTGAAGAGAATGACAAGTAAAGTTTTGATCCACTAGGGATATATTGAAGTTATACTGTCAGGGGTTTATTATTAACATAACAGAAGTTTGAGTGGACTTATCATTCCATGAAAGGGAATTGGTAAGGGACTTTAGAGGGATTGACTGTTCTCTGCAAGAATTTCATAGTGAAATAGGAGATAGTGCTGCTAAAAATTGTTAGGGAACAAAATAATTCCGTTGGGAAAATAGGAAAATAAAAGTCCCAAAAGTTATTAGAGGTATTTATAAGCATGATGATTGAGGCGGAACCTGCACACAAAATACGAAATTAGAGAACTTAAGAAAGGAGATGTGCAAGTGCTCAATTCTTCCGATATAGCAAGTGGCTATGCGGGTCGTGATCCACAAGGAGGGTTTGCGATGGAAGCTTTTTACGGTTCTATTGAAATCGTTAAGAAGAAAAGCGAAAGTTCTTCTCTGTTTTTAAAGTTAAGAAAAAGAAAAAGAAGTAATAGTTAAAGTTAGGAAGAAAGTGAGAGATGAAGAAGGTGGAAAATCAGAAAACGATGAAAAGCGACTATGTACAATGAAGTGGAAAGAAGAATGAAAACGATTTGGAAGAAGTGGTTGGTGATCTAAACTAAGAAAGAAAAGGAAAGAAGTAAAGAAAAGTAAAGAGATACTTACCGAGGTTGAGTGATGACTTACTTGGAAACCTTTTTGCAAGTTCTACCTTTTTGCTTCGGAGGCATTCAACGCATAGATCATAAACTCGAGCTCGGTCCCCGTGCACATTATATCGTCAAGCTAAGAAGAACGAAGTGATGCGGAGCTTGGAAGAGGAGAACGTCTTCATGAACTATCGCTGGCTCTCACGTAGCTTAGTTAGACTTGCTTTGGAATTCACTTGTACACTTCAACAACAACCAAGGTAAAGTAGAAGAGGAAGAACGAAGCAAAAACAAATGTAAAGTAAAGCAGAATAGAAAACAAACAAAGCATTTACCTTTATTACTTGCTGAGACAATGAAAGAAAGGAGTAGGGTACATCGTTGGTGTCACTCTCAACATCAGCCCCTCTCTCTTACTTACATGAATCTTCTTCTACCCTAAGTTACATACAAATTACATAAAAAGAAAAGAAGAAACCTAAACTACAAAGAATTAAAACTAGGCTAAATCCTAATCTGCATTGGCGTCCCATTTTCAGCGCAAGTACAAGCCTTTATAGGCAAAACCCTAACAACCAGGATCCCGGGGAGGTCAGGGGAACAAACACTCCCCGTAACTCCCCAAGATTGCCGCAGAAACGCGGCTTTTGCCACATTTCTACGGCAAGGGTGTGGCCAGGTGGCCACACCCTGTTGGTGGGTCTTCCCGGTGTCTTCCTCTGACTTTATTTGGAGTTGGTTTTGCAGTTTGGCTCCGAGATTTTGTAGAAATGGCCTTGGATTCTTGGCTTTAACCGATCGATCCTGAGAGGATTCTTCTCAACGGTTTCAACCTCTTGATTTTGTCCTGATTTATTGTGTGCGAATTAATTCTGATTTAATTCAGAATTTTTGTTGGGCTTTGGGCTCATTTCTCTTCAACTCCTTAAAGATTGGGCCTGCAAATAAATTAAACAAATAATTAGGACAATGCAGGCTTTTATTCTAAAATAAGTATGGAAATGTGACATTAAATATGCAACATTAGCAACCAATCACACCCCCATACCTATCTTTTGCTCGTCCTCGAGCAAAACAACTAAGCTATACTAAGGATTATTAGACCACTTTCGCAGGTCGCGCGATTGCACTGAGCATGTGCAACAAGCCGTTAAACCTCTAGGTTACCCCTAGAGGACGAGTGTTGTCTCGTGAGGGTTTTCAGCGGATTACACCCACAAAATCCATAAAGAAAGAGAAATAAAGAGTTAGTATTTTCGAAAGGCATTTGAAAGAGAAAAATATTTGAAATATAATTGTAAGATCTAAGCAATCTATAAGTTATAGGAAACTGAATTTTTCATTCCTAAACTTAGTCTCTATTCAAAAATTTGTTATCAATTAAAGTAAGGAGTCAAATTGTACTTCTCATCTAGTCTATTACTTTACCCTAAGTCATATGCACTTGTGATTGTGAAAATTTTGACTAAGGGTTCATTAACTCTAGCTCTTATGCCTTATTTATTTATATATATATATATATATATATATATATATATATATATATATATATATATATATATTGTTTTATTCCTCGATTTCATTAGGCTTTCTAATCTGCCCATGTAACGAGCATTCAGTCGGTGACACCCAAACCGGACGGTTTTAGGGCATCAGGTGAGAAAACACCCCTAAGGACTTAAATACTCGAGCAGATAAGGCCACGAAACCAAGGTTTTTATTTATACGATGCACCCCTTTTAGGCGTGAACACTTATGCTTCATGAGGCATAAATACCTAGCTTAATCAGAGGATACATATATATTTTTTTCCAAACTCATCTAATTATCTTTTGCATAAATACTAAGGCTTTCTTAGGCCAAAGCACCTAGCTAATCAATAATTAGACTTGTTTTTTTTTCTTTTCAAACTTTTCTAATCATCTTTCGCATAAATACTAAGGCTTGCTTAGGCCAAAGCACCTAGCTAATCAATAATTAGATTTTATTTATATATATATATTTTTATAAGGCATAAGGATCTTTGTTTTTGAACCCTAAGTGTGTAAGTGTATGAAGTGTGCATATTTCATCAAGGTAAAGATCAAGACTAAATTATTTTGACAAATTATCTTCCTAACTCTATAAATCAAACAAATAATCTTATTTTGACCAAGTATAAGAAATCCTAATTTGGATTTTCCTATTCCTTAAAATTAACTTAATTTCTTACAAAAATAAGTCAAAATATTGTTTCTATTTTTCAAAAAGTTTTTAAAAGTAAAGAAAAATGTCAATTTTATTTATTTATTTTTATTTTTTATTTTAAAGAAAAAGAAAAGTTATGTTAGACCCTCCCCCACACCTATCTCATGCATTATCCTCAATGTATGAATTAATGCATAGATGCATGAAAAAGACGAAAGGGAAGGAAAATATTACCTTATGGTGGTGGTTCCGGTGGTGGTCTGATTGGTCCACGAAACGCGGCCCAATAAACTTTTCTTGGGTCTCGGAGGAACCCACCAGCACTATCTTTAACATAACCCATTAAAAAGATATATCCATGAAGGATCTTTATTAAATATTTAACCCCATCTAATTTTCATATTCCATAACTAATTTCGGAGTCAAATTTATCAACCACCTCGTCCCAGAATGGAGTATGAAATGATAGAACGGTGACTTGGACTCAGGAATGACATGAACTAATACCGACTCAGGAAGGTGACTTAAGTCAAGTAAAGGTTCAGGAGTCGAAATAGGTTCAGAAATTGGGTCCAAGTCAAGAAATTAAAACTCAAGTCCACATGTGTTTTCTAACAATGGAATGTGACCTAATATGGGTGATTCCAGTTCAGGGATGATAGGTGATGGAATCAAAACTGACTCTAAAATATTACTCAAGTTTGGTAACAAAACAGGAGTCAATATTGATTCAGAAAGTGGAACTGGATCACATATGTGAAAATCTAGGTCACATATCTCATTGAGTTCAATATCAAAAAATGGAGAACTTGCCAATTTATCCATGGGATTTTCAAATTGTAAAGTTGGTCAAGTTCAACATGATCCTCAAAGATGGGTGATTCAATTTCTTTATGAATTGGTACAGGATCCAATGTTGACTCCGGGAAAAGATTGAAGTCAGGTGAAGATACCGGAGTCATAATTGAATCAGGAAATAGAATTGAATCACTAAGTTGGGGTTCAGGATCATAATCATTTTCAAGTTCAATTTAGGAAAAGGATAACTTGCTAAACTATCAATATCTTTTTAAAATTTGGAGTTGGGCAAGTTCAAATGGTTGTACTGAAATAGAATCTAGATTTCCAAAACTACATGACTCATCGGTTCTAATAGAATGGTTAGTGACATCTGGACGGTGGGAACGTAGAGATTCGACCATCATATCTATGTCACTATTATGAGCGTTTTGAGCCTGAGTCATGGATTCAAGCATCTCTTCATAGGTGATATATTCATTGTTTTGATGAAAAGATGAAGAATTGTCTTGGAAGTGGTAGTGAAATTATGAGTCCATCAGATTTTTGGATTTGTGTTTGGACTCACGCATACTCATTTCCATGATTGATGGTTTCCTATTTTGGACGGGTGGAACTGAGTATGAATCTTGAAAATACTGTGGACTAGGTAGAGAAGGAGGACAAGGCGGTTGGAAATTATGTTCGGGGGAGGTGAATCCCCACTGACTCGGTGAAGAGTTGAAATCATTATGGAAATTATAGTTATTAGATGGGGGGTATGGGTCATATTGATTCGGATAAGACCAATCCGGCACACTAGGTTGGTCAAAGTTATGATATGCCGGGTTGGTAATATCCGAAAATGAAGTCGGTGTGTAATATAGATTATTATTGTAGTTGAAAAAATTATTATTATAGTCCATATCACACAATAGAATACAAACAAAAAAAAACAAACAAACAAATAAACAAACAAAAAAGAAAAAATTCTAGCCTAAATTAGGGTAGACTTAGGACCTAGACGACTCCTAACTGGTTAGACTGTCCACGGGAGGTCTAATGTAGACTTTAACCACAAGCTAATCAGCAGGTCAGGGCAAGGTTGGTGGGAGGTTTTCCGTCAAAGACGTTCCTTAATTAAATAACCACCAACCTTCGGGCTTTCGGCCATCAATCCCTTTCCTAGACACTGATTTTGCAGGAGTTAGATTCCAATATTTTTCCCTTTAGGATAATCTCCTAATTGAGTCCGAGATGTCCCTAGGGCCAACGTCTACTCAATTTTAGTTAGGCTTGGGTTAGTGAGTGCTTGGAATGGGATTTTTGGGCTAAGGAAGGGTGATCAAATCCCCACCTTATCTTGTTAATGGGTTAGTGCCCTTAAAATTGATTTTGTGCAAGTGTACAAGATATATAACTAGGATACACTCAAAGCATGAAAATCAAGCAAGAGATGATTCCTAGTCTATATGCAATGCAAACGTACCTTGCTCCAGCACTCTTCAACAGTAAAAGTAAATGAATTGAAAAGACACGTGCTTAGAATGCAAATGTCTAATCAATTTTAACTTTTCAACCAAATTTTTTACTGTTGATTATTAGCAGATATAAGGTGAAACATACAAGAATTTAAGTATTGCAGCAACTGTATTTTACAGAGCCAGAGACCCTGCAGAAAAATTGTCAGTAGTCCTCTCCTCCTTACCGCAGATCTGCGGCAAATGCCGTGGAATTGCGGCAATTCAGAGGGCTTCTGGTTTCTGATTTCAAGAGCAGAAGCCCAGAGCCACTTATATGTCACTGCAATGCAAATTTTCCTGTTTCTTCAACCTGTAACCTGCAACAGAGAAGAAAATTCGTTTAGTTCTAAAAAATTTTCAAGAAAAATTCAGATTTCAATAAAAACTGTTTTAACCTCCCCGGCAACGGCGCCAAAATTTGATTGAGGCGGAACCTGCACACAAAATACGAAATTAGAGAACTTAAGAAAGGAGATGTGCAAGTGCTCAATTCTTCCGCTATAGCAAGTGGCTATGCGGGTCGTGATCCACAAGGAGGGTTTGCGATGGAAGCTTTTTACGGTTCTATTGAAATCGTTAAGAAGAAAAGCGAAAGTTCTTCTTGTTTTTAAAGTTAAGAAAAAGAAAAAGAAGTAATAGTTAAAGTTAGGAAGAAAGTGAGAGATGAAGAAGGTGGAAAATCAGAAAACGATGAAAAGCGACTATGTACAATGAAGTGGAAAGAAGAATGAAAACGATTTGGAAGAAGTGGTTGGTGATCTAAACTAAGAAAGAAAAGAAAAGAAGTAAAGAAAAGTAAAGAGATACTTACCGAAGTTGAGTGATGACTTACTTGGAAACCTTTTTGCAAGTTCTACCTTTTTGCTTCGGAGGCATTCAACGCATAGATCATAAAATCGAGCTCGGTCCCCGTGCACATTATATCGTCAAGCTAAGAAGAACGAAGTGATGCGGAGCTTGGAAGAGGAGAACGTCTTCATGAACTATCGCTGGCTCTCACGTAGCTTAGTTAGACTTGCTTTGGAATTCACTTGTACACTTCAACAACAACCAAGGTAAAGTAGAAGAGGAAGAGCGAAGCAAAAACAAATGTAAAGTAAAGCAGATTAGAAAACAAAAAAAACATTTACCTTTATTACTTGCTGAGACAATGAAAGAAAGGGGTAGGGTACATCGTCGGTGTCACTCTCAACATCAGCCCCTCTCTCTTACTTACATGAATCTTCTTCTACCCTAAACTACATACAAATTACATAAAAAGAAAAGAAGAAACCTAAACTACAAAGAATTAAAACTAGGCTAAATCCTAATCTACATTGGCGTCCCATTTTCAGCGCAAGTACAAGCCTTTTATAGGCAAAACCCTAACAACCAGGATCCCGGGGAGGTCGGGGGAGCAAACGCTCCCCGTAACTCCCCAAGATTGCCGCAGAAACGCGGCTTTTGCCGCGTTTCTGCGGCAAGGGTGTGGCCAGGTGGCCACACCCTGTTGGTGGGTCTTCCCGATGTCTTCCTCTGACTTTATCTGGAGTTGGTTTTGCAGTTTGGCTCCGAGATTTTGTAGAAATGGCCTTGGATTCTTGGCTTTAACCGATCGATCTGAGAGGATTCTTCTCAACCGGTTTCAACCTCTTGATTTTGCCCTGATTTATTATGTGCGAATTAATTTTGATTTAATTCAGAATTTTTGTTGGGCTTTGGGCTCATTTCTCTTCAACTCCTAAAGATTGGGCCTGCAAATAAATTAAACAAATAATTAGGACAATGCAGGCTTTTATTCTAAAATAAGTATGGAATTGTGACATTAAATATGCAACATTAGCAACCAATCACATGACAACTAAAATGAACTCTCACTGGGGAGAGTAAGCATTTGTGAGCTCTGAGGGGAATTTGAGAGGGAGGTCCCAACTATCTCTGGGGACTTTTCCTCAACTCTTGATTGATTGAAAGGAGGGGGAATGTGCGACTGAAGGCATGTCACCATTACATGCGAAAAAGTTAGAAATGAAAGTTTTAACATGAATGGTTCATTTTGTGGATCCATCATTCTAAGGAAGAGAATTTTAGAGAATTTTGGAGGAACCAAATGGGATCGGGTCCCTTAAGATTTTTAGCAAATTCTCAGCTATCAATAGATTTGATATGCCTTTACAACCTACTGTTTGAGTTGGGCTAGCCATGCTATTCCCCTCAGCATGATGAGTTATCGAAGATTTTATATTGGGCTTAGAAGCCAATATTTTCTTCTAAGCTTATTCACTGAAGGCTTCAGATCGCATCACATGAAGTGAACATTTTTGTATTCCATTGGTGACCTCTAGAATCTCGCTGGGGATTGAAGAGTTAAGTATAAACTTTGTGAGAAATTTGTCGAGTAAGTCAAAATTCCTGGTGAAGTGTCACCTGGTCAAGACTCTAGTTTTCAGCCAATCGTCAAGTCGAGATATAGAACGTGAGCTTCGCAGGGAATTCATCGATTAAGTTGAGATTTCTCGTGGAGCTTCACTTCAGTTCATCATAGTCAAGGCTCAGGTTTACAGCTGACTACTGGATCCAGATAGAAATACTGGAAAGATTTTGAAAAAAAATGCATCACGAACCATCTTCAATGATTCAGTTCGTTCAAGATTGTCATGAAGCCTAATTGATTTGTCGAAAGAAGGATGCGGAGATGGTTGAAATTGATTCCACCTGGGGAAAGAAACTTCTTAAGTAAATAAAACAGTCAAATGGGTCTGACTTAATGGTTAGAGTTGTAATGTTATCATGATCATGTATAGTATTTCTTTGATCAGAGGTATGGTGTTAACGTGATCATGGATAGCACATGTCATTGATTGGCATCAGGAGCTAGTCGCCATTTGGATTCGCTAGACGAGAAGCTCCACTCTAGTAGACTGTCTCTACTATGAAAGGTTGTCTTTATTTGGTTGGTGGAATGAAATATTCCTACCCCCCTGCGTGTTTCCCGACGTCATTAGCTATTGTGTCTCGCTGGGGATCTAGTTGTCCTGTCACAAGTATTGTTTGACAAACTGAGTGTCTATCAGCTAACAAATAGCGGCTGAGACGGCTGTCTCCTCTTCAGAGCTGCTGAGAGGAGTTGCTGGTGTAGTATTGTCTGTTGCGAGAGACATTGCAATTGATGTCTTTAGATCTAGACTGGCTTGAGTCCTTTTGCTTTAGTTGTTGATGGCATAAAACTCATGGCTTTTGGAAGTAGAGTACTTCCACCCTCCTTTTCAAAATAAAGGTTAGGTGGTGGCTCTTTTATGTTTTGACTTTAGAGTCAAAACACCTGCTTCAATCAGTGCTTGGATTTTGTCTTTTAGGACGTTGCATCTGCAAGTAGGATGATGAACCATCCTATGAAAAAGACAATAATTGGGATTGTTCGTTCATCCCACTTCATTTGAGTTTCTAGCCTCTAACAACTTGAGCTTGTTGCCCTTGTTGAGCAAGTGGAAGATTGTCACCACATGCTAATCTTTGAAGGAGTATTGCCTCTGATACTCCTTAGTTCCAGATACTCTCACTGTTAAAGTATCAATATCAGAAGATTTAGCCTTGTCATGGCCTTTGCTATTGATTGCCCGCATGCTGTTGAGAGTGGGGGACTCAGATTTATTAGCTATCTCGGCTTGTTCAATAAGCTCCTTTCAAGTGGGGGCATTGACAGCCCCTAAGCGAACTTCCACCTTATCGAGGAAGTTATGCCGGCATATTTGAAGCAACATGGGCAAGGGCATTCCTGCAGGGCACATGAGAGAAAGGTTGCGAAATCTCTCAATGTATTCTCGTACAGATTCTCCTCCTTTTGGACCGTCAAGAGGAGTTTGTCCATGTTACCTCGGTGTTATCTTCGTAGAATCAGCAGAGGAACTGGTTCTCCAAGTCAACCCAAGAATTAATTGATCCGGGTGGAAGACTCTTAAACCAGTCAAAGGCTACCCCTTGAGGGTGCCAATGAATAATCTGGCCATGATAGCATCATAATCTACTATACTACCAGTTTGTGATCGAAAGTAATAGATATGCTAGTTTGGTGAGCTTCTTCTGTCATACGATCGCAGCATTGATGGCTTGAACTTCAGGGGATAGGGCACCGAATCCCACTCCAGCGGGTAAGGACGTGTCACCCCTACTTTGTTCAGATTATCCTCTAGGTTAGGGATGCAATCTGGGCCTGGATGCCTTTGATGACATCAATATCAATTGAAGAGGCTCCATTCAAGGGTGGAGGAGGCGGAGGTTGCTCATTGTCATTGTTGTTGTTGTTATCCTCCTTGTCACCGTGGTTGCTGCTGGTGTCATTGTTATTCCAATTTGTCAGGAGCTGAGTTAACATTTGCTGAATGTTGTTCAAGGCTTCTTGTTGGGCCCTGTAAGCTTTGCTCTTGTGCTTCCATGCGACGATGACGATCATCATCATTGTTATTATCGGCCATATTGGTCGATACTCTCGAAGTTTGCATGAAGCTGATGGTGGCAGAGAAAGCATAACCACTAGCTTCTTCCTCGTTATCGGATCATTAGAAGAGATTTCTCAATGGTTCTGGTAATGTTATCCCTGTTGAGGAGGGCCGTCAAAAGTTATAAGGTATTATACCCAAGATCGAGTGCCCTGGAAAGCACTTTCCTGTTCAATCAAAACCTGACTTAAGTTGGGGCTATAGTTAGAATCTAGAGAACCAAATAAGAAAGCGCGAACCCCTGCCTTGCTCTTCAAGATCGCATCAAATTCCTTCCTCTGCCTATCATGTTGACAGAATCTACAGCGAGGTAAGGTTTCTTTGCTTAATTTCCTCTCCCTTCTAAACTTGGGCTTTCAGAAGCCTAGGTGGACAATTGGTCAAAGATCGACTACCAGTTGGGAGGAGACGTTGCGGGGATTGGCCCCAAACAATAGTTAGCGGAGTGGATTGTCAAAAGTTGACATCTCGCTTATCCGCACTGAGATGGAGAGATGTGAACTTTCTCTTCAAAGCGGGTTTTTCTTTTGTTGCTCTGAAATTCCTGTAAAGTCTGTGTTGGCCGGACCCAATCAATCCAACACAGAAACTCGGGGAGGTTGAAGATTAGCCCTGATGGGCTGAAAAGTCTTAGGGTTAACCCTACACTTAGCCTTGGAGGTTGTTCTTCTGGCTGAGTATGAAGTTGTTTTAGCTTTGCATGAAGCTTTAGCTTCACAAGAAGCTAACTTAGCACTCTCGCAAGTGCTAGCCTTGCAGGAAGATCTGGCGCTAGCGTCATCAACTGGCATTTTAACATTGTGAAAGGTTTTAGCTTCACTGGAAGTTGTTTTAGTTTCGCATGAAGCTGTCTTGACTTTGCCTAGTAGTGTTTTAGCCCTGAAGACTTGAAATTCAGCTTCGCATGAAACTTTTCTAGTAGTGCCGCCAAGGACCTTAGCATCGCATGAAGCTTTTGCAGTGCCGCTAGAGACTTTTTTAACCTTGTAAAAGACTTTGATTGCTGTGCCACCAAAGGCATTAGCTTTGCCAGAAGCTTTCTTAGCACTGCGAGACAGTGCTATAGCCTTGCGAGCTTGGAACTTAGCACTAAAAAGTGACTTAGCCTTGCCAGAGGCCTGAGACTTAGCACTGAAAAATACTTTAGCCTCGCCAGAGGCTTGAGACTTAGCACTGCCAAGTGCTTTAGTCTCGCCTAAGGCCTAAAGAGCAGGCATATAGCTTTTAGCTTTGCATGAATCTGACTTAGGGTTGCTGAATACCCTAGCCACGCCAAAGGCTGAAGTAGACTATAAGATAGTCTTGCAAACCTTGCCAGAGGCAAATAAGGCTCGTACTGAGCGTGTCTAGCCTCGCCAGAGGACATGTTAGACTCGCACTGAGTCTGTTTAGCCTTGTAGGAGACTTCCTTGACAGAGATAGCCAAAGAAGCTTTGGCTACGATGACTTTCTTGTACTTACGCATGGAAAGAGTGCATTTTCTATCCTGAAAGTGATCTCCTCCAACTTCTCCTAGTCAAAACTAATTACCAACATCTCGGTGGTAGACCCAAGGGTCTGATTATCGTTGGCGACAAAGTCTTCTCATTGGAGGAGAAGCTCTTCTCCAGCGGAGTTACCATCTTGTTTTCCATTGATTTGCAAAGGGGAAAACTTATAAAATACTCAAATAGAATTACAAGTAATTAAAAGAAAATTTACAATAACTCTCTTCTTAGAGTTTTTGGGGAAGTGTGCCGATAAGTTTGGTCAACACACGACCACTTTGTCCCTTTGACCACACGAACGGTCAATGCTGGATCTGCCGCCAGGGAATTCTTTCTCACCTCATTCGGGAATTCCCTTAATGCAAGGAGAAGTCTTGATCAGTTCAGATGAACTAGGTTGTTACAACCCTACTTAATTCAAAGAACTATAGGAAAGCATTTCGCTGTTTGAAGCTTTACGCTAATGAAGAATGTGAGTTCTTGTTGATGAAGAGGAGGATCTCTCTCTTTCTCTTTCTTTCTCTGGTCCTTTTTTTTGCTCTCTCTGCTTGCTCGCTCCTCCCTCTGTGTACTTTCTCTGGCTATTTATAAACTAAGTATGAGATAGCAAATCCCAAAAAATCAGTTTAGCAACTGTAAATAAGTTGTTGTAATCTTCAGACGAAGATAGAAATAGCCGTAGGCGAGGCTATTTAGCCCATGGCGAGTCTAGTTTAGCCTATGGCCTGGGTAGCCTGTCGACTGTCAACAGTTAAAGGAGTTATTCTCCTTGATTTTTCTCCTTTAACTGAGGGATTTGAATCCCTAAATTATCTCTTTTAACGGAGATATTTGACTTGTAGAGGAATTTGAATTCTTTAATTATCTCTTTTAAATGGGAGATTTGTTGTAACCAACTGAGGGATTTGAATCCCTTGATTATCTCCTTTAAATGGGAGATTTGTTGTAACCACTCATTAAAAGGGGTAATCAGCCCCACTAAATTAGTGGGGGGTTAAATAGGGAAAATGTTCCCTATTAATCCGCTACGAAATTTTAAAAGGTCAAACGACTTGAAGCTTCATGTGGAGCTAGCCTTGCTGCGAGGCTATAGTTCCATGCGGAGCTAGTCCAATGCGGAGCTAGCCTCGCTGCAAGGCATAGTTCCAAGCGGAGCTAACTTGAGGCTTCAGGCGAAGCTATCCCAAAGCTTCATGTGGAGCTAACTCAAAACTTTAGGCGAAGCTATCCCACTGCAGGGTTAAAGCTCTAAGCAGAGCAAGGAAAGATCCAGACGAAGCTGATCACAAAGCTTTAGATGAAGCTAGATGTTAGCTCTCAATAGAGCTATTCTAAGCTTCAGGCGAAGCTGCAGCCTGTCCAAAAATCACTAAGGACAAGTCATCTGACACGAACCTCACTACAACGCGAAGGTCGCATTTTAAACTGAAATGCAGACCTCGCGTCCAGAGAAGCATGAAGACTTCAGATGCGGGCATGAGCAAACCTGCGTTCAATGCGGGTCTGAGTAACTCCGTGTCCTGACCAACGCAAGTCTGAGTAACTTCGCGTTCCAGGTCGAGCGCAAGTCTGAGTAATTTGGTACTCCATTTTAGACGCGGGTCTGAGAAATCTTGTGTCTCACTTCAAATGCGAGTCTGAGCAACTCCGTGTTTTTAGATGCTCTCATCTACGGTAAACAACGCGAAGTCCTCATCCAGTGCAAGACCCGCATTTCTGTTATAACAGACCCCCATTACTCAGTCAATTAACTCTCCACGTAATCCGGGAGTTAATCCCCATTATCAAGGGATTTTAGGGGACGACAATGCCCCTATGACTCCCTATAAATAGCCTGAGTTGCTATAAAGGGGGACCGCTGGAGAAGACTTCTTCTAGAGAAGAGGAGAGAGGAGTAGTCAGTGGACTCTAAATACTTTGTGTGTTTAAACAGAGTTTCCTTTTTATTAGTCTTCGAGAGCATTTTGAAGAGAAGCTAGACAGTCGATCGGTCAACAGAGAGTAAGAATCACTCTCATCGCCACTCAAAGTACCCAGTCTTAAACAAAGGGGAGAACCGAGTCATCTCCCCTCTTTTGTCATCGGAATCATTCTGTTGCCATTTTTCAGCCACTCAAAGAAATCTTAAACTGACCTAAGAATACTTTTTTCCGAGGCAAACAAAGATGGCGACTCCACTAGGGACTTCCTTCGCTACTGACGAGAATGCTATGGCACAGGCTGATGTCCGGCTCCTCGAGGAGACGGTAGAGTCCCTCATCATTGAATTCGACCAAGAAAAGTTTAAGGAATTCATTTTCTCAGGCTCTGCTAGTGCCAAGACAATGTAGCAAGACCACAAAGTCTCTTCTGAGACTTGCCCGCGAATCTCTTCAGAGATTACTCCTGAAGTGGCCCGCACCACTGCTTACAATGCAAGAGGTGCCACTTCTCAAGAGGTTCTGAAAATCTCTCGTGCAGCCCACGTTGCCTCCGTCAACGTCTCTCAGGAGACCCGCAGGGTAAAAGCACTAGTGCACGACTAAAGAGACGGTGAAGGTCAATTCCGCCGTCCTCTTCCTCTCCAAAATATGCAATTCCAGGTTGCCGGGAGTTCCTAACAACCCATGCGGCTTAACCGAAATGTTAAACATCGATAACGGCGTCGCGCACATCAACAACAGCTTGAAGATTCTACAGAGATAATCTGCCCTGCAGATTCAAAATGTGAGGCTGATACCCGCGCTTCTCTTAAGCAGCATGAGGACCGCGTTTTTGTCCTACAATGCGAGCCCTGCGTTCTTCAACAATGCGAGGTCCACGCCAAACGCGAGACCCATGTTTTGACAGCTCCATAACATGAGGGCCGCATTCTTTCTATCTCAGAATGTGAGGCCCGCGTTTCTAACTCTAAACGCGAGGCCCGCGTTTTAGCAAAACGCGATGGCTGCATTTTAACTCAACGCGAGGTCTGCGTTTCCACAAGGAAACGCGAGACCCGTGTTCAGCCAAAAAGCCCTCACCCTAGGGGTTCGATGCTAGTTCCTCAGAATTCCCCTCAACGGACCTAAGGAACTACCTGATAAGGAAGAGGAGCATCCATCAGATCGCCCCTCGATGCCACTGCGAGCAACTAATCTCAGTAGTGCTCTCTGATTGCCATTGTGGCTTTCAGATGAATAAACCTTCAGTGTTTAGCTGATTTCAACGGCTTCAGAGTCAGCCAAAAGACGACGATCCCAGAAGAAGAGATCATTCTCCGATGTCTGATTAGTCGCTAATGTTGCATATTTAATATCATATGTCCATACTTATTATAGAATAAAAGCCTGCATTGTCCTAATTAATTGTTTGATTTATTTGCAGGCCCAATCTTTAAGGAGTTGAAGAGAAATGAGCCCAAAGCCCACCAAAATTCTGAATTAAATCAGAATTAATTCGCACCAAGTAAATCAGGGCAAAATCAAGAGGTTGAAACCGATTGAGAAGAATCCTCTTAGGATCGATCGGTTAAAGCCAAGAATCCAAGGCCATTTCTTCAAAATCTCGGAGCCAAACTGCAAAACCAACTCCAGATAAAGTCAGAGGGAGAAACCGGGGAGACCCACCAACAGGGTGTGGCCACCTGGCCACACCCTGGCCGCGAAAACGCGGCAAAAGTCGCATTTCCGCGGCAATCTTGGGGAGTTAGGGGGAGCATTTGCTCCCCCGACCTCCCCGGGATCCTGGTTGTTGGGTTTATGCCTATAAAAGGCCTGTACTTGCGCTGAAAATGGGACGCCAATGCAGATTAGGATTTAGCCTAGTTTTAATTCTTTGTAGTTTAGGTTTTTCTTTTCTATTTATGTAACTTGTATGTAAACTTAGGGTAGAAGAAGATTCATGTAAGTAAGAGAGAGGCTGACGTTGAGAGTGACACCGATGTACCCTCCTCCTTTCTTCCATTGTCTCTGCAATTAATAAAGGTAAAAGCTTCTTTTTATGTTCGTATTTTGTTTTGCTTTCTTCTTCCTATTCTACTTTACCTTGGTTGTATTTGTTGAGTTTACAAGTGAAATCCAAAGCAAGTATAACTAAGCTACGTGAGAGCCAGCGATAGTTCATGAAGACGTTCTCCTCTTCCAAGATCCGCATCACTTCGTTCTTGCTAGGCTTGACGATATAATGTGCACGGGGACTGAGCTCGAGCTTATGATCTATGCATTGAACGCCTCTGAAGCGAAAAGGTAGAACTTGCAAAAGGTTTCCAAGTAAGTCATAAATTAACCTAGGTAAGTATTTCTTCACTCTTCATTCTTTCTTTTCTTTTCTTTCTTAGTTTAGATCACCAACCACCTCCTCCAACTCTTTCTTCTCCACTTCATTTGTACATAGTCGCTTCTTTCGTTTTCTGATTTTTTCACCTTCTTCATCTTTCACTTTCTTCTTAACTTTAACTATAACTTCTTTTTCATTTTTATAACTTTAAAATAGAGAAGAATTTCGCTTATGTTCATAAGATTTCAATAAAGAAACGTAAAGCTTCCATCGCAAACCCTCCTTGTGGATCACGACCCGCATAGCCACTTGCTATAGTGGAAGAATTGAGCACTTGCACATCTCCTTTCTTAAGTTCTATAATCTCGTATTTTGTGTGCAGGTTTGGCCTCATTCAAATTTTGGCGCCGTTGCCGGGGAGGGTAACATGTTTTTTATTGAAATCTGAATTTTTTTTGAAAATTTTTTAGAACTAAACGAATTTTCTTCTCTGTTGCAGGTTACAGGGCAATCAAAGCAGGAAATTAATATTGCAGTGACATACAAGTGGCCTTGGACCTCTGCTCTAGAAAGCAGAGACCAAGGCCCTCTGAATTGCCGCGTTTCCACGGCAAAAGCCGCGGATCCGCGGCAAGAATGAGTTGACTACTAACAGGTTTTTGCAGGGCTGCTTACTTTACAAATTCTAGTTCTCTGCAATTCTTTATTTCCTATATGCCATCACATAAGCCTGCTAAATAATCAACAGTAAAACGTTTGTTGCAAAAGTTAAAAATTGATTAGACGTTTGCATTTTAGGCACGCCATTTTTTTCAATTCATTTATTTTTACTGTTGAAGAGTGCTGGAGCAAGGTACATATGCATTGCATTTAGCATAGGACTCACTTCTTGGTTGATTTATATCTCTTTGAGTGAATCTTACATATCTTGTACAGTTGCACTAATTGATTTTAAGGGCACCAACCCAATAACAAGATAAGGTGGGGATTTAATCACCCTTCCTTAGCCTAAAAATCAGAATCCAAGCACTCACTAACCCAAGCCTAACTTAAAATGAGTAGACGTTGGCCCTAGGGACATCTCGGACTCAATTAGGAGATTATCCTAAGGGGAAAAGGTGTTGGAACTTGACTCTTGCCAAATCAGTGTCTAGGAAAGGGATTAAGGGCCAAAAGCCCGAAGATTGGTGGTTATTTAATTAAGGAACGTCTTTGACGGAAAACCTCCCACCAATCTTGCCCTGACCTGGCTGATTAGCTTGTGGTCAAAGTCTACATTAAACCTCCCGTGGACAGTCTAACCAGTTAGGAGTCGTCTAGGTCTAGGTCTACCCTAACTTAGGTTAGAATATTTTCTTTCTTGTTTGTTCATTTATTTGCTTTTCTTTCTTTTTTGTGTGTATTCTATTGTGTGATATGGCTTATAATAACAATTTTTCCAACTTCAATAATAATCCATATTACACACCGACTTCATTTTCGGATATTACCAACCCGGCATATCATAACTTTGACCAACCTAGTGTGCCGGATTGGTCTTATCCGAATCAATATAACCCATGTCCCCCATCTAATAACTATAATTTCCATAATGATTTCAACTCTTCACCGAGTCAGTGGGGATTCACCTCCCCCGAGCATAATTTCCAACCACCTTGCCCTCCTTCTCCACCCAGTCCACATTATGTTCAAGATTCATACTCAGTTCCACCCGTCCAAAATAGGAAACCATCAATTATGGAAATGAGTATGCGTGAGTCCAAACACAAAGCCCAAAATCTGATGGACTCACAATTTCACTACCACTTCCAAGATAATTCTTCATCTTTTCATCAAAACAATGAAACTATCAACTATGAAAAGATGCTTGAAGCCATGACTCAGGCTCAAAACACTCGTAATCGTGACATAGATATGATGGTCGAATCTCTACGTTCCCACCGTCCTGATGTCACTAACTATTCTGTTAGAGCCGAAGAGTCATGTAGTTTTGAAAATCAAGATTTCATTTCAGCACAACCATTTGAACTTGCTCAAACTCCAAATGAAATTGATAATTTGGCAAGTTATCCTTTTCCTGAAATCGAACTTGAAAATAAATATGATCTTGAACCCCAACTTAGTGATTCAATTATTCTTCCTGATTCAATAATGACTCCGGTATCTTTACCTGACTTCAATCTTTTCCCGGAGTCGACATTGGATCCTGTCCCAATTCATAATGAAATTGAATCACCCATCTTTGAGGATCATATTGAACTTGACTAGTTATACACTTTTGAAGATCCTATTGACAAATTGGCAAGTTCTCTATTTTTTGATATTGAACTCAATGAGATATGTGACCTAGATTCTCAAATCTGTGATCCAGTTCAACTTTCTGAATCAATATTGACTCCTGTTGTGTTACCAAACTTGAGAATATTTTAGAGTCAGTTTTGATTCCTCTGTAGGCTGTCTAAAAGTCACTAAAAGACAAGCCAATAAAAGCAGAGTCTCAAGTTCTAGACGCGAGGTATTGACACCCGCGTCTCAGCATCAAGGCGCGTGGGCTCGACACCCGCGTCTCAATATCAAGGCGCGTTGGCTCGACACCCGCGTCTCAGCATCAAGGTGCGTGGGCTCGACACCCGCGTCTCAGCATCAAGGCGCGTGGGCTCGACACCCGCGTCTCAGCAACAAGGCGCGTTGGCTCGACACCCGCGTCTCAGTAACAAGGCGCGTGGGTCTAAACCCGCGCCTCAGTTGTAACCACCCGGATTACGGGACCAGTCACCGTACAAGTAGCGGGAAGTGGCCCCTCATTGTGGAGCATTTTCAGGGGACACGTTCACCCCTGGGACCTCTATAAATAGCCTTGTTTGCATCAACAAAGGGCGGGAAAAAAAAGATCAGGCATCAAAGAGGAGATCATCAACAAAGAGAGAGAGAAGACTCTTCAGCAAGCTTGCTGCGTACCAGCTGCTCTTTGCCTACCTTCTCTTCGAGAGTTTTGGTAGACAGAGCTGTTACTTACTCCCTCTACCAGCCAAAGAGAAGATCCCCTAACGATCCCGACGGTCATCCGGTCAACGGAGAACAAGATTCACTCTCCACCGCCACACGAAGAACCCAGCATTAAACAAAGGGAGGATTCAAGATTCAATATCCTCCCTCCCTTGTAACTAGAAGGAAAAGTTATTTTTGTTGTAATCTTTTCAAAGAAAATTTTATCAGCATTTCCTCTTTCCCTCTCTTCCGGCGCGTACAAGAGATGGCGACTCCGCTGGGGACCACATTTGTCACTAAGGAGCAAATAGTGGCGCAGGATGACGTCCACCATAAGGGAAGATGGTCGAATCGCTCATTGTCGAGTTCGACCAGGCGAAGTACGAAATTTTTACAGCATTTCCTCTTTCCCTCTCTTCCGGCGCGTACAAGAGATGGCGACTCCGCTGGGGACCACATTTGTCACTAAGGAGCAAATAGTGGCGCAAGATGACGTCCACCATAAGGGGAAGATGGTCGAATCGCTCGTTGTCGAGTTCGACCAGGCGAAGTACGAAGAGTTTCTCCCCTCCGGCTCCAAGAGCCCAAAGACCCGCGTCTGCCACCGGGTCTCGATGGGGAATGGCCTCGAGGCCCGATCTGTGGCTTTCTCGAGCTCCCCTGCTGCCGACTGTGCCAAGCAAGGTACACGCGCCAACGCCTCTCAGAAGGCCCGCGTGGTCCCAGGCACATCTGCCTTTGAAACCAACCGCGTTGCACAGAACACCCGCGTCAGCGTCTCTCAGGAGACCCGTGTGGTTAAAGTCCCTGATGTTCAACATCAGGATGTTGTTGGTCTCTCTCCACCTCCTCGACGCAATCGAAACGCTGAGCGTCGACAGAGGAGACGTGCGCGTCACCTACAAGTTGGAACCGTTGGTTGTCCAACTGAGGCTGGACGCGACGTACAATCTCGCGCCTTGCCCGCGCCACGTCCAGTACGTGAAATCCGCGTTTGGCGTCCCAAACGCGAGATTCCTTCAGTTAGATCCTCTGAGGACCAACTCATCAAACGCCAAGGTGAGACCTCTGCGCCTCATCAAGCGCAAGAGGCACGAGCCCATAGGCGTGGGGCCCAGCAGCCCATCCCTCTCAAGTGTCTCTGCTCCGACACACCAAACAGCAACGCGACAGGCGCGTCTTGTCTCAACAGAGACGCCAGACGCGCGCTGAACAGCTGCGCGCAAGAACCGCGTCCCTGATGCCTACGTTCAGGCTGTACAGCACATGGATGCCTCCCGTCTTCAACGCTGCGAGGCTAATCCTTTCAATCCCCCTCCCATAGATTTGAGGGATTATTTGACGAAGAAAAGAAGTGCCAATCAGGCCACTTCGTTGTGTTGCTGCCAACGGCTCATCCATATGCTCTCTGAGTGCCGTTGCGGATCAGGCGTACATCAGCAGTCTTTAGTCAGACAGCTGACCCTGATTCCCCCGTCAGCTAAAAGAAGACGCTCCCACAGAAGGAGAACCTTCTCTGACGTTGAGTACCCGGAGCTCACTGCGAATATGACAAGCAGGAGCAAGGGAAAATAACTTGCAGTCAGCTCAGATGAGTCCGAGTCTGACTCTGAACCGGAAGGGGTGTATCGACACACTCGCACCCGGACGGGGGCCATTCCCCCAATTGACTATAATGCCTTAGCCCACGGCGTTGAAGTGAACGATTCTCACTCTGCCGTAGCGGAATCAAGGGCTTCGAACTCTTCCGTCGAGAAGGAGACCTCTGCCTACATGACAGGCACTCCTGAGGAGACGGCTAAGCGTTTAGAACAGATCCAGAAGGCACAAATGGATATGATTCTTTCTCAACAGGAATCTATCAACTCCCTCAAGCAGGCGATTGCACAGCTGCTCGAAGACAGGAGGAGGTCTCCTCCTAAAAAGTCAAAGGGCAAAGGGAGAAAGGGAGAAAGCTCATCTTCCGAACCTTCTGAGGAGACGCGGCGATCTGCTGCGGATTCGCCCAAATCCTCGTCTCAAGTAAAAGGCGACCAAGACCAGGGAAAGGCTCATGCTAAAAGAATGAGTCAACTGGAGCAACGCATCGAGGCCCTCACCAACCGTAAAGGCCTCCAAGAAGCGGGAGTGGTCCAGCCCTATCCGGCTGAGTGGGACTTAGTTCCATACCCTCCTAAGTTCAAGGCTCCGACCCTCCAAGCATTCGACGGGAAGGGGTCACCCAACCAGCACATCTACTACTTCAAATCCCAAACCGGGAATGTAGTAGACAACGATGCTATCCTGGCGCGTCTGTTCATCGGCACCCTGAAAGGGTTGGCCTTTGAATGGTTCATGAGGCTCCCAGAAGGTTCTATCAAGAACTGGGGCGATCTGGTGAAGCTGTTCTTAACACGCTTCTTCGAAGATGACTCCGAAGTCACGATGCTCACCCTTTTGGCTACCAAACAGCGGAAAGGGGAGTCCGTCAAATCTTTCGTGGAAAGATTTCGGAACATGGCACTCCGATGTCCAAGCGGTATGACCCAGGCCACCCTGGTGGAAACATGCCGCCACAATCTCCAAACCTCACTCCTTGCTCAAATAGGAGTTGCTGAAAGCCGCACCTGGAAACAATTAGTCCAACAAGGTGAACAGGCTGAGGAGATTGTCGCCCGCGTCAGAGCGGAGGAAGGTAAACCTAGGCCGGAAAGGTCGACAAGGCGTGCGCCAGACACATCCCTCCAAACAAAGCGGAAGGATAATTTGGCAACGGAGACCAAATCTCCCGCCAAACCTCAATCAAGTAGGGCGAGTGGCTCTTCAAGTCAGCCTCGCGCCAACAAGCAATATTCCTTCAAGGAGGAACATGTCGATTCACTCTTTAAACTACTCAACAAGAGCAACCGACTGAAGCTCCCTGAAGCTAGGCGCCCCGAGGAAGTCGGCAAGACCGACAATCCCAACTACTGTCTATACCACAGAATGTTGGGACACCCTACCAAAAGCTGCTACGTCTTCAAGGACGTCCTTCAAGCTCTGATTGATGCGGAGGTGTTAAAGCTCCGACCAGAGCAGAAGAAGGTGACGGCTAATGTGACGTCGGCTCTCCAGTTCGGAAGACAACCCCCAACGCCTGCGGGGGTGGTCCCTATTCCAAGAGGAGAACTGAGAATAGTCAACACAGACCCTCACCAGCAGCAAGAGAAAGGCTTGGTACCCGTTCCCACCCCTCAGGGAGAAATCATATGGGTCCACCCTGACCTTGTCAATGAACACCAATGGACTACTGTGACCAACAGGAAATCCAAAGGCAAGGCAAAAGCCTCATCTTGCAACGTGGTATGCGCCTCTTCCCGAGAAGCGGAGACTGATATCCCTTCACTGACCGACTCAGAGGAGGAAACGATAGTCTTGGCCGCAGAGCCCAACCAACCAATGGCGGGAACTCATTCAGGACAGGCGTACTTGAAATAGTACGGCGAGTCGGCAGTAGCCCCTCCACAACCAACTGCGGAGCCAGTCAGGCCCTCCACAAAGCCACCTGTGGAGAAGCAGAAGGAGACTCGATTTTCTCGAGCCCTTCAAAAGGGCATCGCGGAAGGATCTACGGCACCTTACCGCTTTGATGTCCTGGCTCAGTTGGCCAACATTCCGGCACGCATTACCTTGTATGAACTTCTTAGACTATCAAAGTCGACCAGGGAAGCTCTGCAAGAAGCTCTGGCAAATGCTGAGGTCTTTATGACCCAGGTGCCGAAGGAGGAAGATGTAGAGGATTGCCTTCATACCTCCCAGAATGCCCCCTGCATCACCTTCACGGCAGATGATATGCAGGTTAAAGGGAAGCATGATCGACCCCTGTACTTCACAGGGTATATTGGATCGTCTGAGGTGAACCGCATCCAGGTAGATCCAGGGTCCGCGTTGAGCATCATGCCTCGCCGGGTCATGCAACATCTCGGCATTCCTACCCATCGTTTGAGCCCTACCTAGACGACTATCTATGGGTTCAATGCCAACCAGACCCGTCCGATGGGGAAAATCAAGCTCAGGTGTCAGATTGGAAGCCTCAAGTCGGAAGTGACATGCTACATCATCGACGCCGACACTTCCTACAATCTATTGCTGGGACGACCGTGGATTCACCGCAACTCCATCGTTCCCTCCACTCTCCACCAAGTCATGAAGTACATTGACGGGAGTGGAAAGGTGCAGACGTTGATCGCCGAAAGGTATCCGTTCAAAGGGGTCGAAAATTATTTCACCGACTCTTTGTTGTACCAAGATCCGGGGGAGACGGATGAAGCCCCGCAACCAGAGGAGCCAGACTCTGGTAATGAGGCTGACACTGAGCCTGAAAAAGAAGAGTGCCTGTGGGAGTTAGAACCACTTGTAACGGGCATTAATAAGCCCGATGTCGATAATACCACCGATGATGTAGGCGGTTGGTATATTAATGAAGATTTAGATTTTGCGTATTTTTCTGTGTGTGCTTCTGATTCAATACCGTCAGATACTAGCACTGATATAGATGACGATCTCTGGTCGGCAATGGGTGCCTTGACATCATTGCATGTACCAGTGAAATCGTCCTTCGAGACATACCAAGACAATGGTAATACGCAAGAATCTATATTCATGGTTCCAGCATGACGGAAAGGCCAAAAACCAATTCTTTTTGGGCGAATCTCGTCTGAACCAACGCCCCGCGACGAATCGGAAGGCGAGGAAGAATCACCTCAGTTCGATCATTACGAACCAAAAGAACTCAAAATGATGAGATTCATGGGGTACGACCTGACCAACAACCCGGGTTGAACTTCGGCAAAGGAAGGAGGACGTTGCTTCAATCCTTTGTGCCGAAAGGGAAGGCCCCTGATTATTATCATCGGACGCGCCGGGGTTGGGCTACGTATCAACTCCGGTCCCATCAGCCTCTGATTCTCAAGAATCATCGAGCAACGATTACTCTTCAGACACATCATCTTGGGAGTCAGATGTCAGTGTCGGCAACATCTTCAAGGAACTTTCAGTGAACATGGTTTCAACAAGCCACCTGGAAGATGGAAATGAAGAAATGATCCAATCTGATACAGGTCCTTGGATCAAACATTTAAATGCTCTTTGGGATACCCACTTTGAACAGCGCGAGCCACCCACAGAAGACAAGGTTGTTCAGATCAACCTAGGAGATGAGGCTAACCCTAAGCCCATCTTCATAAGTGACGGCCTGTCACCTTCGGAGAAGAAGGATCTAATGTCTCTTGTACAAGAGTATATAGACGTCTTCGCCTGGAATTATGAGGACATGCCAGGACTTGATCCTCAAGTGGCCATGCACCGCCTCAACATCAATCCGGACGTAAAGCCTGTCAAACAACAGCAGCGACGGTTTCGCCCAAAAATAATGGAGGCAATTCAATCAGAAGTCAGAAAACTTATTGATTCTGGCTTCGTCAGGGAAGAACAACATCCCGACTAGGTAGCCAACATCGTCCCCGTCTCCAAGAAGAACGGGAAGATCCGGATTTGCATCGACTTCCGCAACCTAAACGAGGCCTGCCCCAAGGACGAATTCCCATTGCCGATCACAGATGTCATGATTGACAATACTTGTGGATTCGAACGAATGTCCTTCATGGACGGATTCTCAGGATACAATCAAATCAAAATGTATCCTGACGACGAAAAACATACCTCCTTCAGAACACCTCTAGGGGTATATTGCTACACCGTCATGCCCTTCGGACTGAAAAATGCAGGGGCAACATACCAAAGGGCCATGAACGCCATTTTCCATCAGCAGATACGCAAAACGGTGGAATGTTATGTTGATGACATCGCGGTAAAAAGCCGCACTAAAGGTGATCACATAGCGGACCTGAAGGTGGTCTTCAACATCATGCGGGCTCATCAATTGAAGATGAATCCCACAAAGTCCTTCCTGGGGGTGGCCAGTGGCAAATTCTTAGGATTTGTTGTAACATCCACCGGAATTCACTTGGACCCAGAAAAGGTTCGCGCTATCCAGGAGATGCAACCCCCGAGAAATCTCAAAGAACTCAGAGGATTGCAGGGACGATTGGCGTACATCCGCAGGTTTATCTCGAACCTCTCCGGAAGATGCCAACCCTTTGCTAAGCTAATGAAGAAGGGTGTCTCATTCATTTGGGATGACGCTTGCCAACAAGCGTTCGAGGAAATCAAGCAATACCTCACCCAACCACCAGTCCTTGCAGCTCTAGTATCCGGAAAGCCGTTTCTGGTGTACGTTCGAGCAATGGATCATTCTTTGGGAGCTCTACTAGCTCAGAATGACGATCAAGGACGTGAGCAAGCAATCTACTATCTGAGTAGAACAATAATCGGAGCCGAACATCGGTATAACCCGATCGAGAAGGAATGTTTGGCACTGGTGTTCGCTATCCAGAAAATGCGACACTATCTGGTAGGCCAAACTATAAACGTCATATCAAAAGTCAACCCCCTGAGGTTACTTATGACTAAACCTTCATCGCTAAATGGCCGACTGGCAAAATGGGCCATATTGCTCTCCCAATATGAGATGCGCTTTTTACCACAAAAGGTCATTAAGGGACAAGCAGTCGCGGATTTCCTAGCTGAGCACCCAGATCCGAGGGCAGCCAAAGTCTACGAGGATCTCCCAGATGAAGTTGCGGAAGTCTGCCTGACTCAGACATCGTTCGAAAGTCAAGTATGGCAACTTTTCTTTGACGGTGCATCAAGAACAAGCCCGAAGGGACACGTAGTAGCGGGGGTAGGAGTAGTACTCGTATCCCAACAAAATTATGTGATTCCCTGAGCTGTCTCATTAACTGAGCCTTGTTCCAACAATGTGGCGGAGTACAACGCTCTTTTGATTGGGATGCAATTCGCCGAGGAGATTGGTGTTCAAAATCTCGAGGCATACGGCGACTCTAAACTCATCGTCAGCCAAGTTCGCGGGGAGTACGAAGTCAGACATGAAGACTTAGTACCTTACCACAACGCAACTATCCGCATGGCCGAGGGGTTTACAAGCTTCTACATGACCATGTACCGCGCAGGCAAAATGCGCACGCAGATGCACTCGCATCCCTGGCTGCCTCCTTAGCTCTTCCAGCTAGAGCAATGGAGAAGATATTCGTCTACAGCCACACCTGTATTGCCCGAGAAATGCTCTCGAGGATTATCAGGAGTCAACGGGAGGTCGTCACCGCGAAGAAGCACTTGAAGCATCAACCGGTCCAGAGCCTAGAGACTGGCGATTCCCCTACATTGATTTCGTCTTATACGGCATTCTGCCTGAAGACACCAAAGAGGCGGCTGCCATTCGAAGGAAAGCCCCCAAATTCTATTATAATGCGATTACGCGAACATTGTATTGTCGATCGCATGACGGGATCTTACTCCGGTGCCTCTCACCAAAAGAAGCCCAAGAGATATTGAGGGAAGCCCACGACGGTATGTGTGGAGCCCATCAACCTGGCCCGAAACTGGCACATCGACTCCAAAGATTGGGTTACTATTGGCCCAAGATGATTGCTGACGCCGTCACCTATGCTAAAAGGTGTCACGCTTGCCAAGTGCATGGGGATTTCATCCATCAAGCACCAGGGTACCTCCACTCTACGACCTCTACTTGGCCATTTGAAATGTGGGGGATGGATGTGGTTGGCCCTATCAGCCCACCATCATCAAAAGGACATCGGTTCATTTTGGCAATAACCGATTATTTCTCTAAGTGGGCTGAGGCCATTCCCTTGAAGGAAGTCAAGTCGTCGAACGCGATCAAGTTCGTGAAACACCACGTTATTTACCGTTTCGGTGTACCTCGGCGAATTGGCCATGACAATGGGCCTCAGTTCATTAGCCAGGCTTTCCAGAAATTCTGCGCTAAGTTCAGAATCCAGAGTGTGTCCTCAACGGCATACTATCCTGCCGCTAACGGCCTCGCAGAAGCTTTCAATAAGACCATTGGCAAGCTTCTTAAGAAGTTCGTCTCAAAAAGTCAACGTGATTGGGACGACAAGCTGGGTGAATGCTTATGGGCTTACCGCACAACTGTGCGAACCCCAACTAAAACTACGCCATCTTCTTTGGTATACGGGTGCGAAGCCGTCCTTCCACTCGAAATCCAAATTCCATCTCTACGCGTCGCCCTGACAGCGGAGATGACAACAGAGGAGAAGCATCGACAGCGACTCCAGGAATTGGAGGCCTTAGACGGTAAGCGTCTGCAGGCCCAACAGCAAATCAAGCTCTACCAGGCTCGAATTACCAAAGCCTTCAACAAGAAAGTTAAAATGCGAACTTTCAAGAAAGGCGATCTTGTCTTAGCCGTCAGAAGACCCATGGTGATGATGCACAAGACAAAAGGCAAATTTCAGCCCAAGTGGGAAGGACCATTTGTAGTAGAGTCAGTCTACTCAAATGGATCATATCGCCTCATAACCTCCAATGGCGATACACTCATGATGCCTATCAACGGCAGGTTCCTGAAGAAGTACTATCCCTAGATGGTATCCTTCCACCGATCAAGTTAAAAGTACACCTCTAATCAAACATCCGACGCCTCTGACGGCTAAGGATAGAGGAAAATGTTGGCTTTTAAGCCCAACATAAGTCTTCGACAACTCATCATGCTGAGGGGAATAGCATGGCTAGCCCAACTCAAACGGTAGTTGGTAAAGGCACCTCAAATCCGTTGATAGCTGAGGGTTTGCTAAAAATCCTAAAGTGGACTTGGCTCCACTCTTTCCTCCAAAATCCCCTACCAATTCTCATCCACAGAATGGTAGGTCTACAAAATACAACCATTACTAAGTTAACACTATACCTCTGGTAATGGAAACTTTTCAATATTCCTTGTCGAGTACAAGTTTTGTTTGTCAACTCTACACGAAGTATCAAATTTTCAAATTTGCCAAGTTAACACTACACCTCTGGTACTTCAAAATTTTCATTTGTCAATTCTCACCAATAGAATGACAGGTCCTCAAAATTGTTCTTATCATGAGGCAATCTTTGTCAAGTTAATATCACACCTCTGACAAATTACTGTTAAAGTTTAACACCACACCTCTAAACAGTAATCAAGTTTCTGCCAGGTTTAATATTACACCTCTGACAGTCACTTTTCTTCAGACTTCCATATCGAAGCTGAAATGGATGATGCTTGATTGGTAGTGAAAAGTGCATTTTTATCATCATATTTACCATCACATTTTCATATTTATTCATTTAATTCTGCACATTTATTAATAATTTGTAATTTATTGTGTGCAGGCCTCGAATTATTATTTTAACAATAAATAAAGCTTAAAGAGCCCAAAAGCCCAGATCCAAGCCCACATTTGAAGCCCAGGTGTAAAAGTGCAAATATCAGATTGTCAAAGTGCAAATATACAAGGGCTAAAGTTGCAATTATTGAAGATGAGGGAAGGATAGAATTCTACCCAACCCTAAACTCTTGCAGGATGTGCATAAAAGCCAAAGATGAGAAGGAAATTCGTTTAAAAGAGATTGGGAGAATACAAAGTCTAGATAACTTGATTTCCAAGTTATATCCATATCCCAATATTTAGAGCCAGGATCGAACTTCCAGAAGCTGGCGCCCACATAGACGGACCAGACGAAGCCACGCGCCAAAGCGCGTGGCCAGAAGCCACAAAAGTGCCGCGGAACCGCGGCAAAACCGCGGCAATCTAGTTGATCCAGAATCCCAGATTTCGTGGGCAAGTTCATCCAGGACTCCTCTGCCTTCTGCACCTATAAATATCCCCTGCAGTGCAACGTACAGCGTCGTCCAGAGGCAGAGCCAAGGGCCAAAAGCTAGGGTTTTTAGGTTTTAGGTTAGATTTTCTTTCCTCTGTAAATTTTATTTTCTTTTTGTGAAAGCTGAGAGGAGATGATGCATTCATGGAGGAAGGGATCCTCTTGTACCAATGGTGACAGCCGGTGTAAGTTGTAAATTTTCCTCCATTGTTTAAATCAAATCAAAGCTTGTTTTGTTCTTTTTATGTTTTATTGTGTCTCTATCTTTGTCTATCATTGTTTTTCTACATTGTTTCTTTCTCTAATGTCTTGCCCACCATGAGATCCAACTGCTTCGAGAATACCTAGCCGAAGAAGGAACCTTGACGGCCCATGGCGATGAACAGGTCTTCATAGCTTGTTTTTCATTTCGTAGAGTAGATTAAGAAGGCGGACGATCCCATAAGCCGTGCTTGTACGCCTTCGAAGAAAAGGAAAATCATCGCAACGGTTCAAACGGCAAGCAGACTAAAGAGATAAGTTTTCTTTCCTTTTCTTTTATTTTCTTTTCTTTGTAGATTAAATACAACTCATCTCCATATTCTTTTCTACCACCCATGTAAATACCACTTCCTTTCTAACTTAACAAATAAAAATAAAAACTTTAGAGAAACTTGCTTAACGCTTCCATCGCAGTCCCTCCCTGAGGATCACGACCCGCATAGCCCTGCTACCGCGGATTAGAACTGAGACTTGCACATCTATTTTTAAAACTAAAATACCATCTTTTGTGTGCAGGAAATCTCAGTCAACAAATTGGCGCCGTTGCCGGGGAGGGACGGTAAGTTATCTCTAAAACAAAAAAAATTTTAACTAATTCTTTATTCTTTTCTGTTTGCAGGTTTGGAGAACAGGAAACAGAAAACAGCAGCTGCAGTGGACATATAGCTGCCCTGTGCCTCTGCCCTCGAAGGCAGAGCACAGGAGCCCACTGTTTTGCCGCGGATCCGCGGCCAGAGCCGCGGAAACGCGGCAACAGTAAGGACTACTGATTCAAATTTTTTGCAGATTGCTGCAATTTGAGATTACTGCTTAATTCTCTATTCTGTTTTGTTCTGTGATATACCTGTAAATTGCTAATAATTCAACAGTAAATTATTGGTTGTTAAAAATAAAATTTGATTAGACGTTTGCATATTAGGCACGTGTCTTTTCAATTATTTTTATTTACTGTTGAAGAGTGCTGGAGGAGCAAGGTACGTACGCATTGCATGTAGAATAGGATTCATCTCTTGGTTGATTTTCTGCTTTGAGTGATTCTTATCTATTTATCTTGTACACTTGCACTAATTCATCTTAAGGGCATAACCCATTAACAAGATAAGGTGGGGATTTCATCACCCTTCCTTAGCCCAAAAATCATATCCCAAGCACTCACTAACCCAAGCCTAACATAAAAATTAGTAGACGTTGGCCCTAGGGACATCTCGGACTCAATAGGAGATTATCCTAAGGGGGAACAGTGCTGGAAGTTGACTCTTGTCAAATCAGTGTCTAGGAAAGGGATTGAGGGCCGAAAGCCCGAAGATTGGTGGTTATTTAATTAAGGAACGTCTTTGACGGAAAACCTCCCACCACTCTTGCCCTGACCTGGCTGATTAACTTGTGGTCAAAGTCTGCACCCAACCTCCTGTGGACAGTCTAACCAGTTAGGAGTCGTCTAGGTCATAGGTCTACCCTAACTTAGGTTAGAATTTTTCTTTTTGTTTGTTGTGTTTGTGTTGGTGTGATATGGCATATAAGAATAATTCCAATTTTAATACATATTACACCCCTAACTATTATTCGGATATTACCAACCCGGCATACCCTAACTTTGACCAATCTAGTGTGCCGGAATGGTCTTATCCGAATGAATATAACCCACACCCCCCATCTTATGACTATAATTTCCATAATAATTTCAACTCGTCACAGAGTTCATGGGGTTTCGAGTCCCCCGAGTCTAATTCTCAACCAAATTGTCCTCCATATCCATCTAGTCCACATTCTTCCCAAGATTCATACTCAGATCCACCCATTCAGAATAGAAATCCATCTATCTTGGAAATGATGAGTATAAATAAGTCCAAGCAAAAATCACCATCAATCTTAGACATGATGATACGTGAGTCCACCGACTCACAACTTTATCACGATTACCCGTCCTATTTTCAAGTCCAATCAGAACATGATCCACCTATCGACTATGAAGGGATGCTAGCTGCCATGACTGAGGCTAAATTAGCCGTGATCATGACATAGATTTGATGGTTCAATGCTTACGTTCTCACCGTCCGGCTGATTCTGATATCGCTGACCACTCGCTTAGAGCCGAAGAACCAAGTTGCTTTGGACAACAAGATTCTAATTCAGTACCATCATGTGAACTTGCCGAAACTCCAATTTTTGATAACTTGGCAAGTTTTTCCTTTCCTGAATTAGAACTTGAGCTTGAATATGATCATGATCTTCCACTTGATGATTCAATTTTATTTCCTGATCCAATAATGACTCCAGTGTCTCCACCTGATTTCACTTTTCCCGAGTCAACATTGGATCCTATTCCAATTCATTATGAAATTGAATCACCCATTTTAGATGCTCATATTGAACTTGACCTAGATTCTCACAATCTTTTTACTTCTGAAATTGATTGTACAATTCTGACGGATGATGTTGACCTTAGTTTTGAAGAATTGTATGGCGATGAGCTAGAATTCCTTAATATTGGAAGTAAAGAGATATCATCCATATTAGGTCACATTCCATTGTGGGAAGAAGATTGTGGACTTGAGTTTCAATTTCTTGACTTGGACCCAATTCTTGAACCTAGCCCGACTCCTGAGCCCTTACTTGATTTGAGCATCTTCCCTGAGTCGGTATTCGTTCCAGCACCTATAATGTCCAAGTCAATAATTCCATCCTTTCATACTCCATTTTGGGACAAGGAGATTGAGACAATTAACTCTGAAATTTATTATGAAATTTGGAAATTTGATGGGGTGGAAATACTAAAAAATGATTATATATATTTTAGTGGGTTATGTAAGGAAAATTTCTGGTGGGTTCCACCAATTATTTGTTATCTTGATTGGGCCGCATTTCGTGGACCAATTAGACCACCTCCGGAACCACCACCCTAAGGTAATTTTCCGCCTTCCCTTGTTCTGTTTCATGCATATATGCATTCATTCATACATTGAGGACAATGCATGAGATAAGTGTGGGGGTGGGCTTTACTAACATACTAACATAGGTAGACACTAACAAAATTTGCTAAAAAAAACAAAAAAAAATTTAAAAAAAAATGTTAGAAAAAGGAAATATTTTGACTTATTTTTTGAAAGAAATCTAAGTTAGTTTTAAGGATTAGGAAAATCATGATTAGGATTTCTAAAGACTTGGTCAAAATAAATAAATTGTTTAAATTTTAGGTATAGGAGAGAAATTGAATAAATAATTAGTCTTCATTTTTACCTTAATGAATATTGCATACCTAATGCATATCTAGGATTCTAAGACAAAGACCCTTGTGCCTCATATATAAAAAGAAAAAGAAAAAAAAATCACTAATTAAGCTGGATACATGTGCCTCAAGAAGCATAAGTATTCACGCCTAAAGGTGAATGCAAAAAAAAAAAATAAAAAAAAAATAAAAAAATAATACCTTAGTTTTGTGGCCTAGTTCACTCAAATTTGAGTCCGCGGGGTGTTTCTCACCTGGTGCCCTAAGACCGACCGGTTTGGGAGTCACCGACTTTAAAGTTCGCTACATGGGTGGATTAGAAAGTCCGAGGGAACTAAGGAAAAATTACTTATATGTACTAACACATCTAATAATCAATTAGTTAGGTATTAGGGCCTCAAGAAGCCTTGATGCCTACACGAAAGAAAATTAGATGCGTTATACATATTTAAAAAAAAATAAAAAAAAAGAAAAAAAATATATAAAGAGGCATGAGAGTCCAAGTTAAGGAATTCCTAGTAAAAACATAAGGATGCATATGATTTTGGTAACGAAAAAGACTATATTAGAAATTCAATTTTAATTCTTACCTAAAATGGAAAACAATTAACTTTATTAAGACTAAGTTTAAAGAATGAATAAAAATGAGGATCCTAAAACTTATAGACTACTTAGTCTCTTCAATAATAATTCAAATATTTTCCTTTTTATGGATTTTGTGGGTGCAATCCGCTGAAAACCCTCACGAGACAACACTCGTCCTCTAGGGTAACCTAGAGGTTTAACGGCTTGTTGCATGTGCTAAGTGCAATCGTGATTCCTACGAAAGTGAGTTAGGTTAGATTAATTTTTCTTTTCCTTTTCTTTTTCTTTGTTTTTACTCGAGGACGAGCAAAAAGATAAGTGTGGGGGTGTGATTGGTAGTGAAAAGTGCATTTTTATCATCATATTTACCATCACATTTTCATATTTATTCATTTAATTCTGCACATTTATTAATAATTTGTAATTTATTGTGTGCAGGCCTCGAATTATTATTTTAACAATAAATAAAGCTTAAAGAGCCCAAAAGCCCAGATCCAAGCCCACATTTGAAGCCCAGGTGTAAAAGTGCAAATATCAGATTGTCAAAGTGCAAATATACAAGGGCTAAAGTTGCAATTATTGAAGATGAGGGAAGGATAGAATTCTACCCAACCCTAAACTCTTGCAGGATGTGCATAAAAGCCAAAGATGAGAAGGAAATTCGTTTAAAAGAGATTGGGAGAATACAAAGTCTAGATAACTTGATTTCCAAGTTATATCCATATCCCAATATTTAGAGCCAGGATCGAACTTCCAGAAGCTGGCGCCCACATGGACGGACCAGACGAACCACACGCCAAAGCGCGTGGCCAGAAGCCACAAAAGTGCCGCGGAACCGCGGCAAAACCACGGCAATCTAGTTGATCCAGAATCCCAGATTTCGTGGGCAAGTTCATCCAGGACTCCTCTGCCTTCTGCACCTATAAATATCCCCTGCAGTGCAACGTACAGCGTCGTCCAGAGGCAGAGCCAAGGGCCAAAAGCTAGGGTTTTTAGGTTTTAGGTTAGATTTTCTTTCCTCTGTAAATTTTATTTTCTTTTTGTGAAAGCTGAGAGGAGATGATGCATTCATGGAGGAAGGGATCCTCTTGTACCAATGGTGACAGCCGGTGTAAGTTGTAAATTTTCCTCCATTGTTTAAATCAAATCAAAGCTTGTTTTGTTCTTTTTATGTTTTATTGTGTCTCTATCTTTGTCTATCATTGTTTTTCTACATTGTTTCTTTCTCTAATGTCTTGCCCACCATGAGATCCAACTGCTTCGAGAATACCTAGCCGAAGAAGGAACCTTGACGGCCCATGGCGATGAACAGGTCTTCATAGCTTGTTTTTCATTTCGTAGAGTAGATTAAGAAGGCGGACGATCCCATAAGCCGTGCTTGTACGCCTTCGAAGAAAAGGAAAATCATCGCAACGGTTCAAACGGCAAGCAGACTAAAGAGATAAGTTTTCTTTCCTTTTCTTTTATTTTCTTTTCTTTGTAGATTAAATACAACTCATCTCCATATTCTTTTCTACCACCCATGTAAATACCACTTCTTTCTAACTTAACAAATAAAAATAAAAACTTTAGAGAAACTTGCTTACGCTTCCATCGCAGTCCCTCCCTGAGGATCACGACCCGCATAGCCCTGCTACCGGGATTAGAACTGAGACTTGCACATCTATTTTTAAAACTAAAATACCATCTTTTGTGTGCAGGAAATCTCAGTCAACAATGCTAAGTTAACACCACACCTCTAGCATCCAAGTCATTGCTAAGTTCAACAATACACCTATGGCTTTGACCTTTTCCTCGACTTCCTTATCCAAGACGAGATGACCAATGCTAAGTTCAACATTACACCTCTAGCATTACCCTCACTGTCAAGTTATACATTACACCTATGACAGTGACACTTCTGAGTTAAGTTAATATCACACCTCTGACTCACATCCTTGTCAAGTTAACATTACTCTTCTGACACGACCACTTTTAACCTGTTAAGTTAATATCACACCTCTAACAGTAACAAACTTTCCTAGATTCCCCACGAGTCTAGTCTCACTTGTTATTCTCTTCAACAGAATAACAAGTCTACCTAAAAACATTGTTAGGTTAATACTACACCATCAACAGTGTTTCCATCAAATCCCCAGCTGAGCTCAATCTAGTTAATCCCAAACACTTGATAAGAGTTCACCCTTCCTGGGGGTACCAATTCTACTTGTCACTCTCTCTCATAAAGTGGCAGGTCCACCAAAATTATTTCATCTCTGTCAAGTTAATATTACACCCTTTACAGTATTGTGAGAGTTTCTGAAATAGGATCTTTCCCTACAAAGATTGACTTATTAAAATTATCATCATAATTTTAACAAAGTCAAAGACTCTTTGCTTCTATGAGTCTATGACAAAAAGTTCAAGACAACGAAAGAAGCAAAAAGAAAAGTGTCACTTTTATTTATTTCCAAACATATGAAAGTGATACAAAATGCTCTCTTATACAATAAGATTGAGTGTTACAGTAAAAACGCTCTCTTATACAATAAGATTGAGTGTTACAATTAAGGAGTACAAAGAAGTCCCTCTCTCTCTCAGAGGTTGCACTCACTCCTTAAAGCCGCGTCTGATTCCAAGTGCACGATGTTTTGTGGCTACAATAGAAGCTGGTTACACCACGATGCATGATGTAAACATCGAAAGAGCCCTAGCTGACTAAGCTAAGAGCAATGGTGTTCTTGAGGTCTGGTGGCAGCAGAAAGTCCTGCAACCCTTCGTTCATGAACATCTCTTTCCCCAGCAGACCATCCAGCAGACATGAGGAGTCCTCGATGTTACTTCTGGGGTGGGAAAGGAAGAGGATCCTATCTGCCACCTTATCCACCGTAGCCCCCTCGCCGCCATACTTACCCTGACCATCTCTTGCCAGCAGGCATGACTGGTTAGTGGATCTGAAGAGACCTTGGCAAGGGTCGAGTCCTCGTCAGGGATATAATATATTCCCTTGTGGACGACGAGGACCATAATATATTCCCTTGTGGACGAACCTCGAACAAGTCCGCCTGCTAAAATATTCTTCCAGGGGCCCAGCGAACCTGAAAAAGGACAATCAAGCCTACCTGCAAAGAATAAACAAGGGGGTTAGAAAATCTGGAACTTAGTGTACTTCAACAAAAGAAAACTAAGTGACAGACGCGGCTATTGTCAAAGGCTGCAGACGCAGGAATGAGCCGACGCAGTCAATTAAAATACCGCGCCAACAAAGACAGACGCGAATCAGAACTGTGGAACACACAGGATTCAAACGCAGCCTCATCTTACGCCTGCGCCTAAAAGCACAAGACGCGAAAAACTTCAAACGCCGAAAACTGTCATCTCTCTGTTGAATAAACAGGAGTTGCAAGATTCGGGTCTAAAAATTTCAGCCCAATTTGGAATTCATCCAAGTCAATGGCCTTAAAACGCGAGCTTCATGAGCAAAGCCCGCGCCAAGTGCCAAGAATTTCAGCACTCGCGTCCAGAGAGGAAGTTGGCGGCGCAAATTCCAAAAGGAATGAACCAACTCAGACTTCATGAGAAAATTCAAAATGACAATCTCTTCTGGAGATGCCAAAGTGCAAGTTTGGGTGGACTAAAGACATCATGGCGGGTCGGAATGGCATACCCGCAGAGGCCTCCGTCAAGAGCAGATTTCTCTGCAGCAGAACAGAGACATGAAAGGCGATCAAAGAGACGCTTCCGTCTGAAGAGACCAAACAGAAGCATGAAGGCTCTGGGTCATCTTCATCCACGGAGTCACCTTCGTCCATGGAGGCAGAATCCCTGTTGGAAACTCTAGAGAAGGCAGGATTTCTCAGAGCAAAACAAAAGGAAACAATCCAACTTTGGATTGTTAAAGAGGAAGAGGGTTAGCCCTATTTATAGGCAGACCCTAATAACTATTATTAATGGTGCATCAATCGGAACCGTCGCGCACGACTGTCAAAGTCCAATGGAGGACTGACGCGTGGAACGCCGCTTTGGGAACCGTCGAAGACACTGGTCTCCAACCGCCAGCGCCGTTTTGTATTAAAAGGCATTAACGCCTTCAGTCCAATGAAAAATCGACGCGTGGATAACGGCCTTGGAAAACAACGGATGACCCGGTTTCCCAATCGACAGTAAAGACTTGACGTTCAAAGATCTCCTAAAATCTTTATGTCAGGCTGCATGTAACGCCTCGGAAGTTGCACCAAGACGCAGGCGTAAAAGTCACGTCCAGGAATCCGCGTCTCCCTTTCAGATTAAATGGCGTCCACCCGCGTTCCATAGGAATGTCCGAGTGACTCAAAGTCGCGTCCCTTCGGCAAACGGGCCCCCTTCTAAGGGAAAATACTTAGTCCATTCTGAAGGAAAATACAGAAAGCTGCATCACTCGCGTCCGCTCGAACCGCGTCTGCATTAGCAGAACAGATGCGCGTTACTCTGACGACCGCGTTTTCCCTATGAGTTAACGCTGCGTTTCATCAGAAAGACTTGGGTCTGCCTAAGTTCCTATGGATTGAAGACCGCGTCTCTCAAATGAGCTGATGACCGCGTCTCCCGGAGGAGTAATGCCGCGTTTTACCTAAGTTCAGCATTCACAGTCAGTTAATCAAAGATTGTGGATTGAATTCATCTGCAACGAAGCCAAGAAGATGGAACAAAAATTTTAAAGACTTTTATTATATAAAAAATGATAAAAGTAAACACAAACACTCTTGGTAAACAGAGTGTCCTCTTCTTTACAAAAAAGGAGAAGAGAAAGAAGGCAAAAAGTCCTGGTTCGGTAAGGAACGGATGCGCTCCCTAAGACGATGCATCTTGTGCTGACGTGCCCTCTTAGCCTCCATCATAGCTCGGACCCGCAGCTCCTCTTCAGGTAAAAAGGTTTTGCGGCTAGCTGCGCTCGCAGAGATTCCAACCGAGAGGAATGAATGGACTGGCTCTCTTCAGCTCGTGCCCTCGCAGCTTGTTGCTCCTCTATTCTCTTCTTGATGGTAGCAAGCTTCTTCTCATTGAGCGCAAGCACGGCTTCTGCCTTCGCAATGGCGGCCCGAGCATTGATAATAGCCTGCTCTGTGCTCTGCATAACGAGCTCGGATTCCTTCGAATCGTCAGTCAATTTCTGACATTCAGCCTGGGAACGCTCAAGATTGCTGATCTCTTCAGCAATTTGTGCTTCCACCTCCTGTCGCTCTTGTTCTTGGGTAGCAAGGAGCCTATCTAGGGTGACCTGAGCTTCATGAGAAGAGTCAGCGTTGTCCAAAGACTTCAGCTCTTCCAGGTCACTTTCCAATTGCTCCACCACCCGCAGACACGCCTGAGCAAGCGAGGGGCCTCCAGTTAATTCGATGTTCTCGGCCACGTTTCCGAGAAATGTCCGGGCAAAGCCAAAAGAGCTACGCCCAGACAAGATAAGATCGATGCATGATCGCATCGCATCGAAGAACTGCTGCACCGTACTGCGCGTCAGGAAATCCATCCTGTCATCGCCCGAAGTGCTCCCCGACCCCCTTTCCATCACGGGATAAGGGATGTAAGGTGGATCTTCTCGCACCAGAGTCGTGCTGGCCGTTGACACGGCAAGAGCAAGAGTAGCCTCCGGCGCTTCTGAAGGTGCTATCTCTGCAGGAACCGCCACGGCCGATGACAGAGTAGTGAGTATGATCTCCTCAGAAACCTCGGCCAGGGCTTGAGTTGTGTGCCCACTGGAGGAGCACTGAACGTCAATTCCTCCACCTGAGCTCCCTCAGTTCTCTCTGCAAGTTATCGTGACATCAGCCACAATGGTGAAAAGCAAAACACTCAAGACATCAAAGCTTCCTTACCAGGTTGGAGGTCCGGAGATGTCGAACCCTTGGGTGAATCCTGCGGAGTGGGAGTCTTCCCGACTTCAGTGGTGGCCTCCTCGTCCTGCAGAGTGAGAATCTCCCCAGCTTCAGTGGTTGCCTCCTCTTCCGGTAAAATGGAGATCCCCGCAATTTCCATAGTTACCTTCTCTGGAGTCTCAACCCCTTCTAGCTGGGTCGACTCTTGTACCATCTCCTCGACATGCGAGGAGGTTGCAGCCTCGACATCCTCAGCCAACCCTGCAGCATAAATAGAGAATGTTAAAACCTTCTCTTCGAAATAAAAGGGAAAATCAGGTGAAAATACCTTCAGCACGAGCAAATGTCGCCGGTGGTGATGGCGCCGTCAGCGGCTCGCACCCATGCATTTCTTCCTCCGAGATGTGGGAGAACTTACTCGGATCAGGAAGAGCGGGTTCGCCACCGTAGTTAACCTCATCCTCGAAGTCGCTTTCCTCCTTGGACGAAGAAGATGACAGCTCAACACGAGAGTCCTCGGTAACCGGAGCCTTACCACCAATCACCCCGGTGGTAGGACTAGGGTCAACCGCCCAAGGACTAGAGATGAAAAGCTGGGAGACCCCGGCTGTTGTGTCTCATCCCTCCTCTCGTGAGCCGAAGAAGACTCGGGCTGAACTAGGATCCCCGGGATCTCGACGTCCCCTCCACTCATTATATCCACCTTGAGCTGCTCGGTCTCGTCAGCGGCGGTGGATATATCAGCAGGCTCCCCCTCCTCCGCAGTCCTGCGGATCCTGCTGTGCGACCTGGGAGCACGGACTAAGTTGGAAAAATCTTATCTTCCATCGGTTCCTCAACTCCAGCAGGGATGTCTTCAGATTGAGAGACTTCGACCGTCAAATCTCTCCGGACCTTCTTTTAGGCAGGCTCAGCAGTGGAGGTTGAGCCCTGACGGCGCTTATTCACCGGCTGTCGAGCCTTTTTTGTTGAGGGCTCCTCCCTTGGTCCTTTTCCGGCCTCCCTCTGAGTGGCTCAAGGCTCCTCCTTGGTTCTCTCCTGACTTCTCTCTGAGATGCTCTCCTGAGCTCCTTCTGAGCCTTTAAATACTGGGTAACCATTCGTGAGCGTTTACCAGACTCCGACCGTGTTTCGAGATAGGCATTGATACTCTCGATGCACGTATACCCCGGAGCGAAGTCCGGTGACTGGTTAACCTGAGAGTACCAGGTACAGAAGGTGAAGCTGGTGCGGCTCTTTGGCCCCTCGACAGGCAAACGGAAGGTTGCTTCTGTCCCTCCAGCCACGCTGTAGTACCAAGCTCGGGCACCTTCGAACAAATTCCCGTCGAAGGCAAGTCGAGTGTTCGGATTGCCGACATACAGTGATCATAGCCGAACTGTCGGGCAAAACGACTCGGCATATAAGGCTCGATTGTGCATGAAGTCCCTTGCCGGAACAGCACATATCCTGGCCGGATGTTGATCAACCACCAGAAGATTCCCGCGGACAGCTGCGTGAAATCATCCCGGCCTGCGGAATCAGTGAATTGCTCCCCGAAAGATGCACCAGGCATCTCGGGGAAGCAGCGGTGGAGTTGGTAGTTCGTGGCTTCTGAAAGACACCTCCGAATGAAATATATGTAGGTGTCACACCATTCCGAACGTTCCAACCGCTGCACAAAGGGGACAAAATGCGCACTCCCACGCACTGGCGTCATCAAGAAGGGGCAATGCATCACACCAAGCCAAGAGGTACGTATAAGGCAGCTCGATCCGAGGGTTGTTGCGCTTCACCGTCGGCTTCCCCTCTGAGTCAAGGAGCGGTTGGCCATGGGAATCGACAGTCTTCGGCGGCTCACAGAAATTCTGAGCTAACGCCCGCAACCCGCTTTGAATGCCAGCTGCCACAGCCTGGAGGAGGGCTATGGGACGGCCATGAGCCAAGAGCACCGCCGGGTACACCACGTCGGCAATAATAACTTCGTGTGGCAGCGTGGGCACCACACAACGCTTCAACCACAGCATCAAGAAGCCCGCCAACAGTGCTCGACTAGAGATAGGAGTCTGGGCTTGATGATGATAGCTTTCGAAAAGCGTATCAGGTTCGAAGTCATCCTCGCTCGAGTCTGTGGTGTAAAAGCCTTCAGGGGCCTGGGCGACCATGTCGTCAATCTCCTGGTCAGAGCTGGGAGCCAGTCGGGTTATCGAATGGTCTTTCTTACTGACATTGTTAAACAAATAGTTGGCCCAAGACAACTGCTTGACTCCTCCTGACCTCCAGGCGGTTACCTGACCACAAATGTGGAAGTGACACATCACTTCCCAATAAGTCTCATACACTTCAGGAGACCCTTTCTTCAGAAGATTGAGCTCCTCAGTGGTTGGGACATACTCCTCATAAGGAGAGTCCCCTGTCGCCAGCCCCGAGACCTCATGCAACTCGTGCAGAGCAAGGCCCATCTCTCTGACCGGGGTGAAGAATGTCCCCGTCAGAGGATTGTAGCGCTCCAGGATCCCGAAGAAGTTGTGAGAACTTGGCGGGATACCCCACTGTACGGCCCTAACTGCTGAGCGTAATTCCACATGCTCCAGCAGATCTCCAAGATCGGTGAGGACGAAACCCACCATCCTGTCCCCCAATAATTCTCTGTGGAATGGACCCACCCAGGCGAACGGAACTCAACCGGATAATCACCCTCCGCTTCCATGAAGTTGTTGAGGAAGGTAGTGGCGAGCTTTGGTATCTCTCCAACTGGGAGCTCAGACTTGCGTGACCCGGGGAACAGGCCGAGGACCGTCCTATCATGACAATCATGACGGTATACTTTATGGGAGCCCAAATCACCGAGAGTAATCTCAGGAATATACCGGGAAACGTCCCACTTCATCTTCCGAGGGACGGACATGTGTTGGAGATAAGACAGCGGGAGCATCCTCTCCATGGCTGGAAGAAAGTATCTCCTATCCCCTATCTGATGGAGCCACTTGTAATTCCCGTCATACATACGATAGCCGCCATCGCCGACATGGTCTCCAAAGAAGAAGGCAGGCTTCTCCAGCTTGATGTGAGCATCCGTTGTGAATGCTGTATCAGTCATGAGCACCCGAAAGGTTCTCCCGTCAACATTAGAGATCCTTTCCTTGCGCTCCTGCGACTTATCAGTAGTCGCAGGTACAGTCCTTTGCAGCACAAAGGTCAGATTGCGGTCGGCACCACCTACGCGCCCGAAGTGGCTATTCTTGGCAAGTGGCGCAGTAGGGTGTGGCACTGCAAAAGAAAAAGACACTTGATTAGACATCTTGTCAGAAAAGAAAAAGGTGTTAAAGTGTCTACAATTCAGACGCAGAAAAGACACTAGACGCAGAAATTGTCAAAATCTGCGTCCAGACCTGCAAATCCGCGTCAAGGTGAAAGAAACGCAAGGATCAAATCTGCGTTCTGCAAACCAAGACTTATAAAAAAAAATTTCTAAGTGCTTGGACTCAAGTGCCAGATTCACCAAAATCGGCGGCTGATGGCACAGAACGCAAGGATCAAATCCGCGTTCTGCAAACCAAGACTTATAAAAAAATTTCTAAGTGCTTGGACTCAGGTGCCAGATTCATCAAAATCGGCAGCTGATGGCACAGAACGCAAGGATCAAATCCGCGTTCTGCAAACCAAGACCGCGTCCGAACCCTTCACAATTAGAAATATTCTAAGTCAAGGATCCGAAGTGCAGAGCCCACTGGAACCAGGACGTCAAACCCGCGCCTTGGTTATCAACTCAAAGACTGCGTCTGAGACCGCGTCTGAGAATCAAACTGGTTCATATCCTGTGTTAATGGTTCTCCTCCAAAAAGATGTCTTTTAGGGTTCCTCAAACTTCCAGTAATGGTAAAGTTAACCTAAATGGCATTTTACCTCGGAAAACAAAGTCCTGCGCAGAGGAAGCGCCCCTCTGGGCCTCGGCGACGGTCGCCTTTGAGGACGATGCGATTGGCTTGGTCTTGGGTGCCATCGCTAGTTTGAAAATCCAGTAATGGAGATGAACCGTTCAAAAATCCAGTAACGGAGTTGAATAGTTCAAGAGATGAACAGAGAAGAAAAATTCTCTTTCTTAATTCTCTAAGCAAGTGCGTTCGGAGAAGAAGAGATGTCTCTCCAACTGTTACCTTTTATAGGCACAAGGATTCGCGAAGATACGCGACGTGTGGCCCGATAAATTCTGTAGCGAATCACCGCTTGACGCGTGGCATCAAATCATTTTTGAACAGGGAATATCATGCGCCACGGCTCCGCAGCGAGTCATCATTCGACACGTGGAGCAGTTCATTTAATGAACCGGGAAGTCCGCGCGCCTAAAGGTAAAATCCCGCCGGTTCCCCAGGCCAGCTGGCAGCGTAATCATGACATGGCACGGATTCGCACCCGACGGCCACGTCTCTTCAATGGTCGTGCCCCGTCAGCACCACCATAAATGCACCCAGAAAGTCGCGTTGCGCTCAGAAAATCGCGTCTTTATTAGAGGTGCGTTTTTCCTAAGTCCGCGTCCGTCCAAGCGGGCCTAACATCGCGTCTGCCTTATGGAAGATCAGTCGCATTTCCATTGCCAAAAGACGCACCCTATGGAAGTCGCGTCTTTAAAGCAGTACCATCTCTGCTTTTCAAAAGGAACCAGCGTTCGGCCTCCTGCTTCTGCAAATCAGTTCAACAGTACAGTGGCACAAGCAGAAGACCAACCACCCTTGGCTTAAAGCACACCCACGACAGACTTAAAAAGCAATCGGGGAGGTTTAGACTGTGTATCTAGACACTCAACACGATCAACTCTGGTGGTTTCAAAGAGTTCAACAATACACTCACGAAGACCAACTCCAGATAAGATCAAACCCGGAGCATCAATAGTCCAGTCACGAAGGTGAATTCAGCTAGAGTCCAAAGTATTTCGAAATCCGTTCCAGTTAACTGCGGAATATCGAAAACTTTGGAGGGGGTTCTGTAGGCTATCTAAAAGTCACTAAAAGACAAGCCAATAAAAGCAGAATCTCAAGTTCTAGAGCGAGGTATCGACACCCGCGTCTCAGCATCAAGGCGCGTGGGCTCGACACCTGCGTCTCAGCATCAAGGCGCGTTGGCTCGACACCCGCGTCTCAGCATCAAGGCGCGTGGGCTCGACACCCGCGTCTCAGCATCAAGGCGCGTGGGCTCGACACCCGCGTCTCAGCAACAAGGCGCGTGGGTCTAAACCCGCGCCTCAATTGTAACCACCGGATTACGGGGCTAGTCACCGCACAAGTAGCGGGAAGTGGCCCCTCATTGTGGAGCGTTTTCAGGGGGCACGTTCACCCCTGGGACCTCTATAAATAGCCTTGTTTACATCAACAAAGGGCGGGGAAAAAAAAGATCAGGCATCAAAGAGGAGATCATCAACAAAGAGAGAAAGAAGACTCTTCAGCAAGCTTGCTACGTACCAGCTGCTCTTTGCCTACCTTCTCTTCGAGAGTTTTGGTAGACAGAGCTGTGTTACTCCCTCTACCAGCCAAAGAGAAGATCCCCTGACGATCCCGACGGTCATCCGGTCAACGGAGAA
>JAVJIF010033035.1:0-47263 GCA_038442645.1 Agave tequilana | reverse complement strand
GTTCAAGGCTCCGACCCTCCAAGCATTCGACGGGAAGGGGTCACCCAACCAGCACATCTACTACTTCAAATCCCAAAACGGGAATGTAGTAGACAACGATGCTATCCTGGCGCGTCTGTTCATCGGCACCCTGAAAGGGTTGGCCTTTGAATGGTTCATGAGGCTCCCAGAGAGGTTCTATCAAGAACTGGGCGATCTGGTGAAGCTGTTCTTAACACGCTTCTTCGAAGATGACTCCGAAGTCACGATGCTCACCCTTTTGGCTACCAAACAGCGGAAAGGGGAGTCCGTCAAATCTTTCGTGGAAAGATTTCGACATGGCACTCCGATGTCCAAGCGGTATGACCAGGCCACCCTGGTGGAAACATGCCGCCACAATCTCCAAACCTCACTCCTTGCTCAAATAGGAGTTGCTGAAAGCCGCACCTGGAAACAATTAGTCCAACAAGGTGAACAGGCTGAGGAGATTGTCGCCCGCGTCAGAGCGGAGGAAGGTAAACCTAGGCCGGAAAGGTCGACAAGGCGTGCGCCAGACACATCCCTCCAAACAAAGCGGAAGGATAATTGGCAACGGAGACCAAATCTCCCGCCAAACCTCAATCAAGTAGGGCGAGTGGCTCTTCAAGTCAGCCTCGCGCCAACAAGCAATATTCCTCAAGGAGGAACATGTCGATCACTCTTTAAACTACTCAACAAGAGCAACCGACTGAAGCTCCCTGAAGCTAGGCGCCCCGAGGAAGTCGGCAAGACCGACAATCCCAACTACTGTCTATACCACAGAATGTTGGGACACCTACCAAAAGCTGCTACGTCTTCAAGGACGTCCTTCAAGCTCTGATTGATGCGGAGGTGTTAAAGCTCCGACCAGAGCAGAAGAAGGTGACGGCTAATGTGACGTCGGCTCTCCAGTTCGGAAGACAACCCCCAACGCCTGCGGGGGTGGTCCCTATTCCAAGAGGAGAACTGAGAATATCAACACAGACCCTCACCAGCAGCAAGAGAAAGGCTTGGTACCCGTTCCACCCCTCAGGGAGAAATCATATGGGTCCCACCTGACCTTGTCAATGAACACAATGGACTACTGTGACCAACAGGAAATCCAAAGGCAAGGCAAAAGCCTCATCTTGCAACGTGGTATGCCCTCTTCCCGAGAATGCGAGACTGATATCCCTTCACTGACCGACTCTAGGAGGAAACGATAGTCTTTTGGCCGCAGAGCCCAACCAACCAATGGCGGGAACTCATTCAGGACAGCGTACTTGAAATAGTACGGCGAGTCGGCAGTAGCCCCTCCACAACCAACTGCGGAGCCAGTCAGGCCCTCACAAGCCACCTGTGGAGAAGCAGAAGGAGACTCGATTTTCTCGAGCCCTTCAAAAGGGCATCGCGGAAGGATCTACGGCACCTTACCGCTTTGATGTCCTGGCTCAGTTGGCCAACATTCCGGCACGCATTACCTTGTATGAACTTCTTAGACTATCAAGTCGACCAGGGAAGCTCTGCAAGAAGCTCTGGCAAATGCTGAGGTCTTTATGACCCAGGTGCCGAAGGAGGAAGATGTAGAGGATTGCCTTCATACCTCCCAGAATGCCCCCTGCATCACCTTCACGGCAGATGATTGCAGGTTAAAGGGAAGCATGATCGACCCCTGTACTTCACAGGGTATATTGATCGTCTGAGGTGAACCGCATCCAGGTAGATCCAGGGTCCGCGTTGAGCATCATGCCTCGCCGGGTCATGCAACATCTCGGCATTCCTACCCATCGTTTGAGCCCCTACCTAGACGACTATCTATGGGTTCAATGCCAACCAGACCCGTCCGATGGGGAAAATCAAGCTCAGGTGTCAGATTGGAAGCCTCAAGTCGGAAGTGAACATGCTACATCATCGACGCCGACACTTCCTACAATCTATTGCTTGGACGACCGTGGATTCACCGCAACTCCATCGTTCCCTCCACTCTCCACCAAGTCATGAAGTACATTGACGGAGTGGAAAGGTGCAGACGTTGATCGCCGAAAGGTATCCGTTCAAGGGGTCGAAAATTATTTCACCGACTCTTTGTTGTAACCAAGATCCGGGGGAGACGGATGAAGCCCCCCAACCAGAGGAGCCAGACTCTGGTAATGAGGCTGACACTGAGCCTGAAAAAGAAGGTGCCTGTGGGAGTTAGAACCACTTGTAACGGGCATTAATAAGCCCGATGTCGATAATACCACCGATGATGTAGGCGGTTGGTATATTAATGAAGATTTAGATTTTGCGTATTTTTCTGTGTGTGCTTCTGATTCAATACCGTCAGATACTAGCACTGATATAGATGACGATCTCTGGTCGGCAATGGGTGCCTTGACATCATTGCATGTACCAGTGAAATCGTCCTTCGAGACATACCAACAATGGTAATACGCAAGATCTATATTCATGGTTCCAGCATGACGGAAAGGCCAAAAACCAATTCTTTTTGGGCGAATCTCGTCTGAACCAACGCCCCGCGACGAATCGGAAGGCGAGGAAGAATCACCTCAGTTCGATCATTACGAACCAAAAGAACTCAAAATGATGAATTCATGGGGTACGACCTGACCAACAAACCCGGGTTGAACTTCGGCAAAGGAAGGAGGACGTTGCTTCAATCCTTTGTGCCGAAAGGGAAGGCCCCTGATTATTATCATCGGACGCGCCGGGGTTGGGCTACGTATCAACTCCGGTCCCATCAGCCTCTGATTCTCAAGAATCATCGAGCAACGATTACTCTTCAGACACATCATCTTGGGAGTCAGATGTCAGTGTCGGCAACATCTTCAAGGAACTTTCAGTGAACATGGTTTCAACAAGCCACCTGGAAGATGGAAATGAAGAAATGATCCAATCTGATACAGGTCCTTGGATCAAACATTTAAATGCTCTTTGGGATACCCACTTTGAACAGCGCGAGCCACCCACAGAAGACAAGTTTGTTCAGATCAACCTAGGAGATGAGGCTAACCCTAAGCCCATCTTCATAAGTGACGGCCTGTCACCTTCGGAGAAGAAGGATCTAATGTCTCTTGTACAAGAGTATATAGACTTCTTCGCCTGGAATTATGAGGACATGCCAGGACTTGATCCTCAAGTGGCCATGCACCGCCTCAACATCAATCCGGACGTAAAGCCTGTCAAAACACAGCAGCGACGGTTTCGCCCAAAATAATGGAGGCAATTCAATCAGAAGTCAGAAAACTTATTGATTCTGGCTTCGTCAGGGAAGAACAACATCCCGACTAGGTAGCCAACATCGTCCCCGTCTCAAGAAGAACGGGAAGATCCGGATTTGCATCGACTTCCGCAACCTAAACGAGGCCTGCCCCAAGGACGAATTCCCATTGCCGATCCACAGATGTCATGATTGACAATACTTGTGGATTCGAACGAATGTCCTTCATGGACGGATCTCAGGATACAATCAAATCAAAATGTATCCTGACGACGAAAAACATACCTCCTTCAGAACACCTCTAGGGGTATATTGCTACACCGTCATGCCCTTCGGACTGAAAAATGCAGGGGCAACATACCAAAGGGCCATGAACGCCATTTTCCATCAGCAGATACGCAAAACGGTGGAATGTTATGTTGATGACATCGCGGTAAAAAGCCGCACTAAAGGTGATCACATAGCGGACCTGAAGGTGGTCTTCAACATCATGCGGGCTCATCAATTGAAGATGAATCCCACAAAGTCCTTCCTGGGGGTGGCCAGTGGCAAATTCTTAGGATTTGTTGTAACATCCACCGAATTCACTTGGACCCAGAAAAGGTTCGCGCTATCCAGGAGATGCAACCCCGAGAAATCTCAAAGAACTCAGAGGATTGCAGGGACGATTGGCGTACATCCGCAGGTTTATCTCGAACCTCTCCGGAAGATGCCAACCCTTTGCTAAGCTAATGAAGAAGGGTGTCTCATTCATTTGGGATGACGCTTGCCAACAAGCGTTCGAGGAAATCAAGCAATACCTCACCCAACCACCAGTCCTTGCAGCTCTAGTATCCGGAAAGCCGTTTCTGGTGTACGTTCGAGCAATGGATCATTCTTTGGGAGCTCTACTAGCTCAGAATGACGATCAAGGACGTGAGCAAGCAATCTACTATCTGAGTAGAACAATAATCGGAGCCGAACATCGGTATAACCCGATCGAGAAGGAATGTTTGGCACTGGTGTTCGCTATCCAGAAAATGCGACACTATCTGGTAGGCCAAACTATAAACGTCATATCAAAAGTCAACCCCCTGAGGTTACTTATGACTAACCTTCATCGCTAATGGCCGACTGGCAAAATGGGCCATATTGCTCTCCCAATATGAGATGCGCTTTTTACCACAAAAGGTCATTAAGGGACAAGCAGTCGCGGATTTCCTAGCTGAGCACCCAGATCCGAGGGCAGCCAAAGTCTACGAGGATCTCCCAGATGAAGTTGCGAAGTCTGCCTGACTCAGACATCGTTCGAAAAGTCAAGTATGGCAACTTTTCTTTGACGGTGCATCAAGAACAAGCCCGAAGGGACACGTAGTAGCGGGGGTAGGAGTAGTACTCGTATCCCAACAAAATTTATGTGATTCCCTGAGCTGTCTCATTAACTGAGCCTTGTTCCAACAATTGTGGCGGAGTACAACGCTCTTTTGATTGGGATGCAATTCGCCGAGGAGATTGGTGTTCAAAATCTCGAGGCATACGGCGACTCTAAACTCATCGTCAGCCAAGTTCGCGGGGAGTACGAAGTCAGACATGAAGACTTAGTACCTTACCACAACGCAACTATCCGCATGGCCGAGGGGTTTACAAGCTTCTACATGACCATGTACCGCGCAGGCAAAATGCGCACGCAGATGCACTCGCATCCCTGGCTGCCTCCTTAGCTCTTCCAGCTAGAGCAATGGAGAAGATATTCGTCTACAGCCACAACCTGTATTGCCCGAGAAATGCTCTCGAGGATTATCAGGAGTCAACGGGAGGTCGTCACCCACCGCGAAGAAGCACTTGAAGCATCAACCGGTCCAGAGCCTAGAGACTGGCGATTCCCCTACATTGATTTCGTCTTATACGGCATTCTGCTGAAGACACCAAAGAGGCGGCTGCCATTCGAAGGAAAGCCCCCAAATTCTATATAATGCGATTACGCGAACATTGTATTGTCGATCGCATGACGGGATCTTACTCCGGTGCTCTCACCAAAAGAAGCCCAGAGATATTGAGGGAAGCCCACGACGGTATGTGTGGAGCCCATCAACCTGGCCCGAAACTGGCACATCGACTCCAAAGATTGGGTTACTATTGGCCCAAGATGATTGCTGACGCCGTCACCTATGCTAAAGGTGTCACGCTTGCCAAGTGCATGGGGATTTCATCCATCAAGCACCAGGGTACCTCCACTCTACGACCTCTACTTGGCCATTTGAAATGTGGGGGATGGATGTGGTTGGCCCTATCAGCCCACCATCATCAAAAGGACATCGGTTCATTTTGGCAATAACCGATTATTTCTCTAAGTGGGCTGAGGCCATTCCCTTGAAGGAAGTCAAGTCGTCGAACGCGATCAAGTTCGTGAAACACCACGTTATTTACCGTTTCGGTGTACCTCGGCGAATTGGCCATGACAATGGGCCTCAGTTTCATTAGCCAGGCTTCCAGAAATTCTGCGCTAAGTTCAGAATCCAGAGTGTGTCCTCAACGGCATACTATCCTGCCGCTAACGGCCTCGCAGAAGCTTTCAATAAGACCATTGGCAAGCTTCTTAAGAAGTTCGTCTCAAAAAGTCAACGTGATTGGGACGACAAGCTGGGTGAATGCTTATGGGCTTACCGCACAACTGTGCGAACCCCAACTAAAACTACGCCATCTTCTTTGGTATACGGGTGCGAAGCCGTCCTTCCACTCGAAATCCAAATTCCATCTCTACGCGTCGCCCTGACAGCGGAGATGACAACAGAGGAGAAGCATCGACAGCGACTCCAGGAATTGGAGGCTTAGACGGTAAGCGTCTGCAGGCCCAACAGCAAATCAAGCTCTACAGGCTCGAATTACAAAAGCCTTCAACAAGAAAGTTAAAATGCGAACTTTCAAGAAAGGCGATCTTGTCTTAGCCGTCAGAAGACCCATGGTGATGATGCACAAGACAAAAGGCAAATTTCAGCCCAAGTGGGAAGGACCATTTGTAGTAGAGTCAGTCTACTCAAATGGATCATATCGCCTCATAACCTCCAATGGCGATACACTCATGATGCCTATCAACGGCAGGTTCCTGAAGAAGTACTATCCCTAGATGGTATCCTTCCACCGATCAAGTTAAAAGTACACCTCTAATCAAACATCCGACGCCTCTGACGGCTAAGGATAGAGGAAAATGTTGGCTTTTAAGCCCAACATAAGTCTTCGACAACTCATCATGCTGAGGGGAATAGCATGGCTAGCCACTCAAACGGTAGTTGGTAAAGGCACCTCAAATCCGTTGATAGCTGAGGGTTTGCTAAAAATCCTAAGTGGACTTGGCTCCACTCTTTCCTCCAAAATCCCTACCAATTCTCATCCACAGAATGGTAGGTCTACAAAATACAACCATTACTAAGTTAACACTATACCTCTGGTAATGGAAACTTTTCAATATTCCTTGTCGAGTACAAGTTTTGTTTGTCAACTCTACACGAAGTATCAAATTTTCAATTTGCCAAGTTAACACTACACCTCTGGTACTTCAAAATTTTCATTTGTCAATTCTCACCATAGAATGACAGGTCCTCAAAATTGTGTTCTTATCATGAGGCAATCTTTGTCAAGTTAATATCACACCTCTGACAATTACTGTTAAAGTTTAACACCACACCTCTAAACAGTAATCAAGTTTCTGCCAGGTTTAATATTACACCTCTGACAGTCACTTTTCTTCAGACTTCCATATCGAAGCTGAAATGGATGATGCTTGATTGGTAGTGAAAAGTGCATTTTTATCATCATATTTACCATCACATTTTCATATTTATTCATTTAATTCTGCACATTTATTAATAATTTGTAATTTATTGTGTGCAGGCCTCGAATTATTATTTTAACATAAATAAAGCTTAAAGAGCCCAAAAGCCCAGATCCAAGCCCACATTTGAAGCCCAGGTGTAAAAGTGCAAATATCAGATTGTCAAAGTGCAAATATACAAGGGCTAAAGTTGCAATTATTGAAGATGAGGGAAGGATAGAATTCTACCAACCCTAAACTCTTGCAGGATGTGCATAAAAGCCAAAGATGAGAGGAAATTCGTTTAAAAGAGATTGGGAGAATACAAAGTCTAGATAACTTGATTTCCAAGTTATATCCATATCCCAATATTTAGAGCCAGGATCGAACTTCCAGAAGCTGGCGCCCACATAGACGGACCAGACGAAGCCACGCGCCAAAGCGCGTGGCCAGAAGCCACAAAAGTGCCGCGGAACCGCGGCAAAACCGCGGCAATCTAGTTGATCCAGAATCCCAGATTTCGTGGGCAAGTTCATCCAGGACTCCTCTGCCTTCTGCACCTATAAATATCCCCTGCAGTGCAACGTACAGCGTCGTCCAGAGGCAGAGCCAAGGGCCAAAAGCTAGGGTTTTTAGGTTTTAGGTTAGATTTTCTTTCCTCTGTAAATTTTATTTTCTTTTTGTGAAAGCTGAGAGGAGATGATGCATTCATGGAGGAAGGGATCCTCTTGTACCAATGGTGACAGCCGGTGTAAGTTGTAAATTTTCCTCATTGTTTAAATCAAATCAAAGCTTGTTTTGTTCTTTTTATGTTTTATTGTGTCTCTATCTTTGTCTATCATTGTTTTTCTACATTGTTTTCTTTCTCTAATGTCTTGCCCACCATGAGATCCAACTGCTTCGAGAATACCTAGCCGAAGAAGGAACCTTGACGGCCCATGGCGATGAACAGGTCTTCATAGCTTGTTTTTCATTTCGTAGAGTAGATTAAGAAGGCGGACGATCCCATAAGCCGTGCTTGTACGCCTTCGAAGAAAAGGAAAATCATCGCAACGTTCAAACGGCAAGCAGACTAAAGAGATAAGTTTTCTTTCCTTTTCTTTTATTTTCTTTTCTTTGTAGATTAAATACAACTCATCTCCATATTCTTTTCTACCACCCATGTAAATACCACTTCCTTTCTAACTTAACAAATAAAAATAAAAACTTTAGAGAAACTTGCTTAACGCTTCCATCGCAGTCCCTCCCTGAGGATCACGACCCGCATAGCCCTGCTACCGCGGATTAGAACTGAGACTTGCACATCTATTTTTAAAACTAAAATACCATCTTTTGTGTGCAGGAAATCTCAGTCAACAAATTGGCGCCGTTGCCGGGGAGGGACGGTAAGTTATCTCTAAAACAAAAAAAATTTTAACTATTCTTTATTCTTTTCTGTTTGCAGGTTTGGAGAACAGGAACAGAAACAGAAAACAGCAGCTGCAGTGGACATATAGCTGCCCTGTGCCTCTGCCCTCGAAGGCAGAGCACAGGAGCCCACTGTTTTGCCGCGGATCCGCGGCCAGAGCCGCGGAAACGCGGCAACAGTAAGGACTACTGATTCAAATTTTTTGCAGATTGCTGCAATTGAGATTACTGCTTAATTCTCTATTCTGTTTTGTTCTGTGATATACCTGTAAATTGCTAATAATTCAACAGTAAATTATTGGTTGTTAAAATAAAATTTGATTAGACGTTTGCATATTAGGCACGTGTCTTTTCAATTATTTTTATTTACTGTTGAAGAGTGCTGGAGGAGCAAGGTACGTACGCATTGCATGTAGAATAGGATTCATCTCTTGGTTGATTTTCTGCTTTGAGTGATTCTTATCTATTTATCTTGTACACTTGCACTAATTCATCTTAAGGGCATAACCCATTAACAAGATAAGGTGGGGATTTCATCACCCTTCCTTAGCCCAAAAATCATATCCCAAGCACTCACTAACCCAAGCCTAACATAAAAATTAGTAGACGTTGGCCCTAGGGACATCTCGGACTCAATAGGAGATTATCCTAAGGGGGAACAGTGCTGGAAGTTGACTCTTGTCAAATCAGTGTCTAGGAAAGGGATTGAGGGCCGAAAGCCCGAAGATTGGTGGTTATTTAATTAAGGAACGTCTTTGACGGAAAACCTCCCACCACTCTTGCCCTGACCTGGCTGATTAACTTGTGGTCAAAGTCTGCACCCAACCTCCTGTGGACAGTCTAACCAGTTAGGAGTCGTCTAGGTCATAGGTCTACCCTAACTTAGGTTAGAATTTTTCTTTTTGTTTGTTGTGTTGTGTTGGTGTGATATGGCATATAAGAATAATTCCAATTTTAATACATATTACACCCCTAACTATTATTCGGATATTACCAACCCGGCATACCCTAACTTTGACCAATCTAGTGTGCCGGAATGGTCTTATCCGAATGAATATAACCCACACCCCCCATCTTATGACTATAATTTCCATAATAATTTCAACCTCGTCACAGAGTTCATGGGGTTTCGAGTCCCCGAGTCTATTTCTCAACCAAATTGTCCTCCATATCCATCTAGTCCACATTCTTCTTCCCAGATTCATACTCAGATCCACCCATTCAGAATAGAAATCCATCTATCTTGGAAATGATGAGTATAAATAAGTCCAAGCAAAAATCACCATCAATCTTAGACATGATGATACGTGAGTCCACCGACTCACAACTTTATCACGATTACCCGTCCTATTTTCAAGTCCAATCAGAACATGATCCACCTATCGACTATGAAGGGATGCTAGCTGCCATGACTGAGGCTAAATTAGCCCGTGATCATGACATAGATTTGATGGTTCAATGCTTACGTTCTCACCGTCCGGCTGATTCTGATATCGCTGACCACTCGCTTAGAGCCGAAGAACCAAGTTGCTTTGGACAACAAGATTCTAATTCAGTACCATCATGTGAACTTGCCGAAACTCCAATTTTGATAACTTGGCAAGTTTTTCCTTTCCTGAATTAGAACTTGAGCTTGAATATGATCATGATCTTCCACTTGATGATTCAATTTTATTTCCTGATCCAATAATGACTCCAGTGTCTCCACCTGATTTCACTTTTCCCGAGTCAACATTGGATCCTATTCCAATTCATTATGAAATTGAATCACCCATTTTAGATGCTCATATTGAACTTGACCTAGATTCTCACAATCTTTTATACTTCTGAAATTGATTGTACAATTCTGACGGATGATGTTGACCTTAGTTTTGAAGAATTGTATGGCGATGAGCTAGAATTCTTAATATTGGAAGTAAAGAGATATCATCCATATTAGGTCACATTCCATTGTGGGAAGAAGATGTGGACTTGAGTTTCAATTTCTTGACTTGGACCCAATTCTTGAACCTAGCCCGACTCCTGAGCCCTTACTTGATTTGAGCATCTTCCCTGAGTCGGTATTCGTTCCAGCACCTATAATGTCCAAGTCAATAATTCCATCCTTTCATACTCCATTTTGGGACAAGGAGATTGAGACAATTAACTCTGAAATTTATTATGAAATTTGGAAATTTGATGGGGTGGAAATACTAAAAAATGATTATATTATATTTTAGTGGGTTATGTAAGGAAAATTTCTGGTGGGTCCACCAAATTATTTGTTATCTTGATTGGGCCGCATTTCGTGGACCAATTAGACCACCTCCGGAACCACCACCCTAAGGTAATTTTCCGCCTTCCCTTGTTCTGTTTCATGCATATATGCATTCATTCATACATTGAGGACAATGCATGAGATAAGTGTGGGGGTGGCTTTACTAACATACTAACATAGGTAGACACTAACAAAATTTGCTAAAAAAAAACAAAAAAAAATTTAAAAAAAATGTTTTAGAAAAAGAAAATATTTTGACTTATTTTTGAAAGAAATCTAAGTTAGTTTTAAGGATTAGGAAAATCATGATTAGGATTTCTAAAGACTTGGTCAAAATAAATAAATTGTTTAAATTTTAGGTATAGGAGAGAAATTGAATAAATAATTAGTCTTCATTTTTACCTTAATGATATTGCATACCTAATGCATATCTAGGATTCTAAGACAAAGACCCTTGTGCCTCATATATAAAAAGAAAAAAAAAAAAAATCACTAATTAAGCTGGATACATGTGCCTCAAGAAGCATAAGTATTCACGCCTAAAGGTGAATGCAAAAAAAAAAAAAATAAAAAAAAATAAAAAAATAAAAAAATAATACTTAGTTTTGTGGCCTAGTTCACTCAAATTTGAGTCCGCGGGGTGTTTTCTCACCTGGTGCCCTAAGACCGACCGGTTTGGGAGTCACCGACTTTAAAGTTCGCTACATGGTGGATTAGAAAGTCCGAGGGAACTAAGAAAAATTACTTATATGTACTAACACATCTAATAATCAATTAGTTAGGTATTAGGGCCTCAAGAAGCCTTGATGCCTACACGAAAGAAATTAGATGCGTTATACATATTTAAAAAAAAATAAAAAAAAAAGAAAAAAAATATATAAAGAGGCATGAGAGTCCAAGTTAAGGAATTCCTAGTAAAACATAAGGATGCATATGATTTTTGGTAACGAAAAAGACTATATTAGAAATTCAATTTTAATTCTTACCTAAAATGGAAAACAATTAACTTTATTAAGACTAAGTTTAAAGAATGAATAAAAATGAGGATCCTAAAACTTATAGACTACTTAGTCTCTTCAATAATAATTCAAATATTTTCCTTTTTATGGATTTTGTGGGTGCAATCCGCTGAAAACCCTCACGAGACAACACTCGTCCTCTAGGGTAACCTAGAGGTTTAACGGCTTGTTGCATGTGCTAAGTGCAATCGTGATTCCTACGAAAGTGAGTTAGGTTAGATTAATTTTCTTTTCCTTTTCTTTTTCTTTGTTTTTACTCGAGGACGAGCAAAAAGATAAGTGTGGGGGTGTGATTGGTAGTGAAAAGTGCATTTTTATCATCATATTTACCATCACATTTTCATATTTATTCATTTAATTCTGCACATTTATTAATAATTTGTAATTTATTGTGTGCAGGCCTCGAATTATTATTTTAACAATAAATAAAGCTTAAAGAGCCCAAAAGCCCAGATCCAAGCCCACATTTGAAGCCCAGGTGTAAAAGTGCAAATATCAGATTGTCAAAGTGCAAATATACAAGGGCTAAAGTTGCAATTATTGAAGATGAGGGAAGGATAGAATTCTACCCAACCCTAAACTCTTGCAGGATGTGCATAAAAGCCAAAGATGAGAAGGAAATTCGTTTAAAAGAGATTGGGAGAATACAAAGTTAGATAACTTGATTTCCAAGTTATATCCATATCCCAATATTTAGAGCCAGGATCGAACTTCCAGAAGCTGGCGCCCACATGGACGGACCAGACGAACACACGCCAAAGCGCGTGGCCAGAAGCCACAAAAGTGCCGCGGAACCGCGGCAAAACCACGGCAATCTAGTTGATCCAGAATCCCAGATTTCGTGGGCAAGTTCATCCAGGACTCCTCTGCCTTCTGCACCTATAAATATCCCCTGCAGTGCAACGTACAGCGTCGTCCAGAGGCAGAGCCAAGGGCCAAAAGCTAGGGTTTTTAGGTTTTAGGTTAGATTTTTCTTTCCTCTGTAAATTTTATTTTCTTTTTGTGAAAGCTGAGAGGAGATGATGCATTCATGGAGGAAGGGATCCTCTTGTACCAATGGTGACAGCCGGTGTAAGTTGTAAATTTTCCTCCATTGTTTAAATCAAATCAAAGCTTGTTTTGTTCTTTTTATGTTTTATTGTGTCTCTATCTTTGTCTATCATTGTTTTTCTACATTGTTTCTTTCTCTAATGTCTTGCCCACCATGAGATCCAACTGCTTCGAGAATACCTAGCCGAAGAAGGAACCTTGACGGCCCATGGCGATGAACAGGTCTTCATAGCTTGTTTTTCATTTCGTAGAGTAGATTAAGAAGGCGGACGATCCCATAAGCCGTGCTTGTACGCCTTCGAAGAAAAGGAAAATCATCGCAACGGTTCAAACGGCAAGCAGACTAAAGAGATAAGTTTTCTTTCCTTTTCTTTTATTTTCTTTTCTTTGTAGATTAAATACCACTCATCTCCATATTCTTTTCTACCACCCATGTAAATACCACTTCTTTCTAACTTAACAAATAAAAATAAAAACTTTAGAGAAACTTGCTTAACGCTTCCATCGCAGTCCCTCCCTGAGGATCACGACCCGCATAGCCCTGCTACCGCGGATTAGAACTGAGACTTGCACATCTATTTTTAAAACTAAATACCATCTTTTGTGTGCAGGAAATCTCAGTCAACAATGCTAAGTTAACACCACACCTCTAGCATCCAAGTCATTGCTAAGTTCAACAATACACCTATGGCTTTGACCTTTTCCTCGACTTCCTTATCCAAGACGAGATGACCAATGCTAAGTTCAACATTACACCTCTAGCATTACCCTCACTGTCAAGTTATACATTACACCTATGACAGTGACACTTCTGAGTTAAGTTAATATCACACCTCTGACTCACATCCTTGTCAAGTTAACATACTCTTCTGACACGACCACTTTTAACCTGTTAAGTTAATATCACACCTCTAACAGTAACAAACTTTCCTAGATTCCCCACGAGTCTAGTCTCACTTGTTATTCTCTTCAACAGAATAACAAGTCTACCTAAAAAACATTGTTAGGTTAATACTACACCATCAACAGTGTTTCCATCAAATCCCCAGCTGAGCTCAATCTAGTTAATCCCAAACCACTTGATAAGAGTTCACCCTTCCTGGGGTACCAATTCTACTTGTCACTCTCTCTCATAAAGTGGCAGGTCCACCAAAATTATTTCATCTCTGTCAAGTTAATATTACAACCCTTTACAGTATTGTGAGAGTTTCTGAAATAGGATCTTTCCCTACAAAGATTGACTTATTAAAATTATCATCATATTTTTAACAAAGTCAAAGACTCTTTGCTTCTATGAGTCTATGACAAAAAGTTCAACAACGAAAGAAGCAAAAAGAAAAGTGTCACTTTTATTTATTTCCAAACATATGAAAGTGATACAAAATGCTCTCTTATACAATAAGATTGAGTGTTACAGTAAAAACGCTCTCTTATACAATAAGATTGAGTGTTACAATTAAGGAGTACAAAGAAGTCCCTCTCTCTCTCAGAGGTTGCACTCACTCCTTAAAGCCGCGTCTGATTCCAAGTGCACGATGTTTTGTGGCTACAATAGAAGCTGGTTACACCACGATGCATGATGTAACATCGAAAGAGCCCTAGCTGACTAAGCTAAGAGCAATGGTGTTCTTGAGGTCTGGTGGCAGCAGAAAGTCCTGCAACCCTTCGTTCATGAACATCTCTTTCCCCAGCAGACCATCCAGCAGACATGAGGAGTCCTCGATGTTACTTCTGGGGTGGGAAAGGAAGAGGATCCTATCTGCCACCTTATCCACCGTAGCCCCCTCGCCGCCATACTTACCCTGACCATCTCTTGCCAGCAGGCATGACTGGTTAGTGGATCTGAAGAGACCTTGGCAAGGGTCGAGTCCTCGTCAGGGATATAATATATTCCCTTGTGACGACGAGGGACCATAATATATTCCCTTGTGGACGAACCTCGAACAAGTCCGCCTGCTAAAATTTCTTCCAGGGGCCCAGCGAACCTGAAAAAGGACAATCAAGCCTACCTGCAAAGAATAAACAAGGGGGTTAGAAAATCTGGAACTTAGTGTACTTCAACAAAAGAAAACTAAGTGACAGACGCGGCTATTGTCAAAGGCTGCAGACGCAGGAATGAGCCGACGCAGTCAATAAAATACCGCGCCAACAAAGACAGACGCGAATCAGAACTGTGGAACACAACAGGATTCAAACGCAGCCTCATCTTACGCCTGCGCCTAAAAGCACAAGACGCGAAAACTTCAAACGCCGAAAACTGTCATCTCTCTGTTGAATAAACAGGAGTTGCAAGATTCGGGTCTAAAAATTTCAGCCCAATTTGGAATTCATCCAAGTCAATGGCCTTAAAACGCGAGCTTCATGAGCAAAGCCCGCGCCAAGTGCCAGAATTTCAGCACTCGCGTCCAGAGAGGAAGTTGGCGGCGCAAATTCCAAAAGGAATGAACAACTCAGACTTCATGAGAAAATTCAAAATGACAATCTCTTCTGGAGATGCCAAAGTGCAAGTTTGGGTGGACTAAAGACATCATGGCGGGTCGGAATGGCATACCCGCAGAGGCCTCCGTCAAGAGCAGATTTCTCTGCAGCAGAACAGAGACATGAAAGGCGATCAAAGAGACGCTTCCGTCTGAAGAGACCAAACAGAAGCATGAAGGCTCTGGGTCATCTTCATCCACGGAGTCACCTTCGTCCATGGAGGCAGAATCCCTGTTGGAAACTCTAGAGAAGGCAGGATTTCTCAGAGCAAAACAAAAGGAAACAATCCAACTTTGGATTGTTAAAGAGGAAGAGGGTTAGCCCTATTTATAGGCAGACCCTAATAACTATTATTAATGGTGCATCAATCGGAACCGTCGCGCACGACTGTCAAAGTCCAATGGAGGACTGACGCGTGGAACGCCGCTTTGGGAACCGTCGAAGACACTGGTCTCCAACCGCCAGCGCCGTTTGTATTAAAAGGCATTAACGCCTTCAGTCCAATGAAAAATCGACGCGTGGATAACGGCCTTGGAAAACAACGGATGACCCGGTTTCCCAATCGACAGTAAAGACTTGACGTTCAAAGATCTCCTAAAATCTTTATGTCAGGCTGCATGTAACGCCTCGGAAGTTGCACCAAGACGCAGGCGTAAAAGTCACGTCCAGGAATCCGCGTCTCCCTTTCAGATTAAATGGCGTCCACCCGCGTTCCATAGGAATGTCCGAGTGACTCAAAGTCGCGTCCCTTCGGCAAACGGGCCCCCTTCTAAGGGAAAATACTTAGTCCATTCTGAAGGAAAATACAGAAAGCTGCATCACTCGCGTCCGCTCGAACCGCGTCTGCATTAGCAGAACAGATGCGCGTTACTCTGACGACCGCGTTTTCCCTATGAGTTAACGCTGCGTTTCATCAGAAAGACTTGGGTCTGCCTAAGTTCCTATGGATTGAAGACCGCGTCTCTCAAATGAGCTGATGACCGCGTCTCCCGGAGGAGTAATGCCGCGTTTTACCTAAGTTTCAGCATTCACAGTCAGTTAATCAAAGATTGTGGATTGAATTCATCTGCAACGAAGCAAGAAGATGGAACAAAAATTTTAAAGACTTTTATTATATAAAAAATGATAAAAGTAAACACAAACACTCTTGGTAAACAGAGTGTCCTCTTCTTTAACAAAAAGGAGAAGAGAAAGAAGGCAAAAAGTCCTGGTTCGGTAAGGAACGGATGCGCTCCCTAAGACGATGCATCTTGTGCTGACGTGCCCTCTTAGCCTCCATCATAGCTCGGCCCGCAGCTCCTCTTCAGGTAAAAAGGGTTTTGCGGCTAGCTGCGCTCGCAGAGATTCCAACCGAGAGGAATGAATGGACTGGCTCTCTTCAGCTCGTGCCCTCGCAGCTTGTTGCTCCTCTATTCTCTTCTTGATGGTAGCAAGCTTCTTCTCATTGAGCGCAAGCACGGCTTCTGCCTTCGCAATGGCGGCCCGAGCATTGATAATAGCCTGCTCTGTGCTCTGCATAACGAGCTCGGATTCCTTCGAATCGTCAGTCAATTTCTGACATTCAGCCTGGGAACGCTCAAGATTGCTGATCTCTTCAGCAATTTGTGCTTCCACCTCCTGTCGCTCTTGTTCTTGGGTAGCAAGGAGCCTATCTAGGGTGACCTGAGCTTCATGAGAAGAGTCAGCGTTGTCCAAAGACTTCACAGCTCTTCCAGGTCACTTTCCAATTGCTCCACCACCCGCAGACACGCTGAGCAAGCGAGGGGCCTCCAGTTAATTCGATGTTCTCGGCCACGTTTCCGAGAAATGTCCGGGCAAAGCCAAAAGAGCTACGCCCAGACAAGATAAGATCGATGCATGATCGCATCGCATCGAAGAACTGCTGCACCGTACTGCGCGTCAGGAAATCCATCCTGTCATCGCCCGAAGTGCTCCCCGACCCCCTTTCCATCACGGGATAAGGGATGTAAGGTGGATCTTCTCGCACCAGAGTCGTGCTGGCCGTTGACACGGCAAGAGCAAGAGTAGCCTCCGGCTTCTGAAGGTGCTATCTCTGCAGGAACCGCCACGGCCGATGACAGAGTAGTGAGTATGATCTCCTCAGAAACCTCGGCCAGGGCTTGAGTTGTGTGGCCCACTGGAGGAGCACTGAACGTCAATTCCTCCACCTGAGCTCCCTCAGTTCTCTCTGCAAGTTATCGTGACATCAGCCACAATGGTGAAAAGCAAAACACTCAAGACATCAAAGCTTCCTTACCAGGTTGGAGGTCCGGAGATGTCGACCCTTGGGTGAATCCTGCGGAGTGGGAGTCTTCCCGACTTCAGTGGTGGCCTCCTCGTCCTGCAGAGTGAGAATCTCCCAGCTTCAGTGGTTGCCTCCTCTTCCGGTAAAATGGAGATCCCCGCAATTCCATAGTTACCTTCTCTGGAGTCTCAACCCCTTCTAGCTGGGTCGACTCTTGTACCATCTCCTCGACATGCGAGGAGGTTGCAGCCTCGACATCCTCAGCCAACCCTGCAGCATAAATAGAGAATGTTAAACCTTCTCTTCGAAATAAAAGGGAAAAATCAGGTGAAAATACCTTCAGCACGAGCAAATGTCGCCGGTGGTGATGGCGCCGTCAGCGGCTCGCACCCATGCATTTCTTCCTCCGAGATGTGGGAGAACTTACTCGGATCAGGAAGAGCGGGTTCGCCACCGTAGTTTAACCTCATCCTCGAAGTCGCTTTCCTCCTTGGACGAAGAAGATGACAGCTCAACACGAGAGTCCTCGTAACCGGAGCCTTACCACCAATCACCCCGGTGGTAGGACTAGGTCAACCGCCCAAGGACTAGAGATGAAAAGCTGGGAGACCCCGGCTGTTGTGTCTCATCCCTCCTCTCGTGAGCCGAAGAAGACTCGGGCTGAACTAGGATCCCCGGGATCTCGACGTCCCCTCCACTCATTATATCCACCTTGAGCTGCTCGGTCTCGTCAGCGGCGGTGGATATATCAGCAGGCTCCCCCTCCTCCGCAGTCCTGCGGATCCTGCTGTGCGACCTGGGAGCACGGACTAAGTTGGAAAAATCTTTATCTTCCATCGGTTCCTCACTCCAGCAGGGATGTCTTCAGATTGAGAGACTTCGACCGTCAAATCTCTCCGGACCTTCTTTTAGGCAGGCTCAGCAGTGGAGGTTTGAGCCCTGACGGCGCTTATTCACCGGCTGTCGAGCCTTTTTTGTTGAGGGCTCCTCCCTTGGTCCTTTTCCGGCCTCCCTCTGAGTGGCTCAAGGCTCCTCCCTTGGTTCTCTCCTGACTTCTCTCTGAGATGCTCTCCTGAGCTCCTTCTGAGCCTTTAAATACTGGGTAACCATTCGTGAGCGTTTACCAGACTCCGACCGTGTTTTCGAGATAGGCATTGATACTCTCGATGCACGTATACCCCGGAGCGAAGTCCGGTGACTGGTTAACCTGAGAGTACCAGGTACAGAAGGTGAAGCTGGTGCGGCTCTTTGGCCCCTCGACAGGCAAACGGAAGGTTGCTTCTGTCCCTCCAGCCACGCTGTAGTACCAAGCTCGGCACCTTCGAACAAATTCCCGTCGAAGGCAAGTCGAGTGTTCGGATTGCCGACATACAGTTGATCATAGCCGAACTGTCGGGCAAAACGACTCGGCATATAAGGCTCGATTGTGCATGAAGTCCCTTGCCGGAACAGCACATATCCTGGCCGGATGTTGATCAACCACCAGAAGATTTCCGCGGACAGCTGCGTGAAATCATCCCGGCCTGCGGAATCAGTGAATTGCTCCCCGAAAGATGCACCAGGCATCTCGGGGAAGCAGCGGTGGAGTTGGTAGTTCGTGGCTTCTGAAAGACACCTCCGAATGAAATATATGTAGGTGTCACACCATTCCGAACGTTCCAACCGCTGCACAAAGGGGACAAAATGCGCACTCCCACGCACTGGCGTCATCAAGAGGGGCAATGCATCACACCAAGCCAAGAGGTACGTATAAGGCAGCTCGATCCGAGGGTTGTTGCGCTTCACCGTCGGCTTCCCTCTGAGTCAAGGAGCGGTTGGCCATGGGAATCGACAGTCTTCGGCGGCTCACAGAAATTCTGAGCTAACGCCCGCAACCCGCTTTGAATGCCAGCTGCCACAGCCTGGAGGAGGGCTATGGGACGGCCATGAGCCAAGAGCACCGCCGGGTACACCACGTCGGCAATAATAACTTCGTGTGGCAGCGTGGGCACCACACAACGCTTCAACCACAGCATCAAGAAGCCCGCCAACAGTGCTCGACTAGAGATAGGAGTCTGGGCTTGATGATGATAGCTTTCGAAAAGCGTATCAGGTTCGAAGTCATCCTCGCTCGAGTCTGTGGTGTAAAAGCCTTCAGGGGCCTGGGCGACCATGTCGTCAATCTCCTGGTCAGAGCTGGGAGCCAGTCGGGTTATCGAATGGTCTTTCTTACTGACATTGTTAAACAAATAGTTGGCCCAAGACAACTGCTTGACTCCTCCTGACCTCCAGGCGGTTACCTGACCACAAATGTGGAAGTGACACATCACTTCCCAATAAGTCTCATACACTTCAGGAGACCCTTTCTTCAGAAGATTGAGCTCCTCAGTGGTTGGGACATACTCCTCATAAGGAGAGTCCCCTGTCGCCAGCCCCGAGACCTCATGCAACTCGTGCAGAGCAAGGCCCATCTCTCTGACCGGGGTGAAGAATGTCCCCGTCAGAGGATTGTAGCGCTCCAGGATCCCGAAGAAGTTGTGAGAACTTGGCGGGATACCCCACTGTACGGCCCTAACTGCTGAGCGTAATTCCACATGCTCCAGCAGATCTCCAAGATCGGTGAGGACGAAACCCACCATCCTGTCCCCCCCATAATTCTCTGTGGAATGGACCCACCCAGGCGAACGGAACTCAACCGGATAATCACCCTCCGCTTCCATGAAGTTGTTGAGGAAGGTAGTGGCGAGCTTTGGTATCTCTCCAACTGGGAGCTCAGACTTGCGTGACCCGGGAACAGGCCGAGGACCGTCCTATCATGACAATCATGACGGTATACTTTATGGGAGCCCAAATCACCGAGAGTAATCTCAGGAATATACCGGGAAACGTCCCACTTCATCTTCCGAGGGACGGACATGTGTTGGAGATAAGACAGCGGGAGCATCCTCTCCATGGCTGGAAGAAAGTATCTCCTATCCCCTATCTGATGGAGCCACTTGTAATTCCCGTCATACATACGATAGCCGCCATCGCCGACATGGTCTCCAAAGAAGAAGGCAGGCTTCTCCAGCTTGATGTGAGCATCCGTTGTGAATGCTGTATCAGTCATGAGCACCCGAAAGGTTTCTCCCGTCAACATTAGAGATCCTTTCCTTGCGCTCCTGCGACTTATCAGTAGTCGCAGGTACAGTCCTTTGCAGCACAAAGGTCAGATTGCGGTCGGCACCACCTACGCGCCCGAAGTGGCTATTCTTGGCAAGTGGCGCAGTAGGGTGTGGCACTGCAAAAGAAAAAGACACTTGATTAGACATCTTGTCAGAAAAAAAAAGGTGTTAAAGTGTCTACAATTCAGACGCAGAAAAGACACTAGACGCAGAAATTGTCAAAATCTGCGTCCAGACCTGCAAATCCGCGTCAAGGTGAAAGAAACGCAAGGATCAAATCTGCGTTCTGCAAACCAAGACTTATAAAAAAAAAATTTCTAAGTGCTTGGACTCAAGTGCCAGATTCACCAAAATCGGCGGCTGATGGCACAGAACGCAAGGATCAAATCCGCGTTCTGCAAACCAAGACTTATAAAAAAATTTCTAAGTGCTTGGACTCAGGTGCCAGATTCATCAAAATCGGCAGCTGATGGCACAGAACGCAAGGATCAAATCCGCGTTCTGCAAACCAAGACCGCGTCCGAACCCTTCACAATTAGAATATTCTAAGTCAAGGATCCGAAGTGCAGAGCCCACTGGAACCAGGACGTCAAACCCGCGCCTTGGTTATCAACTCAAAGACTGCGTCTGAGACCGCGTCTGAGAATCAAACTGGTTCATATCCTGTGTTAATGGTTCTCCTCCAAAAAGATGTCTTTTAGGGTTCCTCAAACTTCCAGTAATGGTAAAGTTAACCTAAATGGCATTTTACCTCGGAAAACAAAGTCCTGCGCAGAGGAAGCGCCCCTCTGGGCCTCGGCGACGGTCGCCTTTGAGGACGATGCGATTGGCTTGGTCTTGGGTGCCATCGCTAGTTTGAAAATCCAGTAATGGAGATGAACCGTTCAAAATCCAGTAACGGAGTTGAATAGTTCAAGAGATGAACAGAGAAGAAAAATTCTCTTTCTTAATTCTCTAAGCAAGTGCGTTCGGAGAAGAAGAGATGTCTCTCCAACTGTTACCTTTTATAGGCACAAGGATTCGCGAAGATACGCGACGTGTGGCCCGATAAATTCTGTAGCGAATCACCGCTTGACGCGTGGCATCAAATCATTTTTGAACAGGGAATATCATGCGCCACGGCTCCGCAGCGAGTCATCATTCGACACGTGGAGCAGTTCATTTAATGAACCGGGAAGTCCGCGCGCCTAAAGGTAAAATCCCGCCGGTTCCCCAGGCCAGCTGGCAGCGTAATCATGACATGGCACGGATTCGCACCCGACGGCCACGTCTCTTCAATGGTCGTGCCCCGTCAGCACCACCATAAATGCACCCAGAAAGTCGCGTTGCGCTCAGAAAATCGCGTCTTTATTAGAGGTGCGTTTTTCCTAAGTCCGCGTCCGTCCAAGCGGGCCTAACATCGCGTCTGCCTTATGGAAGATCAGTCGCATTTCCATTGCCAAAAGACGCACCCTATGGAAGTCGCGTCTTTAAAGCAGTACCATCTCTGCTTTTCAAAAGGAACCAGCGTTCGGCCTCCTGCTTCTGCAAATCAGTTCAACAGTACAGTGGCACAAGCAGAAGACCAACCACCCTTGGCTTAAAGCACACCCACGACAGACTTAAAAAGCAATCGGGGAGGTTTAGACTGTGTATCTAGACACTCAACACGATCAACTCTGGTGGTTTCAAAGAGTTCAACAATACACTCACGAAGACCAACTCCAGATAAGATCAAAACCCGGAGCATCAATAGTCCAGTCACGAAGGTGAATTCAGCTAGAGTCCAAAGTATTTCGAAATCCGTTCCAGTTAACTGCGGAATATCGAAAACTTTGGAGGGGGTTTCTGTAGGCTATCTAAAAGTCACTAAAAGACAAGCCAATAAAAGCAGAATCTCAAGTTCTAGAGCGAGGTATCGACACCCGCGTCTCAGCATCAAGGCGCGTGGGCTCGACACCTGCGTCTCAGCATCAAGGCGCGTTGCTCGACACCCGCGTCTCAGCATCAAGGCGCGTGGCTCGACACCCGCGTCTCAGCATCAAGGCGCGTGGGCTCGACACCCGCGTCTCAGCAACAAGGCGCGTGGGTCTAAACCCGCGCCTCAATTGTAACCACCGGATTACGGGCTAGTCACCGCACAAGTAGCGGGAAGTGGCCCCTCATTGTGGAGCGTTTTCAGGGGGCACGTTCACCCCTGGGACCTCTATAAATAGCCTTGTTTACATCAACAAAGGGCGGGGAAAAAAAAGATCAGGCATCAAAGAGGAGATCATCAACAAAGAGAGAAAGAAGACTCTTCAGCAAGCTTGCTACGTACCAGCTGCTCTTTGCCTACCTTCTCTTCGAGAGTTTTGGTAGACAGAGCTGTGTTACTCCCTCTACCAGCCAAAGAGAAGATCCCCTGACGATCCGACGGTCATCCGGTCAACGGAGAACAAGATTCACTCTCCACTGCCACACGAAGAACCAAGCATTAAACAAAAGGGGATTCAAGATTCAATATCCTCCCTCCCTTGTAACTGGAAGGAAAAGTTGTTTTTGTTGTAATCTTTTCAAAGAAAATTTTATCAGCATTTCCTCTTTCTCTCTCTTCCGGCGCGTACATCCTCCACCTATCATTCCTGAACTGGAATCACCCACATTAAGTCACATTCCATTGTTGGAAAACACATGTGGACTTGAGTTTCAACTTCTTGACTTGGACCCAATTTCTGAACCTATTTCGCGACTCTTGAACTTTTACTTGATTTAAGTCACCTTCCTGAGTCGGTATTAGTTCCTGTCTTTCCTGAGTCCAAGTCAATCAATTTATCATTTCATACTCCTTTCTGGGACGAGGTGGTTGACAAATTTGACTCCGAAATTAGTTATGGAATATGGCAATTAGATGGGGTTAAATTTTTAATAAAAATTCTTCATGGATTTATCTTTTTAATGGGTTATATTAAAGATATTTCTGGTGGGTTCCTCCGAGACCCAAGAAAAGTTGATTGGGCCGCGTTTCGTGGACCAATCAGACCACCACCGGAACCACCACCTTAAGGTAACACTTTCCTTCCCTGTCGTCTTTTCATGCATATATGCATTAATTCATACATTGAGGACAATGCATGAGATAGGTGTGGGGGAGGGTCTAACATAACTTTTCTTTTCTTTAAAATAAAAATAAAAAAAATTAACATTTTCTTTACTTTTAAAAACTTTTTGAAAAATAGAAACAATTTTTGACTTATTTTGTAAGAAATTAAGTTAATTTTAAGGAGTAGGAAAATCCAAATTAGGATTTCTTATACTTGGTCAAAATAAGATTATTTGTTTGATTTTTAGAGTTAGGAAGATAATTTGTTAAAGTAATTTGGTCTGGATCTTTACCTTGATGAAATATGCACACTTCATAAACTTACACACTTAGGGTCCAAAAACAAGATTCTCATGCCTTATATATATAAAAAAAAAACAAGTCAAATTATTAATTAGCTAGGTGCTTTGGCCTAAGCAAGCCTTAGTATTTATGCGAAAGATGATTAGATAAGTTATAAAAATATATATATATTATATATATATATATATATCTATATATATATATATATATATATATATATATAATTATTGACTAGCTAGGTGCTTTGGCCTACGCAAGCCTTAGTATTTATGCGAAAGATGATTAGATAAGTTTGAAAAGAAAAATCCTCTGATTAAGCTGGGTATTTGTGCGTAATAAAGCATAAGTATTCATGCCAAAAGAGGTTTATATAATAAAATCCTTAGTTTTGTGGCCTTATTTGGTCGAGTCCTTAAGTCCTTGGTGGTGTTTTCTCATCTGGTGCCCTAAGACCGTTTGGTTTGGGAGTCATCGATTAGAGACTCGTTACATGGGCAGATTAGAAAGCCTAATAGAACTAAGGAATAATATCAAAAAAAATATATATATATATATAAATAAATAAGGTATAAGAGTTAGAGTTAATGAACCCTTAGTCAAAATTTTCACATTCACAAGGTGCATATGACTTAGGGTAAAATAATAGACTAGATGAGAAGTACAATTTGACTCCTCACTTTGATTGATAACAAATTTTTAAATAGAGACTAAGTTTATGAATGAAAAATTCGGTTTTCCTATAACTTATAGATTGCTTAGATCTTACAATCATATTTCAAATATTTTTTCTCTTCAAATATTTTTTCGAAAATACTAACTCTTTATTTCTCTTTCTTTATGGATTTTGTGGGTGTAATCCGCTGAAAACCCTCACGAGACAAAACTCGTCCTCTAGGGGGAACCTAGAGGTTTAACGGCTTGTTGCACATGCTCAGTGCAATCGCGCGACCTGCGAAAGTGGTCTAATAATCCTTAGTATAGTTTAGTTGTTTTGCTCGAGGACGAGCAAAAGATAGGTATGGGGTGTGATTAGTCGCTAATGTTGCATATTTAATATCATATGTCCATACTTATTATAGAATAAAAGCCTGCATTGTCCTAATTAATTGTTTGATTTATTTGCAGGCCCAATCTTTAAGGAGTTGAAGAGAAATGAGCCCAAGCCCACCAAATTCTGAATTAAATCAGAATTAATTCGCACCAAGTAAATCAGGGCAAAATCAAGAGGTTGAAACCGATTGAGAAGAATCCTCTCAGGATCGATCGGTTAAAGCCAAGAATCCAGGCCATTTCTTCAAAATCTCGGAGCCAAACTGCAAAACCAACTCCAGATAAAGTCAGAGGGAGAAACCGGGGAGACCCACCAACAGGGTGTGGCCACCTGGCCACACCCTGGCCGCGGAAATGCGGCAAAAGTCGCGTTTCCACGGCAATCTAGGGGAGTTAGGGGGAGCGTTTGCTCCCCCGACCCTCCCCGGGATCCTGGTTGTTGGGTTTATGCCTATAAAAGGCCTGTACTTGTGCTGAAAATGGGACGCCAATGCAGATTAGGATTTAGCCTAGTTTTAATTCTTTGTAGTTTAGGTTTTTCTTTTCTGTTTATGTAACTTGTATGTAAACTTAGGGTAGAAGAAGATTCATGTAAGTAAGAGAGAGGCTGACGTTGAGAGTGACACCGATGTACCCTCCTCCTTTCTTCCATTGTCTCTGCAATTAATAAAGGTAAAAGCTTCTTTTTATGTTCGTATTTTGTTTTGCTTTCTTCTTCCTCTTCTACTTTACCTTGGTTGTATTTGTTGAGTTTACAAGTGAAATCCAAAGCAAGTATAACTAAGCTACGTGAGAGCCAGCAATAGTTCATGAAGACGTTCTCCTCTTCCAAGATCCGCATCACTTCGTTCTTGCTAGGCTTGACGATATAATGTGCACGAGGACTGAGCTCGAGCTTATGATCTATGCGTTGAACGCCTCCGAAGCGAAAAGGTAGAACTTGCAAAAGGTTTCCAAGTAAGTCATAAATTAACCTAGGTAAGTATTTCTTCACTCTTCATTCTTTCTTTTCTTTTCTTTCTTAGTTTAGATCACCAACCACCTCCTCCAACTCTTTCTTCTCCACTTCATTTGTACATAGTCGCTTCTTTCGTTTTCTTATTTTTTCACCTTCTTCATCTTTCACTTTCTTCTTAACTTTAACTATAACTTTCTTTTTCATTTTTATAACTTTAAAATAGAGAAGAACTTTCACTTATGTTCATAAGATTTCAATAAAGAAACGTAAAGCTTCCATCGCAAACCCTCCTTGTGGATCACGACCCGCATAGCCACTTGCTATAGCGGAAGAATTGAGCACTTACACATCTCCTTTCTTAAGTTCTATAATCTCGTATTTTGTGTTCAGGTTTGGCCTCAATCAATGTCGAGTACCCAGAAGTGACTGCAAACATGGTGGAGTCGAGTTTCACACTAAGCAAGTCCAAGCGAAAGTACTGGCTGTCAGTTTGGAGGAGTCGGATGTTGATCGATCTCCAGGTTTGATGGATATCCTTATAGAACCTGAAGGGCTCTACCGACACACTCGGACCCATATGGGAACAATCGATCTAGTCGACTACAATCTGTTGGCTAGGGGGTTGAAGTGAATGATGAGCATTCCGCCATCATCAAATCCCAGTCTTTGAATTCTAGTTTAGGGACAACCGTCTGTGCTTACATGGCGGGGACTCCCAAAGAGATAGCCAAGCGATTCGAAGGGCAGGCTCGAGTCCAATGGGAGCAATCGATATGATTCAACCCAGCAAGAATCTATCGACACCCTTAAGCAGATGCTATCACAACTGCTTAAGGACAAAAAGGAGCCAAAGGCTAAGACTTTTTCCAAGAAGTCCAAGGGCAAACGTAAGGAAGGCGAGAGCTCATCCTTTGCAAACACAGAGAATGAAGAGCATCCAAATCTAAGCCACCCAAGTCTTCATTTGAAGAGGAGGATAACTCAGAGAATGGGAGCACTCATTCCAAAAGGATGAGTAAATTGGAGCAAACGCCTTGAGACCCTCGCCAACCGAGATAGACTCCAAGAAGTGGGGATAGTCCGATCCTATCTAGCAGAGTGGGATACGGCTCCCCACCTTTCCAAATTCAAGACACCGACCCTTCACACTTTTGATGGTAAAGGGTCACCGAACCAACACATATACTACTTTAAATCTCAAACTAGGAATGTAGTATCGAATGATGCCATTTTGCTCATTTATTCATTGGCGCTCTAAAGGGAGTCGCCTTTGAATGGTTCATGAAATTTCCTGCCGATTTAATTAAAACGTGGACTGACCTCGAGAAGTTATTTCTGGCTTGATTCTTTGAAGATGATTCAGAGATCTCGGTGCCGCCTCTCCTGCAGCCAAGCAGAAGAAAAGAGAGTCTATTAAAACCTTCATCGAGAGATTTCAAAGCATGGTACTTCATTGTCCTAGCGGCATAACCCAGTCCACACTAGTCGAGACATGTCGTCACAATCGACGAACTTTACTACTCGCTCAATTGGGGGTACCTGAATGTTACACTTGGAAGCAGTTAGTGTTACAATACGAACAGGCAGTAGAGTTCTGGTCAGGGCTGAAGAAAAAGATAGCGAGCCAAAAGCTGACAAGTCTACTACACGACGCACACTAGAGTCATCTTCTCAGCCAAGAAGAAGGGATACTGTGGCGATGGAAGTCAAATCACCTCCAAAGACCCAGTGAGTCAGTGGAGGTATGGCTTTCGGTCAACTACGTGGAAACAAATAGTACTCCTTCAAGGATGAACATGTGGTCTCTCTATTCAAGTTACTCTAAAAGAATAATAGACTTAAGCTTCCAGAGATCAGACGCCCCAAAGAGTAGGGAAGACTGAAGATCCCAACTACTATTTATATCACAGGATGCTGGATACCTACTGTTGGACGCGGAAGACTGTCGATGAGCGGGCTGGAGCAACTTTTCCTTGAATCAGATGAAAAATTACAACAGGCTAATCTTCCGGTTACAAGGGAGGGAGAATATTGAATCTTGAATCCCCCTTTGTTTAATGCTGGGTTCTTCGTGTGGCGGTGGAGAGTGAATCTTGTTCTCCGTTGACCAGATGACCGTCAGTACCGTCGAGGGATCTTCTCCTTGGTAGGTAGAAGGAGTAACTCAGCCCCGTCCACCAAAACTCTAAAAGAGAAGTAGGCGAAGAGTAACTTGTACGCAGCAAGCTGGCTTGAAGAGTCGAGCTCTCTCTCTCTCTCTGTCGATGATCTCTCCTTTTTTCTTTCTCGAAAATCCTCCCCCTCTTCCATAGTGACGGGACTATTTATAGGGTTTTTAAGGGGTGATCGTGCCCCCTAAAAGTGCTCCACGATGAGGGCCAACTTCCCCGCTACATGGGCGGTGGATGGCGCCATAATCGGGGTAGTTACAACCAAGGTGGGGGCACCTTGTTGCTGAGACGCGGGCGTTGAGCCGACGCGCCTTGATGCTGAGACGCGGGCGTTGAGCCAACGCGCCTTGATGCTGAGACGCGGGCGTTGAGCCAACGCGCCTTGATGCTGAGACGCGGGCGTTGAGCCAACGCGCCTTGATGCGGAGACGCGGGCGTTGAGCCAACGCGCCTTGATGCGGAGACGCGGGCGTTGAGCCAACGCGCCTTGATGCTGAGACGCGGGCGTTGAGCCAACGCGCCTTGATGCGGAGACGTGGGCGTTGAGCTTTCGCGTCTTGATTGTCACATTTAGCCTTGCGCCTGGATCTTGGATCTCTGCGTTTTGTGGCTTGTCTTGGTGATTTTTAGACAGCCTACAGAACCCCCTCCAAAGTTTTCGATATTCCGCAGTTAACTAGGACGGATTTCGAAATACTTTGGACTCTAGCTGAGTTCGCCTTCATGACTAGACTGTTGATGCTCCGGGTTTAATCTTATCTGGAGTTGGTCTTCGTGAGTGTACTGTTGAACTCTTTGAAGCCCCCAGAGTTGATCATGCTGAGTGTCTAGATGCACAGTCTAAACCTCCCCGATTGCTTTTAGTCTGTCACTGGCGCGCTTTAAGCCAGGAGTGGATGGTCGTCTGCTTGCGTTAGTGTACTGTTGAACTGATTTGCAGAAGCAGGAGGCCGAACCAGTTCTTTTTCAAAAGCAGAGATGGTACTGCTGTAAAGGCGCGATTTCTGTAACGTGCGTCCTTTGGCAATGGAGACGCGACTGATCTTCATAAGTCAGACGCGATGTTCAGCTGAAGACGCGAACTCCGGAGAGACGCATCTTTTGAATATAGATGCGATTGTCTGGGCGCATTTATGGCGATGCTGACGGGGCATAGCCATCGAAGAGACATGGCCGTCGGGTGCGTGCCACGTCATGATTGCTCTGCCAGTTGGCCTGGGGAACCGAAGGATTTCGCCTTTTGGCGCGCGGATTTCCTGGCGCATTAAATGATCCGTGCCACGTGTCGAGCGACGGTTCGTGTAGAGTTGTGGCGCATGATCTTCTCTGTGCGTTAAAGTGATTTTGTTCCACGCGTCGAACAGAGATTCGCCGCGGAATTCATCGAGCCATACGCCGCGTATCTTCGCGAATCCTTGTGCCTATAAAAGGCCACAGTTGGGAGGATTCCTCTTCTTCTCCGAACGCACTCGTTGATAAGATTAAGAAAGAGAACTTCCTCTTCAGTTCATCTTCTTGAACCTTGGATCGAATTAGCCATGGCTCCCAAGACCAAGCCGATTGCTTCTTCTTCAAAGGCGACCGTCGCCGAGGCCCGGAGGGGCAGCTCCTCCTCTGCGCAGGATGTTGTTCTCCCCAGGTCTCCAAGGTAAATGCCTTTTAGGCCGCCATTAAAGGAAGTTCCAAGAACCTTTAAGAACCCTTAACACACGAATTTAAATCGTGTTTGATTCCCAGACGCAGTCTTTGGGTTGATAACCATGACGCGGGTTTGGACCCTCGCGCCATTAGGTCCTGCGCTTCAGATTCTTCACTTAGAATATTTTTCTAATTGTGAAGGGTTCAGACGCGGACTTAGTTTACAGAACGCGGATTTGATCCTTGCGTTCTGTTTCATCAGCTGTTGATTTTGATGAATCTGGCACCCGAGTCCAAGCACTTTGACATCTGGGGATGTGAAAGGAAGGGAGTTATCCTCCTTAACTTCTGGCGATTATGGTGGTGGAAGGGTTAAGGTGGATAACTCCCTTCTTTTCGCACCTCAGAAGTGACATCAAGGAAAATGTTGTGGAGACGCCGATCCCGTAGGTCTGGACGCGGATTTGATAATTCCTGCGTCCAGTGCCTCTTCTGCGTGGATGCGCAGGTCTGGACGCGGATTTGATAATTCCTGCGTCCAGTGTCTCTTCTGCGTGGATGCGCAGGTCTGGACGCGGATTTGATAATTCCTGCGTCCAGTGTCTCTTCTGCGTTCGGATTATGAACACTTAGCATTTTTTCCTTGCTTTTGATAGAGTATCTAACTAAGTGTCCTTTCTTTTTGCAGCGCCACGCCCTGCTACTTCACTCGCCAAGAAGCGCCACTTTGGACATGTAGGGGGTGCTGACCGGGACTTGACCTTTGTGTTACAAAGGACTGTTCCTGTGACAGCTGACAAGTCGCAGGCTCGTGGGGAGAGGCTCTCAAATGTTGACATGAGGACTCTTCGGGTGCTTATGACTGATGCAGCATTTGCAACGGATGCTGGCATCAAACTGGAGAAGCCTGCCTTCTTCTTCGGAGATCGTATCTACGATGGCGGCTATCGCGTATATGACGGGACTTACAAATGGCTCCGTCAAATAAGGGGTGGAAGATTCTTTCTTCCGAACATGGAGAGGATGTTCCCGCTGTCCTACTTCCAGCACATGTCCGTCCCTCGGAAGATGGAATGGGACCTCTCTCGATATGTCCCTGAGATCACTATCGGTGATTTGGGCTCCCACAAAGTGTACCGTCATGATAACCATGACAGGTCAGTTATCGGCCTTTTCCCTGGGTCGCGCAAGTCTGATGTTCTGGCTGGGGAGATACCACAACTTGGCACTACCTTCCTCAACGCATTCATGGAAGCGGAGGGTGATTATCCCGTTGGGTTCCGTGCACCGGGGTGGGTCCGTTCCACGGAGAACTATTGGTGGGGCAGGATGGTCGGCTTTGTCCTCACCGAGCTCGGGGATCTGCTAAAGCGTGTGGGACTGTACCCAGCGGTCAGAGCCGTGCAGTGGGGGATCCTTAAAGCTCTCAGAACTTCTTCGGGATTCTAGAGCGTTATAATTCTTTGACGGGGACGTTCTTCACTCCGGTCGGGGAGATGGGCCTTGCTTTGCACGAGCTGCATGAGGTCTCGGGACTGTCGACAGGGGACATCCCTATGAGGAATATGTCCCGACCACGATGGAGCTTCACTATTTGAAGGAGGAGTTTTCCTCATATATGAGACCTACTGGGAAGTGCTATGTCACTTCCACATTTGCGGCCAAATAACCAAATGGCGGTCGCAGGGAGTCAAGCAACTGTCTTGGGCCAGCTACTTGTTCAACAATGTCAACACAAAGACCATCGGATAACTCGATGGCTCCCAGCTCCGACAGGGAGATTGAAGACAGGATTGACCAGGCTCCTGACAGTTTCTACACCACACGGAGTCGAATGAGGACGGTTTCGACCCTGACTTGGTTTTTGAGAGCTTTCACCATCAAGCCGGGACCCCTATCTCCGATCGGGCGCTGTTGGCGGGCTTTCTGATGCTGTGGCTGAAGCGCTGTGTGGTGGCCCACGCTGCCACATGAAGTCATTGTTGCTGACGTGGTGTACCCGGCGGTGCTCCTGGCTCATGGCAACCCCATAGCCCTTCTCCCGGCCGTGGCGGCTGGTATTCAGAGCGGGCTGCGGGCGCTCACTAAGAGTTTCTGCGAGCCACCGAAAACTGCAGACTCCGAGGGAAAGCTGTATGTTGACTCAGAGGGGAGTCCGACGGTGAAGCGTCCCAACCCTCGTGTCGAGCTGCCTTACACGTACCTCATGGCTTGGTACGTGATGCATTGCCCTTCCTTGATGACAGCGGTGCGTTGGAGGGAGAGTTCTGTCCCTTTTGTACAGCGATTGGAGGGTTCGAAATGGCGTGATCCTTATATATATTACGTCCGGAAGTGCTTTCCGACCCTGCGAACTACCAGCTCAATCGCTGCCTCCCCCAGATCCCTGGTGCATCTCCCGGGGATCTACTTGTTGATTCTGTTGGCCCAGATGACTTCACGAGGTTATCCGCGGGAGCCTTCTGATGGTTGCTCAATATCCGGCCCGGATATGTGCTTTTCCGGCAAGGGACGTCATGCACCATTGAGCCGTACATGCCGAATCGCTTCGCTCGACAGTTCGGCTATGATCAGCTCTATGTCGGGAACCCCAATGCTCGACTCGCCTTCGAAGGGAACCTGTTCGAGGGTGCTCGGGCCTGGTACTATAGTGTGGCTAGAGGGACGGGAGTAACTTTCCGTCTACCTCTCGAAGGGCCCAAGTGCCGTACGAGTTTCAGCTTCTGCACTGGTACTCCCAGGCCATCCAAACACCAGACTTTTTTCCGGCGTCTTCATGCATCGAGAGCATCAATGCAAGTCTCGAGGCAAGGACGGATTCTAGTAAGCCGACGAAACTCGTAGAACAGTACCTGAAGGCCCAAAAGGAGGTCGGACGAAGAATGAGAAGGGAGCCACGAGCCATGGAGCCACGACCACCAAGGGCGGAGCCACAAGCGTCTAGGGCAGAGCCGCAAGCAACTAAGTCTCGACAGGCGTGAGCAAGCGTCGTCAAGGCTCTACTCCCACTGCTGAACCCACTCCGAAGAAGGTTCGAAGAGACTTGACAACCGAAGTCTCTCGATCTGAAGAGCTCCCTGCTGTCGTTGAGGCACTGAGGAAGAAGAGATAGCTGAAGAAGAAACTCCTCTAGTCCGTGCTCCCAGGTCACTTAGTAGAGGCCACGGGTCTGCGGAGGAAGGGGAGCTCGTTGATCGATCTGCCGCCACTGACGAGGATGAGCAGCTAGAGGTTGATATAATGAGCGGAGGCAATGTCCAGATCCCTGGATCTCAGCTCAGCCCGAGTCTTCCTTAGCTCAACAGCCCGGGTCTCCTTCTGTCTTCATTTCCAGTCCTCGGATGGCTGACCCCAGCCCTACCACTGGGGTAGTTGGGGACAAGGCTCCACCTGCAGGGGTTTCGTGCGAGGCGCTATCGTCTTCCTCACTCTCAGGGGAAAGCGAGTTTGAAGACGATGTTGATTACGGTGATGAACCCACTTTTCCTGATCCGAGTAAGTTCTCCCATATTTCAGAGGAAGAACTATATGGGGGTGAGCCGTCAACGGTATCACAGCTGACGATTATTCCCGTGGGAGGTACTCTTTTCACCTTTTGACCTGCTTTCCCTTTTAATTTTGAAGAAGAGACCTTAACATTTTCCCTTTTATGTTGCAGGATTGGCTGAGAACGTCGAAGCGCATCCTCCTCGCAGATCGAGGAGATGGTACAAGAGTTGACCCAGCCAGAAGGGGTTACGGCTTTAGTTGCCGAGATAACTCCAGCGGGGGCAACTACTGATGCGGGGAGGCTTCTCCTTTGCTGGAAGAGGAGGCAACCCCTAAGGCCAGGGAAGAACCCACTCTGCAGGATGAAGGGGTTACCATTGGAGCTAGGGAGACTTCCACTCCGCAGGACTTGCCCAAGGATTCGGCGTCTCTCTGGACCTCCCAGATGGTAAGGAAGTTCTGATATATTAAATGTTTCGCTTTTCTCCTTTGTGGCTAATGTCACAATAACTTGCAGAGAGGACTGAGGGGGCTCAGATGGAGAGTCCGACGGTCGGTACCTTTCCAGAAGGCCACGCAGCTCAGGTCTCGGCTGAAGCTTCTGAAGAGGTTGCGATTACTACTCCATCTTTAGCTGTGGAGGTTCCTGCAGAGACAACACCTCCGGAAGCGCCAGTGGCTAGTCTCGCTCTTGACGTATCGACGGTCAGCACGACTCTTGCGCAAAAAGAGCCGGCTTGCACCGTGACAGAAAAGGGGTCGGGAAGCTTCCCAGGTGGTGACAATATGGGGGAACTGGCACGCCAGATGGTGCAACAATTCTTTACTTCGATGGGATCATGTATTGATCTCATCTTACGTGGAAGCAGCTCCTTCAATTTTGCCCAGACGCTTCTCAAAATCTGGCCGAGAACGTCGAATTAACCGGAGGCCCTCACTTGCCCAGGCGTGTCTGCGGGTGGTGGAGCAACTGGGAGACGACCTACACGAGCTGAAGTCTTTGGAAAATGCCAGCTCTTCTGGTGAGGCCCAGGCCACTCTAGCCCGGCTCTTAGCTGCTCAAGAACGAGAGCGACAGGAGGCAGAGGCACAAATAGATGAAGAGATCCGCAGCCTCGAATGTTCCCAGGCTGAATGTCAGAAACTAACTGACGATTCAAGGGAATCCGAGATTGTCATGCAGAGCACGTCATCATCAGTGCTCGGGACACCATTGCCAAGGCTCGGGACACCATTGCCAAGGCAGAAGCTATGCTTGCGATCAATGAGAAGAAGCTTGTTGCCATCAAAGAGGAGCTTGCGGAGCAACAGACTGCTAAGGCGCGAGCTGAAGAGAGTCTGTCTCTACATTCTTCCAGGGTGGAGTCTCTGCGAGCGCGGCTGGCTGCAAAACCCTTCCTATCTGAAGAGAAGCTGCGGTCCAAGCCATGATGGAGGCTGAGAAGGGCGCGTCAGATCAAGATGCATCATCTCAGGGAGCGAATCCGTTCCTTGGCGAGCCAGTACATTTAGCCTTCTTTTCTCTTTTTTTTTTGTAAAGAAAAGGACACTCTGTTATCAGAGTGTTTGTATCCCACTTTGATATAAAAAGGACATTTTTTTGTTCCATCTTCTTGTTTAGCTGTGGATGAATCCAACTTCTTGATCACTGGTTTGAGATTGAACTTAGGAGAGACTAAGTTCTTTCAATGAGACGCGGCTTCGTGATGAGACGCGGCACTAATCCACAGAGTGAAACGCGGTCAGCATTCCGTAGGAGCTTAGATAGAACTAAGTCCTTTTGCTGAGATGCGGCGTCAATCACAGGGTGAGACGCGGCGTCAATCACAGGGTGAGACGCGGTCATCATTCCATAGGAACTTAACTTTCACTAAGTCCTTTTGATGAGACGCAGCGTCAATCACAGAGTGATTCTCGAATTGGTCTCGCTAAGTAAGACGCAGATAGGGCAGACGCGAGGGACGCAGCATTGTTTGCTGAAAGGGCGCGATTTTGAGTCACGTAGATGCCCCTTTAAAGCGCGGGTGAATGCCTTTAATTTGAGAACGGTGACGCGGATTCTTAGACGCGGCTTTCCCATCTGCGTTTATTGCAGCGGACGCGACTGTTGCTGTCTGCGTTTGATGCAGCCTGACTTAAAGATTTTGTGGGATCTTTGACCGTCAAGTCTTCACTGACGATTGGACGTCAAGTCTTCACCGACGTTTGGGAAACCGGGTCATCCGTTGTTTTCCAAGGCAGTTGTCCACGCGTCAATTTTTTATTTGACTTGGGCGTTTTAACGCTCTTTAATGCAAAACCGGCGCTGGCGGTTGGAAACCGGTGTCTGCGATGGTTCCCAAAGCGACGCTCCACGCGTCAGTCCTCCATTGGGCTTTGACAGTCGTGTGCGACGGTTCTGATTGATGCACCATTAGTAGCAGTTATTAGGGTCTGCCTATAAATAGGGCTAACCCTCTTCCTTCAATCTAATCTTGGACTGTTTTCTTTTTGAGAGCGAGCGCTCTGAGAACCTTCATCTTCTAGAGTATTGTCTCCATGGATGAGGATGGCTCTGTGGATGAATGACCTAGGGCTTGTATGCTCCTGTTTGGTCTCTTCGGGGCAGAGTGTCTCTCTGATCATCTTGCACGTCCGCGTTTGGATGCAGAGAGCCCGACTCTTGGTAGAGGCCTCTGTTGGTACGCCGTCCCAATTTAGCCATGATATTTTAATCTACCACGGCCTGCACCTTGGCATCACCATTATCTGGACCCCCTCACGAAGTCTGTGTTGGTGCGTTCCTTCTGGAATTTGTGCCACAGACTTAAACTTCTCTGGACGCGAATGCAAGGGTCTTTGGCACTTGGCGCTGGCTTTGTTCTGGCGTTGGCTTTGTTCTTCAAAGCTTGCGTTTCAAAGCCACTGTCTTGGCGCGTTTTATGGCTATTGCCTTAGACGAATTCCCAAAAAGGTTTCAGACCCGAGTCTTGCAACTCTTGTTCACTCAACAAGGAGATGGCAACTTTCGGCGTCTGTGCCTTTTAGGCGTCTGTGCTTTCGACCTGGGCGTAGAATGAGACCGCGTTTTGATTCGCGTTTGTCTCTGCTGACGTAGCAGTTTGGCTCACCGCGCGGGTCATTCCCGCGTCTGCTTGGCTGACTGCGTGGATCATTCCCGCGTCTCCTTGGCTGACTGCGTGGATCATTCCCGCGTCTGCAGTCCGCATTTGTGACTTAGTTTTTCTCTATTGCAGCATGCTAAGTTGCAGATTGTTCTGATTCCTTTTGTTTCACTCCTCCTTGCAGGTAGACTTGCTGGTTTGCTGGGCCCCTGGAAGGATGCTTTGGCCGGCGAACTTGTTCGATGTTCACCTATAAGAGAGTATATTATGGTCCTCGTCACCTATAAGAGAGTATATTATGGTCCTCGTCACCTATAAGAGAGTATATTACATCTCTGACGAGGACCCAACCCTCGCCAAGGTCTCTTCAGATCTGCTTCGCCATTCATGCCTGCTAGCAAGAGATGGTCAGGCTATGCATGACGGCGATGAGGGTTCCGCGGTTGCGGTGGCGGACAAGATCCTCTTCCTCTCCCACTCCAGAAGTCACATCAAGGACTCGTCATGTCTGCTGGATGGTCTGCTGGGGGAAGAGATGTTCATGAACGAAGGGTTGCAGGACTTTCTGCTGCCACCGGACCTCAAGAACACCATTGCTCTTAGCTTAGTCAGCTAGGGCGCTTTCGATGTTTACATCATGCATCGTGGTGTAACCAGCTTCTATTGTAGCCACAAAACATCGCGCACTTGGAATCAGACGCGGCTTTAAGGAGTGAGTGCAACCTGAGAGAGAGAGGGACTTCTTTGTACTCCTTAATTGTAACACTCAATCTTATTGTATAAGAGAGCGTTTTGTATCACTTCATATGTTTGGAAATAAATAAAAGTGACACTTTTTCTTTTGTGCCTCTTTCATTGTCTTGAACTTTTTGTCTTAGACCCATAGAAGCAAAGAATCTCTGACTTTGTCAAAATTATGATGATATCTCAACAAGTCAAGCTTTGGAGGGAAAGATCCTATTTCAGGAACTCTCACAGTACTGTCAGAGGTGTAATATTAACTTGACAGAGATGAAATAATTTTTGATGCCTGCCACTTTATAAGAGAAGCGACAAGTAGAATTGGTACCCCCAGGGAGGGTGAACTTTTATCAAGTGTTTGGGATTAACTTGATTGAGCTCAACTGGGGATTTGAGGGGAACACTGTTGATGGTGTAGTATTAACCTAACAATGTTTTTAGGTAGACTGTTATTCTGCTAAAGAGAATAACAAGTGGGACTAGACTCGTGGGGAATCTAGGAAAGTTTGTTACCGTCAGAGGTGTGATATTAACTTAACGGGTTGAAAGTGGTCTTGTCAAAAGTGTAATATTAACTTGACAAGGATGTGAGTCAGAGGTGTAATATTACTTAACTCAGAAGTGTCACTGTCATAGGTGTAATGTTTAACTTGACAATGAGGGAATGCTAGAGGTGTAATGTTGAACTTGGCATTGGTCATCTCGGCTTAGATAAGGAAGTCCGAGGGAAAGTCATGGCTATAGGTGTATTGTTGAACTTAGCAATGACTTGGATGCTAGAGGTGTGGTGTTAACTTAGCATCATTCATTTCAGCTTCGATATGGAAGTCTGAAGAAGAGTGACTGTCAGAGTGTAATATTAACCTGGCAGAAACTTGATTACTGTTTAGAGGTGTGGTGTTGAACTTTAACAGCAATTTGTCAGAGGTGTGATGTTAACTTGACAAAGATTGACTCATGATAAGAGCAATTTTGAGGACCTGTCATTCTATTGGTGAGAATTGACAAGTAAAAATTTGAAGTGCCAGAGGTGTAGTGTTAACTTGGCAAAATTGAACCTTTGGTACTCCGTGTAGAGTTGACAAGCAAAATTTGTACTCGACAAGGAATATTAAAAAGTTTCCATTACCAGAGGTGTAGTGTTAACTTAGTAATGGGTGTATTTTGTAGACCTACCATTCTGTGGATGAGAATTGGTAGGGGATTTTGGAGGAAAGAGTGGAGCCAAGTCCACTTAGGATTTTTTAGCAAACCTCAGCTATCAACGGATTTGAGGTGCCTTTACCAACTACCGTTTGAGTTGGGCTAGCCATGCTATTCCCCTCAGCATGATGAGTTGTCGAAGACTGATGTTGGGCTTAGAAGCCAACATTTTCCTCTATCCTTAGCCGTCGGAGGCGTCGGATGTTTTGATCAGAGGTGTACTTTTAACTTGATCGACGGAAGGATACCATCTAGGGATAGTACTTCTTCAGGAACCTGCCATTAATAGGCATCATGAGTGTATCGCCATTCGAGTTTATGAGGCGATATGATCCATTTGAGTAGACTGACTCTACCACAAATGGTCCTTCCATTTGGGTTGGAATTTTCTTTTGTCTTGTGCGTCATTACCATAGGTCTTCTGACGGCTAAGACTAGGTCGCCTTTCTTGAAAGTTCGCACTTTAACTTTCTTGTTGAAGGCTCTGGTGATTCGAGCCTGGTAGAGCTCGATTTGCTGTTGGGCTTGCAGACGCTTGTCGTCTAAGGCCTCCAGTTCTTGGAGTCGCTGTCGATGCTTCTCCTCTGTCGTCATCTCCGCTTGTCTAGGCGACGCGTAGAGATGGAATTTGGATCTCCAGGGGAAGCACGGCTTCACAGCCGTATACCAAGGAAAACGGCGTGGCCTTAGTCGGGGTTCGCACAGTTGTGCGATAAGCCCATAAGCATTCACCCAACTTGTCGTCCCAGTCTCGTTGACTTTTCGAGACGAACTTTTTGAGAAGCTTGCCAATAGTCTTGTTGAAAGCTTCTGCGAGGCCATTGGCGGCAGGATAGTATGCCGTTGAGGACACACTCTGACTCTGAACTTAGCGCAGAATCTCTGGAATGCCTGGCTGATGAACTGGGGTCCATTGTCATGGACAATTCGCCGAGGTACACCGAAACGGTAAATAACGTGATGTTTCACGAACTTGATCATGTTCGACGATTTCACCTCCTTCAAAGGAATGGCTTCGGCCCATTTGGAAAAGTAATCAGTTATTGCTAGAATGAACCGATGTCCCTTTGATGATGGTGGGCTGATAGGACCAACCACGTCCATGCCCCACATTTCAAATGGCCAGGTAGAGGCCGTAGAGTGGAGATAGCCTGGCGCTTGATGGATGAAATCGCCATGCACTTGGCAGGCGTGACATCTCTTGGCATAAGTGACGCATCGGCAATCATCTTGGGCCAGTAGTAACCCAATCTTTGGAGTCGATGTGCCAGTTTTTGGGCCAGGTTGATGGGCTCCACACATGCCGTCGTGGGCTTCTTTCAATACCTCTTGAGCCTCTTTTGTGAGAGGCACCGGAGCAAGATCCCGTCATGTGATCGACGATACAATGTTCGCGTAATCGCATTATAATAGAATTTGGGGGCTTTCCTTCGAATGGCAGCCGCTTCTTTGGCGTCCTCAGGCAGGATGCCATACAAGACGAAATCAATGTAGGGGAACCGCCAGTCTCTAGGCTGTGGACCGGTTGACGCTTCAAGTGCTTCTTCGCGGTGACGACCTCCTATTGACTCCTGATAATCCTCAAGAGCATTTCTCGGGCAATACAGGTCGTGGCTGTAGACGAATATCTTCTCCATTGCTCCAGCTGGAAGAGCTAAGGAGGCAGCCAGGGATGCGAGTGCATCGGCGTGCGCATTTTGCCTGCGTGGTACATGGTCGATGTAGAAGCTTGTAAATCCCTCGGCCATGCGGATAGTTGCATTGTAATAGGGTACCAAGTCTTCATGTCTGACTTCGTACTCCCCGCGAACTTGGCTGACGATGAGTTTAGAGTCACCGTATGCCTCGAGATTTTTAACGCCAATCTCATCGGCGAATTGCATCCCAATCAAAAGAGCGTTGTATTTCGCCACATTATTGGAACAAGGCTCGGTCAGTGAGACAGCTCGGGGGATCGCATAATTTTGTGGGGAGACAAGTACTACTCCTACCCCCGCCACTACGTGTCCTTTGGGTTTGTCCTTGATGCACCGTCAAAGAAAAGTTGCCACACTTGACTTTTCGAACGATGTCTGAGTCAGGTAGACTTCGGCCACTTCGTCTGGGAGATCCTCGTAGAGTTTGACTGCCCTCGGATCTGGGTGTTCAGCTAAGAAGTCCGCCACCACGCTTGTCCCTTAATAGCCTTTTGTGGCAGAAAATGCATTTCATATTGTGATAGCAATATGGCCCATTTTGCCAGTCGGCCATTTAGCGATGAAGGTTTAGTCATAAGTAACCTCAGAGGGTTGACTTTTGATATGACGTTTATAGTTTGGCCTACCAGATAGTGTCGCATTTTCTGGATAGCGAACACCAGTGCCAGACATTCCTTCTCGATCGGGTTATACCGATGTTCGGCTCCGATCATTGTTCTACTTAGATAGTAGATTGCTTGCTCATGTCCCTGATCGTCATTCTGAGCTAGTAGAGCTCCCAAAGAATGATCCATCGCTCGGACGTACACCAGAAACGGCTTTCCGGATACTGGAGCTGCAAGGACTGGTGGTTGGGTGAGGTATTGCTTGATTTCCTCGAACGCTTGTTGGCAAGCGTCATCCCAAATGAATGAGACACCCTTCTTCATCAGCTTAGCGAAGGGTTGGCATCTTCCGGAAAGGTTTGAGATGAACCTGCGGATGTACGCCAATCGTCCTTGTAATCCCCTGAGCTCCTTGAGGCTTTTCGGGGGTTGCATCTCCTGGATAGCGCGGATCTTTTCCGGGTCCAAATGGATTCCTGTGGAGGTCACAACAAATCCTAGGAATTTGGCCACTGGCTACCCCCAGGAAGGACTTTGTGGGATTCATCTTCAATTGATGAGCCCGCATGATGTCAAAGACCACCTTCAGGTCTGCTACGTGATCGCCTTTAGCGCGGCTTTTTACCGTGATGTCATCAACATAACATTCCACCGTTTTGCGATTTTGCTGATGGAAAATGGCATCATGGCCCTTTGATATGTTGCCCCTGCATTCTTCAGTCCGAAGGGCATGACGGTGTAGCAATACACTCCTAGGGGTGTCCTGAAGGAGGTGTGCTTTTCATCATCAGGATACATTTTGATTTGGTTGTATCCTGAGAATCCGTCCATGAAGGACATTCGTTCGAATCCACAAGTATCTCAATCATGACATCTGTGATTGGCAATGGGAATTCGTCCTTGGGGCAGGCCTCGTTTAGATCACGGAAGTCGATGCAGATCCTGATCTTCCGTCTTCTTGGAAACGGGGACGATGTTGGCCACCCAGTCGGGATGCTGTTCTTCTCTGATGAAGCCAGAATCAATGAGTTTTCTGACTTCTGATTGAATTGCCTCCATTATTTCTGGGCGAAACCGTCGCTGCTGTTGTTTGACAGGTTTTACGTCCGGATTGATGTTGAGGCGGTGCATGGCCACTTGAGGATCAAGTCCTGGCATGTCCTCATAATTCCAGGCGAAGACGTCTATATACTCTTGTACAAGAGATATTAGATCCTTCTTCTCTGAAGGTGACAGGCCGTCACTTATGAAGATGGGCTTAGGGTTAAGCCTCATCTCCTAGGTTGATCTGAACAACCTTGTCTTCTGTGGGTGGCTCACGCTGTTCAAAGCGGGTATCCCAAAGAGCATTTAAATGTTTGATCCAAGGATCTGTATCAGATTGGATCATTTCTTCATTTCCATCTTCCAGGTGGCTTGTCGAAACCATGTTCACTGAAAGTTCCTTGAAGATGTTGCCGACACTGACATCTGACTCCCAAGATGATGTGTCTGAAGAGTAATCGTTGCTCGACGATTCTTGAGAATCGGAGGCTGATGGGACCGGAGTTGATACATAGCCCAACCCCCTGCGCGTCCGATGATAATAATCGGGGGCCTTCCCTTTCGGCACAAAGGAGCGAAGTAGCGTTCTTCTTCCTTTGCGAAGTTCAACCCGGGTCTGTTGTTTAGGTCATACCCCATGCATTTCATCATTTTGAGCTTTTTTGGTTCATAATGACTGAGCTGAGGGGATTCCTCCTCACTTTCTGATTCTTCGCGGGGCGTGGTTCAGTCGTCATTCGCCCAAACAGGATTGGTTTTTGGCCTTTTCGTCTTGTCGGAACCATGAATATAGATTCCTGCGCATCACCATTATCCTGGTATGTCCCGAAAGATGATTTTACTGGTACATGCAATGATGTCAAAGCTCCATTGCCGACCAGATGTCATCGTCTACGTCGGTACTAGTATCCGATGGTATTGAATCGAGATGCACAGCAGAGAAGTACTCAAAGTCTAAATTCTCATTAATATACCAGCCGCCTGCATCGTCGGTGGTATTATCAACATCGAGCTTATTAGTGCTCTTTACAAGTGGTTCCAACTTCCACAAGCACTCTTCTTGCTCGGTCTCAGTGTCAGCCTCATTACCAGAGTCTGGCACCTCCAGTTGCGGGGTTTCATCCACCGGATCCTGATATAGGAGGGAGTCCGTGAAATATTTTCGACCCCCTTAACAGATACCTTTCGGCAACCAACGTTTGCACCTCCCACTCGCGTCAATGTATTTCATGACTTGGTGAAGAGTGGAGGGAACGATGGAGTTGCGGTGAATCCATGGTCGTCCCAGCAGCAGATTGTAGGAAGTGTCGGCATCGATGACGTAGCACGTCACCTCCGATTTGAGGCTCCCAATCTGGCACTTGAGCTTGATTTTCCCCATCGGACGGGTGCCATTGGCATTGAACCCGTAGATGGTCGTCTGTGTAGGGCTCAGACGGTGAGTAGGGATGCCGAGGTGTTGCATGACTCGGCGAGGCATGATGCTCAATGCGGACCCTGGATCTACCTGAATGCGGTTCACCTCAGATGATCCGATATAACCTGTGAAGTACAGGGGTCGATCATGCTTCCCTTGACCTGCATATCATCTGCCGTGAAGGTGATGCAGGGGGTATTCTGGGAGGTGTGGAGGCAAGTCCTCTACATCTTCTTCCTTCGGCACCTGGGTCATGAAGACCTCAGCATTTGCCAGAGCTTCTTGCAGAGCTTCCCTGGTCGACTTTGATAGTCTAAGAAGTTCATACAAGGTAATGCGTGCCGGTATATTGGCCAGCTGAGCCAGGACATCAAAGCGGTAAGGTGCCGAAGACCCTTCCGCAATGCCTCTTTGAAGGGCTCGAGAGAATCGAGTCTCCTTCTGCTTCTCCACAGGTGGCTTCGTGGAGGGCCTAGTTGGCTCTGCAGCCGGTTGTGGAGGGTTTGCCGCCACTTCGCCGTACTGCTTCAAGTAGGGCTGTCCTGAACGAGTCCCCGTCATTAGTTGGTTGGGCTCTGCGGCCAAGACTATGGTTTCCTCTTCTGAATCAGTCAGTGAGGGAACATCATCCTCTGCTTCTCGGGAGGAAGCACATACCACATGGCAGGACGAAGCTTTGCCTTGCCTTTGGACTTCCTGTTGGTTACAGTAGTCCACTGCTGGTTGTCCTAGGTGGGGGTGGACCCACATAATTTCCCCTTGAGGCGTAGGGACGGGTACCAAGCCCTTCTCCTGCTGCTGGTGAGGGTCTGTGTTACCACTCTTAATTCTCCCCTTGGAATAGGAGTTACCCCCGCAGGCGTTGGAGGTTGTCTCCCGAACTGGAGAACCGACGTCACGTTAGCCGTGACCTTCTTCTGCTCTGGTCGGAGCTTTAGCACCTCCGCGTCAATCAAAGCCTGAAGGATGTCCTTGAAGACGTAGCAGCTTTTGGTAGGGTGTCCCAACATCCTGTGGTACATGCAGTAGTTGGGATTGTCGGTCTTGCCGACTTCCTCCGGGCGCCTAATTTCAGGGAGCTTCAGTCGATTTGCTCTTGTTGAGTAGCTTGAAGAGCGAATCGACATGTTCCTCCTTGAAGGAATACTGCTTGTTGGCGCGGGGTTGGCTTGAAGAGCCACTCGCCTTGCCTGTTTGAGGTTTGGCGGGAGATTTGATCTCTGTTGCCAAATTATCCTTCCGCTTCGTCTGGAGGGAGGTGTCTGGCGCTCGCCTAGTCGACCTTTCCGCTAGGCTTGCCTTCTTCTGCCCTGACGCGGGCAACAATCTCCTCAGCCTGTTCACCTTGTTGGACTAATTGTTTCCAGGTGCGGCTTTCAGCAACTCCTATTTGAGCAAGGAGTGAGGTTTGGAGGTTATGGCGGCATGTTTCCACCAGGGTGGCCTGGGTCATACCGCTTGGACACCGGAGTGCCACGTTCCGAAATCTTTCCACGAAAGATTTGACGGACTCTCCCTTTCGCTGTCTCGTAGCCAAACAGGGTGGGCATTGTGACCTCGGAGTCATCTTCGAAGAAACGTGTTAAGAACAGCTTCTCCAAGTCGCCCCAGTTCTTAATAGAACCTTCCGGGAGTTTCATGAACCACTCAAAGGCCAACCCTTTCAGGGTGCCGATGAATAGTCGCGCCAGGATGGCGTCATTATCTACTACATTCCCGGTTTGGGATTTGAAGTAATAGATTGCTGATTAGGGGACCCCTTCCCATCGAAGGCTTGGAGGGTTGGAGCCTTGAAGTTAGGAGGGTACGGGACTAGATCCCACTCAGCTGGATAGGGCCGGACCACTCCAACTTCTTGGAGGTCTTTGCGACTGGCAAGGGCATTGAGGCGTTGCTCCAGTTGACTCATTCTTTTAGTATGAGCCTTTTCTGGGTCGTGCGACGAAGATTTTGACGAATTGAAGTAGATCGTCGCGCCTCCTCAGAAGGTTCGGAAGATGAGCTTTCTCCCTTTCTCCCTTTGCCCTTTGACCTCCTAGGAGGAGATTTCCTCCTGTCTTCCAGCAGTTGTGCAATCGCCTGCTGAGGGAGTCAATCGACGCCTGCTGAGAAATAATCATGTCCATTTGTGCTTTCTGGACCTGCTCTATAAGTCTTGCCGTCTCCTCAGGAGTGCCTGTCATGTAGGCAGAGGTCTCCTTCTCGACGGAAGAGTTCGAAGCCCCTGATTCCACTACGACGAAGTGGGAATCATTCGCTCTAATGCCGTGGGCTAAGGCATTATAGTCAATTGGGGGAATGGCCCCCGTCCGAGTGCGAGTGTGTCGATACACCCCTTCCGTTTCAGAGTCAGACTCAGACTCGTCTGAGCTGACTGCAAGTTGTTTCCCCTTGCTCCTGCTTGTCATGTTCGCAGTAAGCTCCGGGTATTCAATGTCAGAGAGACTCTCCTTCTATGGGAGCGCCTTCTTTTGGCTGACGGGGGAATCGAGGTCAGTTGTCCAACTAAGGACTGCTGGTGCACACTCGACCCGCAACGGCACTCCGCAAGCATGGAGATAAGCCGTTGGCAGCAGTAAGATGAAGTGACCTGGTGGGCACTTCTTTTCTTTGTCAGATAATCCCTCAAATCCATGGAAGAGGGATCAAAGAGACTAGCCTCACAACGTCGAAGACGGGAGGCATCCATGTGCTGTGCAGAATGGACGCAGACTTCAGTGACGCGGTTTCCGCGTCGTGACTGTGGAACGCGCGTCTGGCGTCTCTGTTGAGATGAGACGCGAGTATCGCGTTGCTGCCTGGTGCGTCCGGGCTGAGCCGCGTGAGAGAGAGTGGGCTGCAGGGCGCCTCGTCTCTGGTTGCGTGCTTCCTGCGTTTGACGAGACCAAAAGCTTCGCTTTGGCGTTTGGTAAGCTGGTCCTCAGAGGACTCAGCTTGAGGAGTTGCGCTTGGGCCGCCAAACGCGGATTTTACGTACTGGACGTGACACGGGCAAGGTGCGAGACTGTACGTCGCGTCCAGCTTCAGTTGGACAACCAAACGGTTCCAACTTGCAGTTGACGCGCACGTCTCCTCTGTCGACGCTCAGCATTCCGGTTGCGTCGAGGAGGTGGAGAGAAACCAACAACATCCTGATGTTGAACATCAGGGAGTTTAACCACGCGGGTCTCCTGAGAGACGTTGACACGGGTTTTCTGTGCGCCGGAGTTGGTTGCAACAGCAACTGTGCTTGGGATCGTGCGGGCCTTCTGAGAGGCGTTGACGCGTGAACTTTGCTGGGCACAGTGGGCAACAGCAGCGGCGCCCAAGAGAGCTTCAGGTCGGGCTTTGGGGCCATTCCCCGCCGAGACCCTGCGACAGACGCGGGTCTTTGGGCTCTTGGAGCCAGAAGAGAGAAACTCTTCATACTTCGCTTGGTCGAACTCCACAACAAGTGTCTCGACCATTTTCCCCTACGGAGGAGATCATCCTGCGCCACGACTTGTTCGTCAGTGACAAACGTAGTCCCCAGCGGAGTCGCCATCTCTTGTGGACGCGGAAGACTGTCGATGAGCGGGCTGGAGCAACTTTTCCTTGAATCAGATGAAAAATTACAACAGGCTAATCTTCCGGTTACAAGGGAGGGAGAATATTGAATCTTGAATTCCCCCTTTGTTTAATGCTGGGTTCTTCGTGTGGCGGTGGAGAGTGAATCTTGTTCTCCGTTGACCAGATGACCGTCAGTACCGTCGAGGGATCTTCTCCTTGGTAGGTAGAAGGAGTAACTCAGCCCCGTCCACCAAAACTCTAAAAGAGAAGGTAGGCGAAGAGCAACTTGTACGCAGCAAGCTGGCTTGAAGAGTCGAGCTCTCTCTCTCTGTCGATGATCTCTCCTTTTTCTTTCTCGAAAAATCCTCCCCCTCTTCATAGTGACGGGACTATTTATAGGGTTTTTAAGGGTGATCGTGCCCCTAAAAATGCTCCACGATGAGGGCCAACTTTCCCGCTACATGGGCGGTGGATGGCGCCATAATCGGGGTAGTTACAACCAAGGTGGGGGCACCTTGTTGCTGAGACGCGGGCGTTGAGCCGACGCGCCTTGATGCTGAGACGCGGCATTGAGCCAACGCGCCTTGATGCTGAGACGTGGGCGTTGAGCCAACGCGCCTTGATGCTGAGACGCGGGTGTTGAGCCACGCGCCTTGAATGCTGAGACGCGGG
>JAVJIF010033034.1:0-67755 GCA_038442645.1 Agave tequilana | reverse complement strand
TTTGAATATAGATGCGATTGTCTGGGCGCATTTATGGCGATGCTGATGGGGCATAGCCATCGAAGAGACATGGCCGTCGGGTGCGTGCCACGTCATGATTGCTCTGCCAGTTGGCCTGGGAACCGAAGGGATTTCGCCTTTTGGCGCGCGGATTTCCTGGCGCATTAAATGATCCGTGCCACGTGTCGAGCGACGGTTCGTGTAGAGTTGTGGCGCATGATCTTCTCTGTGCGTTAAAGTGATTTGTTCCACGCGTCGAACAGAGATTCGCCGCGGAATTCATCGAGCCATACGCCGCGTATCTTCGCGAATCCTTGTGCCTATAAAAGGCCACAGTTGGGAGGATTCCTCTTCTTCTCCGAACGCACTCGTTGATAAGATTAAGAAAGAGAACTTCCTCTTCAGTTCATCTTCTTGAACCTTGGATCGAATTAGCCATGGCTCCCAAGACCAAGCCGGTTGCTTCTTCTTCAAAGGCGACCGTCGCCGAGGCCCGGAGGGGCAGCTCCTCCTCTGCGCAGGATGTTGTTCTCCCAGGTCTCCAAGGTAAATGCCTTTTAGGCCGCCATTAAAGGAAGTTCCAAGAACCTTTAAGAACCTTAACACACGAATTTAAATCGTATTTGATTCCCAGACGCAGTCTTTGGGTTGATAACCATGACGCGGGTTTGGACCCTCGCGCCATTGGGTCCTACGCTTCAGATTCTTCACTTAGATGAATTTTCTAATTGTGAAGGGTTCAGACGCGGACTTAGTTTACAGAACGCGGATTTGATCCTTGCGTTCTGTTTCATCAGCTGTTGATTTTGATGAATCTGGCACCCGAGTCCAAGCACTTTGACATCTGGGGATGTGAAAGGAAGGAGTTACCCTCCTTAACTTCTGTCGATTATGGTGGTGGAAGGGTTAAGGTGGATAACTCCCTTCTTTTCGCACCTCAAAAGTGACATCAAGGAGAATGTTGTGGAGACGCCGATACCGTAGGTCTGGATGCGGATTTGATAATTCCTGCCTCCAGTGCCTCTTCTGCGTGGATGCGCAGGTCTGGACGCGGATTTGATAATTCCTGCGTCCAGTGTCTCTTCTGCGTGGATGGCAGGTCTGGACGCGGATTTGATAATTCCTGCGTCCAGTGTCTCTTCTGCGTTCGGATTATGAACACTTAGCATTTTTTCCTTGCTTTTGATAGAGTATCTAACTAAGTGTCCTTTTCTTTTTGCAGCGCCACGCCCTGCTACTTTACTCGCCAAGCGCCACTTTGGACATGTAGGGGGTGCTGACCGGGACTTGACCTTGTGTTACAAAGGACTGTTCCTGTGACAGCTGACAAGTCGCAGGCTCGTGGGGAGAGGCTCTCAAATGTTGACATGAGGACTCTTCGGGTGCTTATGACTGATGCAGCATTTGCAACGGATGCTGGCATCAAACTGGAGAAGCCTGCCTTCTTCTTCGGAGATCGTATCCACGATGGCGGCTATCGCGTATATGACGGGACTTACAAATGGCTCCGTCAAATAAGGGGTGGAAGATTCTTTCTTCCGAACATGGAGAGGATGTTCCCGCTGTCCTACTTCCAGCACATGTCCGTCCCTCGGAAGATGGAATGGGACCTCTCTCGATATGTCCCTGAGATTACTCTCGGTGATTTGGGCTCCCACAAGTGTACCGTCATGATAGCCATGACAGGTCAGTTATCGGCCTTTTCCCTGGGTCGCGCAAGTCTGATGTTCGGCTGGGGAGATACCACAACTTGGTACTACCTTCCTCAACGCATTCATGGAAGCGGAGGGTGATTATCCCGTTGGGTTCCGTGCACCGGGGTGGGTCCGTTCCACGGAGAACTATTGGTGGGGCAGGATGGTCGGCTTTATCCTCACCGAGCTCGGGGATCTGCTAAAGCGTGTGGGACTGTACCCAGCGGTCAGAGCCGTGTAGTGGGGATCCCTCAAAGCTCTCAAAACTTCTTCGGGATTCTAGAGCGTTATAATTCTTTGACGGGGACGTTCTTCACTCCGGTCGGGGAGATGGGCCTTGCTCTGCACGAGCTGCATGAGGTCTCGGGGCTGTCGACAGGGGACATTCCCTATGAGGAATATGTCCCGACCACGGTGGAGCTTCACTATTTGAAGGAGGAGTTTCCCCTCATATATGAGACCTACTGGGAAGTGCTATGTCACTTCCACATTTGCGGCCAAATAACCAAATGGCGATCGCAGGGAGTCAAGCAACTGTCTTGGGCCAGTTACTTGTTCAACAACGTCAACACCAAAGACCATCTGATAACCGATTGGCTCCCAGCTCCGACAAGAAGATTGAAGACAGGATCGACCAGGCTCCTGACAGTTTCTACACCACGGAGTCGAATGAGGACGGTTTCGACCCTGACTTGGTTTTTGAGAGCTTTCACCATCAAGCCCGGACCCCTATCTCCGATCGGGCGCTGTTGGCGGGCTTTCTGATGCTGTGGCTGAAGCGCTGTGTGGTGCCTACACGCTGCCACATGAAGTCATTGTTGCTGACGTGGTGTACCCGGCGGTGCTCCTGGCTCATGGCACCCCATATAGCCCTTCTCCCGGCCGTGGCGGCTGGTATTCAGAGCGGGCTGCGGGCGCTCACTAAGAGTTTCTGCGAGCCACCGAAAACTGCAGACTCCGAGGGAAAGCCGTATGTTGACTCAGAGGGGAGTCCGACGGTGAAGCGTCCCAACCCTCGTGTCGAGCTGCCTTACACGTACCTCATGGCTTGGTACGTGATGCATTGCCCTTCCTTGATGACGGCGGTGCGTTGGAGGGAGAGTTCTGTCCCTTTTGTACAGCGATTGGAGGGTTCGAAATGGCGTGATCCTTATATATATTACGTCCGGAAGTGCCTTTCCGACCCTGCGAACTACCAGCTCAATCGCTGCCTCCCCCAGATCCCTGGTGCATCTCCCGGGGATCTACTTGTTGATTCTGTTGGCCCAGATGACTTCACGAGGTTATCCGCGGGAGCCTTCTGGTGGTTGCTCAATATCCGGCCCGGATATGTGCTTTTCCGGCAAGGGACGTCATGCACCATTGAGCCGTACATGCCGAATCGCTTCGCTCGACAGTTCGGCTATGATCAGCTCTATGTCGGGAACCCCAATGCTCGACTCGCCTTCGAAGGGAACCTGTTCGAAGGTGCTCGGGCCTGGTACTATAGTGTGGCTGGAGAGACGGGAGTAACTTTTCGTCTACCTCTCGAAGGGCCCAAGTGCCGTACGAGCTTCAGCTTCTGCACTTGGTACTCCCAGGCCATCCAAACACCAGACTTTTTTCCGGCGTCTTCATGCATCGAGAGCATCAATGCAAGTCTCGAGGCAAGGACGGATTCTAGTAAGCCGACGAAACTCATAGAACAGTACCTGAAGGCCCAAAAGGAGGTCGGGCGAAGAATGAGAAGGGAGCCACGAGCCATGGAGCCACGACCACCAAGGGCGGAGCCACAAGCGTCTAGGGCAGAGCCGCAAGCAACTAAGTCTCGACAGGCGGTGAGCAAGCGTCGTCAAGGCTCTACTCCACTGCTGAACCCACTCCGAAGAAGGTTCGAAGAGACTTGACAACCGAAGTCTCTCGATCTGAAGAGCTCCCTGCTGTCGTTGAGGCACTGAGGGAGGAAGAGATAGCTGAAGAAGAAACTCCTCTAGTCCGTGCTCCCAGGTCACTTAGCAGAGGCCACGGGTCTGCGGAGGAAGGGGAGCTCGTTGATCGATCCGCCGCCACTGACGAGGATGAGCAGCTAGAGGTTGATATAATGAGCGGAGGCAATGTCAAGATCCTGGGATCTCAGCTCAGCCCGAGTCTTCCTCAGCTCAACAGCCCGGGTCTCCTTCTGTCTTCATTTCCAGTCCTCGGATGGCTGACCCCAGCCCTACCACTGGGGTAGTTGGGGACAAGGCTCCACCTGCAGGGGTTTCGCGCGAGGCGCTATCGTCTTCCTCACTCTCAGGGGAAAGCGAGTTTGAAGACGATGTTGATTACGGTGATGAACCCACTTTTCCTGATCCGAGTAAGTTCTCCCATATTTCAGAGGAAGAACTATATGGGGGTGAGCCGTCAACGGTATCACAGCTGACGATTATTCCCGTGGGAGGTACTCTTTTCACCTTTTGACCTGCTTTCCCTTTTAATTTTGAAGAAGAGACCTTAACATTCTCCTTTTATGTTGCAGGATTGGCTGAGAACGTCGAAGCCGCATCCTCCTCGCAGATCGAGGAGATGGTACAAGAGTTGACCCAGCCAGAAGGGGTTACGGCTTTAGTTGCCGAGATAACTCCAGCGGGGGCAACTACTGATGCCGGGGAGGCTTCTCCTTTGCCAGAAGAGGAGGCAACCCCTAAGGCCGGGGAAGAACCCACTCTGCAGGTGAAGGGTTACTATTGAAGCTAGGGAGACTTCCACTCCGCAGGACTTGCCCAAGGATTCGGCATCTCTGGGCATCCCAGATGGTAAGGAAGTTCTGATATTTTGAATGTTTCGCTTTTCTCCTTTGTGGCTAATGTCACAATAACTTGCAGAGAGGACTGAGGGGGCTCAATGGAGAGTCCGACGGTCGGTACCTTTCCAGAAGGCCACGCAGCTCAGGTCTCGGCTGAAGCTTCTGAAGAGGTTGCGCTTACTACTCCATCATTAGCTGTGGAGGTTCCTGCAGAGACAACACCTCCGGAAGCGCCAGTGGCTAGTCTCGCTCTTGACGTATCGACGGTCAGCACGACTCTTGCGCAAAAAGAGCCGGCTTGCACCGTGACAGAAAAGGGGTCGGGAAGCTTCCCAGGTGGTGACAATATGGGGGAACTGGCACGCCAGATGGTGCAACAATTCTTTGCTTCGATGGGATCATGTATTGATCTCATCTTACGTGGAAGCAGCTCCTTCAATTTTGCCCGGACGCTTCTCAGAAATCTGGCCGAGAACGTCGAATTAACCGGAGGCCCCTCACTTGCCCAGGCGTGTCTGCGGGTGGTGGAGCAACTGGGAGACGACCTGCACGAGCTGAAGTCTTTGGAAAATGCCAGCTCTTCTAGTGAGGCCCAGGCCACTCTAGCCCGGCTCTTAGCTGCTCAAGAACGAGAGCGACAGGAGGCAGAGGCACAAATAGATGCAGAGATCCGCAGCCTCGAATGTTCCCAGGCTGAATGTCAGAAACTAACTGACGATTCAAGGGAATCCGAGATTGTCATGCAGAGCACGGAGCACGTCATCATCAGTGCTCGGGACACCATTGCCAAGGCAGAAGCTGTGCTTGCGATCAATGAGAAGAAGCTTGTTGCCATCAAAGAGGAGCTTGCGGAGCAACAGACTGCTAAGGCGCGAGCTGAAGAGAGTCTGTCTCTACATTCTTCAGGGTGGAGTCTCTGCGAGCGCAGCTGGCTGCAAAACCCTTCCTATCTGAAGAGGAGCTGCGGGTCCAAGCCATGATGGAGGCTGAGAAGGCGCGTCAGATCAAGATGCATCATCTCAGGGAGCGAATCCGTTCCTTGGCGAGCCAGGACATTTAGCCTTCTTTTTTTTTTTTTTTTTGTAAAGAAAAGGACACTCTGTTTATCAGAGTGTTTGTATCCACTTTTGATATAAAAAGGACATTTTTTTGTTCCATCTTCTTTGTTTAGCTGTGGATGAATCCAACTTCTTGATCACTGGTTGTGAAGATTGAACTTAGGCGAGACTAAGTTCTTTCAATGAGACGCGGCTTCCTGATGAGACGCGGCACTGATCCACAGAGTGAAACGCGGTCAGCATTCCGTAGGAGCTTAGATAGAACTAAGTCCTTTTGCTGAGACGCGGCGTCAATCACAGGGTGAGACGCGGTCATCATTCCATAGGAACTTAGATTTCACTAAGTCCTTTTGATGAGACGCAGCGTCAATCACAGAGTGAACCTCGAATTGGTCTCGCTGAGTAAGACGCAATAGGGCAGACGCGAGGGACGCAGCATTGTTTGCTGAAAGGACGCGATTTTGAGTCACGTGGACGCTCTTTAAAGCGCGGGTGAATGCCTTTTAATTTGATTCTTAGACGCGGCTTTCCCATCTGCGTTTAATGCAGCCGGACGCGACTTTGCTGTCTGCGTTTGATGCAGCCTGACTTAAAGATTTTGTGAGATCTTTGACCGTCAAGTCTTCACTGACGATTGGACGTCAAGTCTTCACCGACGTTTGGGAAACCGGGTCATCCGTTGTTTTCCAAGGCGGTTGTCCACGCGTCAATTTTTTATTTGACTTGGGCGTTTTAACGCTCTTTAATGCAAAACCGGCGCTGGCGGTTGGAAACCGGTGTCTGCGACGGTTCCCAAAGCGACGCTCCACGCGTCAGTCCTCCATTGGGCTTTGACAGTCGTGCGCGACGGTTCTGTTTGATGCACCATTAATAGCAGTTATTAGGGTCTGCCTATAAATAGGGCTAACCCTCTTCCTTCAATCCAATCTTTGGACTGTTTTCTTTTTGAGAGCGAGCGCTCTGAGAACCTTCATCTTCTTCAGAGTATTGTCTCTATGGATGAGGATGGCTCTGTGGATGAAGATGACCTAGGGTTTGTATGCTCCTGTTTGGTCTCTTCGGGGCAGAGTGTCTCTCTGATCATTTTGCACGTCCGCGTTTGGATGCAGAGAGCCCGACTCTTGGTAGAGGCCTCTGTTGGTACGCCGTCCCAATTTAGCCATGATTTTTAATCTACCACGGCCTGCACCTTGGCATCACCATTATCTGGACCCCCTCACGAAGTCTGTGTTGGTGCATTCCTTCTGGAATTTGTGCCACAGACTTAAACTTCTCTGGACGCGAATGCAAGGGTCTTTGGCACTTGCGCTGGCTTTGTTCTGGCGCTGGCTTTGTTCTTCAAAGCTTGCGTTTCAAAGCCACTGTCTTGGCGCGTTTTATGGCTATTGCCTTAGCGCGTTTTATAGCCACTGCCTTGGACGAATTCCCAAAAAGGTTTCAGACCCGAGTCTTGCAACTCTTGTTCACTCAACAAGGAGATGGCAACTTTCGGCGTCTGTGCCTTTTAGGCGTCTGTGCTTTCGACTTGGGCGTAGAATGAGACCGCGTTTTGATTCGCGTTTGTCTCTGCTGACGCAGCAGTTTGGCTCACCGCGCGGGTCATTCCCGCGTCTGCTTGGCTGACTGCGTGGATCATTCCCGCGTCTGCTTGGCTGACTGCGTGGATCATTCCCGCGTCCGCAGTCTGCATTTGTACTTAGTTTTTCTCTGTTGAAGCATACTAAGTTGCAGATTGTTCTGATTCCTTTTGTTTCATTCCTTGCAGGTAGACTTGCTGGTTTGCTGGGCCCCTGGAAGGATGCTTTGGCCGGCGAACTTGTTCGATGTTCACCTATAAGAGAGTATATTATGGTCCTCGTCACCTATAAGAGAGTATATTACATCTCTGACGAGGACCCAACCCTCGCCAAGGTCTCTTCAGATCTGCTTCGCCATTCATGCCTGCTGGCAAGAGATGGTCAGGCTATGCATGACGGCGATGAGGGTTCCGGCGGTTGCGGTGGCGGACAAGATCCTCTTCCTCTCCCACTCCAGAAGTCACATCAAGGACTCGTCATGTCTGCTGGATGGTCTGCTGGGGGAAGAGATGTTCATGAACGAAGGGTTGCAGGACTTTCTGCTGCCACCAGGACCTCAAGAACACCATTGCTCTTAGCTTAGTCAGCTAGGGCGCTTTCGATGTTTACATCATGCATCGTGGTGTAACCAGCTTCTATTGTAGCCACAAAACATCGCGCACTTAGAATCAGACGCGGCTTTAAGGAGTGAGTGCAACCTCTGAGAGAGAGAGAGACTTCTTTGTACTCCTTAATTGTACCACTCAATCTTATTGTATAAGAGAGCGTTTTGTATCACTTTCATATGTTTGGAAATAAATAAAAGTGACACTTTTTCTTTTTTGCCTCTTTCATTGTCTTGAACTTTTTGTCTTAGACCCATAGAAGCAAAGAATCTCTGACTTTGTCAAAATTATGATGATAATCTCAACAAGTCAAGCTTTGGAGGGAAAGATCCTATTTCAGGAACTCTCACAGTACTGTCAGAGGTGTAATATTAACTTGACAGAGATGAAATAATTTTGGTGGACCTGCCACTTTATAGAGAAAGCGACAAGTAGAATTGGTACCCCCAGGGAGGGTGAACTTTTATCAAGTGTTTGGGATTAACTTGATTGAGCTCAACTGGGGATTTGAGGGGAACACTGTTGATGGTGTAGTATTAACCTAACAATGTTTTTAGGTAGACTTGTTATTCTGCTGAAGAGAATAACAAGTGGGACTAGACTCGTGGGGAATCTAGGAAAGTTTGTTACCGTCAGAGGTGTGATATTAACTTAACGGGTTGAAAGTGGTCTTGTCAGAAGTGTAATGTTAACTTGACAAGGATGTGAGTCAGAGGTGTGATATTAACTTAACTCAGAAGTGTCACTGTCATAGGTGTAATGTTTAACTTGACAATGAGGGAATGCTAGAGGTGTAATGTTGAACTTAGCATTGGTCATCTCGGCTTGGATAAGGAAGTCCGAGGGAAAGTCATGGCTATAGGTGTATTGTTGAACTTAGCAATGACTTGGATGCTAGAGGTGTGGTGTTAACTTAGCATCATCCATTTCAGCTTCGATATGGAAGTCTGAAGAAGAGTGACTGTCAGAGGTGTAATATTAAACCTGGCAGAAACTTGATTACTGTTTAGAGGTGTGGTGTTGAACTTTAACAGCAATTTGTCAGAGGTGTGATGTTAACTTGACAAAGATTGACTCATGATAAGAGCAATTTTGAGGACCTGTCATTCTATTGGTGAGAATTGACAAGTGAAAATTTGAAGTGCCAGAGGTGTAGTGTTAACTTGGCAAAATTGAAAATTTGGTACTCCGTGTAGAGTTGACAAGCAAAATTTGTACTCGACGAGGAATATTAAAAAGTTTCCATTACCAGAGGTGTAGTGTTAACTTAGTAATGGGTGTATTTTGTAGACCTACCATTCTGTGGATGAGAATTGGTAGGGGATTTTGGTGGAAAGAGTGGAGCCAAGTCCACTTAGGATTTTTAGCAAACCCTCAGCTATCAACGGATTTGAGGTGCCTTTACCAACTACCGTTTGAGTTGGGCTAGCCATGCTATTCCCCTCAGCATGATGAGTTGTCGAAGACTGATGTTGGGCTTAGAAGCCAACATTTTCCTCTATCCTTAGCCGTCGGAGGCGTCGGATCAAATGGGAACATGTCCCTTAGGATTTTTAGCAAATCCTCAGCTGTCAACGGGTTTGATATGCCTTTACCAACTACCGTTTGAGTTGGGCTTGCAATGCTATTCCCCTCAGCATGATGAGTTGTCAAGACTGATGTTGGCTTAAAAGCCAACATTTTCTCTATCCTTAGCCGTCGGAGGCGTCGGATGTTTTGATCAGAGGTGTACTTTTAACTTGATCGCGGAAGGATACCATCTAGGGATAGTACTTCTTCAGGAACCTGCCGTTAATAGGCATCATGAGTGTATCGCCATTCGAGGTTATGAGGCGATATGATCCATTTGAGTAGACTGACTCTACTACAAATGGTCCTTCCCATTTGGGTTGGAATTTTCCTTTTGTCTTGTGCGTCATTACCATGGGTCTTCTGACGGCTAAGACTAGGTCGCCTTTCTTGAAAGTTCGCACTTTAACTTTCTTGTTGAAGGCTCTGGTGATTCGAGCCTGGTAGAGCTCGATTTGCTGTTGGGCTTGCAGACGCTTGTCGTCTAAGGCCTCCAGTTCTTGGAGTCGCTGTCGATGCTTCTCCTCTGTCGTCATCTCCGCTGTCAAGGCGACGCGTAGAGATGGAATTTGGATCTCTAGGGGAAGCACGGCTTCACATCCGTATATCAAGGAAAACGGCGTGGCCTTAGTCGGGGTTCGCACAGTTGTGCGGTAAGCCCATAAGCATTCACCCAACTTGTCGTCCCAGTCTCGTTGACTTTTCGAGACGAACTTTTTGAGAAGCTTGCCAATAGTCTTGTTGAAAGCTTCTGCGAGGCCATTGGCGGCAGGATAGTATGCCGTTGAGGACACACTCTGGATTCTGAACTTAGCGCAGAATCTCTGGAAAGCCTGGCTGATGAACTGGGGTCCATTGTCATGGACAATTCGCCGAGGTACGCCGAAACGGTAAATAACGTGATGTTTCACGAACTTGATCACGTTCGACGACTTGACCTCCTTCAAAGGGATGGCTTCAGCCCATTTGGAGAAGTAATCGGTTATCGCCAGAATGAACCGATGTCCTTTTGATGATGGCGGACTGATAGGACCAACCACGTCCATGCCCCACATTTCGAATGGCCAGGTAGAGGCCGTAGAGTGGAGATAGCCTGGCGCTTGATGGATAAAGTCGCCATGCACTTGGCAGGCGTGACATTTCTTGGCATAAGTGACGGCATCGGCAATCATCTTAGGCCAATAGTAACCCAATCTTTGGAGTCGATGTGCCAGTTTTGGGCCAGGTTGATGGGCTCCACACATACCGTCGTGGCCTCTTTCAATACTTCTTGGCTTCGTTTGGTGAGAGGCACCGGAGTAAGATCCCGTCATGCGATCGACGATACAATGTTCGCGTAATCGCATTATAATAGAATTTGGGGCTTTCCTTCGAATGGCAGCCGCTTCTTTGGCGTCCTCAGGCAGGATGCCATACAAGACGAAATCAATGTAGGGGAACCGCCAGTCTCTAGGCTCTGGACCGGTTGACGCTTCAAGTGCTTCTTCGCGGTGACGACCTCCCGTTGACTCCTGATAATCCTCAAGAGCATTTCTCGGGCAATACAGGTCGTGGCTGTAGACGAATATCTTCTCCATTGCTCCAGCTGGAAGAGCTAAGGAGGCAGCCAGGGATGCGAGTGCATCGGCGTGCGCATTTTGCCTGCGTGGTACATGGTCGATGTAGAAGCTTGTAAATCCCTCGGCCATGCGGATAGTTGCATTGTAATAGGGTACCAAGTCTTCATGTCTGACTTCGTACTCCCCGCGAACTTGGCTGACGATGATTTTAGAGTCACCGTATGCCTCGAGATTTTTAACGCCAATCTCATCGGCGAATTGCATCCCAATCAAAAGAGCGTTGTATTCCGCCACATTATTGGAACAAGGCTCGGTTAGTGAGACAGCTCGGGGAATCACATAATTTTGTGGAGAGACGAGTATCACTCCCACCCCCCTACTATGTGTCCCTTCGGGCTTGTCTTGATGCACCGTCGAAGAAAAGTTGCCATACTTGACTTTCGAACGATGTCTGAGTCAGGTAGACTTCGGCAACTTCATCTGGGAGATCCTCGTAGAGTTTGACTGCCCTCGGATCTGGGTGTTCAGCTAAGAAGTCCGCCACCGCTTGTCCCTTAATAGCCTTTCGTGGCAGAAAATGCATCTCATATTGTGATAGCAATATGGCCCATTTTGCCAGTCGGCCATTTAGCGATGAAGGTTTAGTCATAAGTAACCTCAGAGGGTTGACTTTTGATATGACATTTATAGTTTGGCCTACCAGATAGTGTCGCATTTTCTGGATAGCGAACACCAGTGCCAAACACTCCTTCTCGATCGGGTTATACCGATGTTCGGCTCCGATCATTGTTCTACTTAGATAGTAGATTGCTTGCTCACGTCCCTGATCGTCATTCTGAGCTAGTAGAGCTCCCAAAGAATGATCCATCGCTCGGACGTACACCAGAAACGGCTTTCCGATACTAGAGCTGCAAGGACTGGTGGTTGGGTGAGGTATTGCTTGATTTCCTCGAACGCTTGTTGGCAAGCGTCATCCCAATGAATGAGACACCCTTCTTCATCAGCTTAGCGAAGGGTTGGCATCTTCCGGAAAGGTTTGAGATGAACCTGCGGATGTACGCCAATCGTCCTTGTAATCCCCTGAGCTCCTTGAGGCTTTTCGGGGGTTGCATCTCCTGGATAGCGCGGATCTTTTTCGGGTCCAAATGGATTCCTGTGGAAGTCACAACAAATCCTAGGAATTTGCCACTGGCTACCCCCAGGAAGGACTTGGTGGGATTCATCTTCAATTGATGAGCCCGCATGATGTCGAAGACCACCTTCAGGTCTGCTACGTGATCGCCTTTAGCGCGGCTTTTTACCGCGATGTCATCAACATAACATTCCACCGTTTTGCGTATTTGCTGATGAAAATGGCATTCATGGCCCTTTGATATGTTGCCCCTGCATTCTTTAGTCCGAAGGGCATGACGGTGTAGCAATACACTCCTAGGGGTGTCCTGAAGGAGGTGTGCTTTTCATCATCAGGATACATTTTGATTTGGTTGTATCCTGAGAATCCGTCCATGAAGGACATTCGTTCGAATCCACAAGTATTGTCAATCATGACATCTGTGATTGGCAATGGGAATTCGTCCTTGGGGCAGGCCTCGTTTAGATCACGGAAGTCGATGCAGATCCTGATCTTCCCGTTCTTCTTGGAAACGGGGACGATGTTGGCCACCCAGTCGGGATGCTGTTCTTCTCTGATGAAGCCAGAATCAATGAGCTTTCTGACTTCTGATTGAATTGCCTCCATTATTTCTGGGCGAAACCGTCGCTGCTGTTGTTTGACAGGTTTTACGTCCGGATTGATGTTGAGGCGGTGCATGGCCACTTGAGGATCAAGTCCTGGCATGTCCTCATAATTTCAGGCGAAGACGTCTATATACTCTTGTACAAGAGATATTAGATCCTTCTTCTCTGAAGGTGATAGGCCGTCACTTATGAAGATGGGCTTAGGGTTAGCCTCATCTCCTAGGTTGATCTGAACAACCTTGTCTTCTGTGGGTGGCTCACGCTGTTCAAAGCGGGTATCCCAAAGAGCATTTAAATGTTTGATCCAAGGATCTGTATCAGATTGGATCATTTCTTCATTTCCATCTTCCAGGTGGCTTGTCGAAACCATGTTCACTGAAAGTTCCTTGAAGATGTTGCCGACACTGACATCTGACTCCCAAGATGATGTGTCTGAAGAGTAATCGTTGCTCGACGATTCTTGAGAATCGGAGGCTGATGGGACCGGAGTTGATACATAGCCCAACCCCCTGCGCGTCCGATGATAATAATCGGGGGCCTTCCCTTTCGGCACAAAGGAGTGAAGTAGCGTTCTTCTTCCTTTGCCGAAGTTCAGCCCGGGTCTGTTGGTTAGGTCATACCCCATGCATTTCATCATTTTGAGCATTTTTGGTTCATAATGACTGAGCTGAGGGGATTCCTCCTCACTTTCTGATTCTTCGCGGGGCGTTGGTTCAGTCGTCATTCGCCCAAACAGGATTGGTTTTTGGCCTTTTCGTCTTGTCGGAACCATGAATATAGATTCCTGCGCATCACCATTATCCTGGTATGTCCCGAAAGATGATTTTACTGGTACATGCAATGATGTCAAAGAATCCATTGCCGACCAGATGTCATCGTCTATGTCGGTACTAGTATCCGATGGTATTGAATCGGATGCACACGCAGAGAAGTACTCAAAGTCTAGATTCTCATTAATATACCAGCCGCCTGCATCGTCGGTGGCATTATCAACATCGAGCTTATTAGTGCTCTTTACAAGTGGTTCCAACTTCCACAAGCACTCTTCTTGCTCGGTCTCAGTGTCGGCCTCATTACCAGAGTCTGACACCTCCAGTTGCGGGGTTTCATCCACCGGATCCTGATATAGGAGGGAGTCCGTGAAATAATTTTTGACCCCCTTAAACGGATACCTTTCGGCAACCAACGTTTGCACCTTCCCACTCGCGTCAATGTATTTCATGACTTGGTGAAGAGTGGAGGGAACGATGGAGTTGCGGTGAATCCATGGTCGTCCCAGCAGCAGATTATAGGAAGTGTCGGCATCGATGACGTAGCACGTCACCTCCGATTTGAGGCTCCCAATCTGGCACTTGAGCTTGATTTTCCCCATCGGACGGGTGCCATTGGCATTGAACCCGTAGATGGTCGTCTGTGTAGGGCTCAGACGGTGAGTAGGGATGCCGAGGTGTTGCATGACTCGGCGAGGCATGATGCTCAATGCGGACCCTGGATCTACCTGAATGCGGTTCACCTCAGATGATCCGATATAACCTGTGAAGTACAGGGGTCGATCATGCTTCCCTTTGACCTGCATATCATCTACCGTGAAGGTGATGCAGGGGTATTCTGGGAGGTGTGGAGGCAATCCTCTACATCTTCTTCCTTCGGCACCTGGGTCATGAAGACCTCAGCATTTGCCAGAGCTTCTTGCAGAGCTTCCCTGGTCGACTTTGATAGTCTAAGAAGTTCATACAAGGTAATGCGTGCCGGTATATTGGCCAGCTGAGCCAGGACATCAAAGCGGTAAGGTGCTGAAGACCCTTCCGCGATGCCTCTTTGAAGGGCTCGAGAGAATCGAGTCTCCTTCTGCTTCTCCACAGGTGGCTTCGTGGAGGGCCTAGTCGGCTCTGCGGCCGGGTTGTGGAGGGTTTGCCGCCACTTCGCCGTATTGCTTCAAGTAGGGCTGTCCTGAACGAGTCCCCGTCATTGGTTGGTTGGGCTCTGCGGCCAAGACTATTATTTCCTCTTCTGAATCAGTCAGTGAGGGAACATCATCCTCTGCTTCTCGGGAGGAAGCACATACCACATGGCAGGACGAAGCTTTTGCCTTGCCTTTGGACTTCCTGTTGGTTACAGTAGTCCACTGCTGGTTGTCCACTAGGTCGGGGTGGACCCACATAATTTTCCCTTGAGGTGTAGGGACGGGTACCAAGCCCTTCTCCTGCTGCTGGTGAGGGTCTGTGTTGACCATTCTTAATTCTCCCCTTGGAATAGGAGTTACCCCCGCAGGCGTTGGAGGTTGTCTCCCGAACTGGAGAACGACGTCACATTAGCCGTGACCTTCTTCTGCTCTGGTCGGAGCTTTAGCACCTCCGCGTCAATCAAAGCCTGAAGGATGTCTTTGAAGACGTAGCAGCTTTTGGTAGGATGTCCCAACATCCTGTGGTACATGCAGTAGTTGGGATTGTCGGTCTTGCCGACTTCCTCCGGGCGCCTAATTTCAGGGAGCTTCAGTCGATTGCTCTTGTTGAGTAGCTTGAAGAGCGAATCGACATGTTCCTCCTTGAAGGAATACTGCTTGTTGGCGCGGGGTTGGCTTGAAGAGCCACTCGCCTTGCCTGTTTGAGGTTTTGGCGGGAGATTTGGTCTCTGTTGCCAAATTATCCTTCCGCTTTGTTTGGAGGGATGTGTCTGGTGCCGGTGCGCGCCTTGTCGACCTTTCCGGCCGCGGCTTGCCTTCTTCTGCCCTGACGCGGGCAACAATCTCCTCAGCCTGTTCACCTTGTTGGACTAATTGTTTCCAGGTGCGGCTTTCAGCAACTCCTATTTGAGCAAGGAGTGAGGTTTGGAGGTTGTGGCGGTATGTTTCCACCAGGGTGGCCTGGGTCATACCGCTTGGACACCGGAGTGCCACGTTCCGAAATCTTTCCACGAAAGATTTGACGGACTCTCCCTTTCGCTATCTCGTAGCCAACAGGGTGGGCATTGTGACCTCGGAGTCATCTTCGAAGAAGCGTGTTAAGAACAGCTTCTCCAAGTCGCCCCAGTTCTTAATAGAACCTTCCGGGAGTTTCATGAACCACTCAAAGGCCAACCCTTTCAGGGTGCCGATGAATAGTCGCGCCAGGATGGCGTCATTATCTACTACATTCCCGGTTTGAGATTTGAAGTAGTAGATGTGCTGATTAGGGGACCCCTTCCCATCGAAGGCTTGGAGGGTTAGAGCCTTGAACTTAGGAGGGTACGGGACTAGATCCCACTCAGCTGGATAGGGCCGGACCACTCCAACTTCTTGGAGGTCTTTGCGACTGGCAAGGGCATTGAGGCGTTGCTCCAGTTGACTCATTCTTTTAGTATGAGCCTTTTCTGGGTCGTGCGACGAAGATTTGGACGAATTTGAAGTAGATCGTCGCGCCTCCTCAGAAGGTTCGGAAGATGAGCTTTCTCCCTTTCTCCCTTTGCCCTTTGACCTCCTAGGAGGAGATTTCCTCCTGTCTTCCAGCAGTTGTGCAATCGCCTGCTTGAGGGAGTCAATCGACGCCTGCTGAGATATAATCATGTCCATTTGTGCTTTCTGGACCTGCTCTATACGTCTTGCCGTCTCCTCAGGAGTGCCTGTCATGTAGGCAGAGGTCTCCTTCTCGACGGAAGAGTTCGAAGCCCCTGATTCCACTACGGCGGAGTGGGAATCATTCGCTCTAATGCCGTGGGCTAAGGCATTATAGTCAATTGGGGGAATGGCCCCCGTCCGGGTGCGAGTGTGTCGATACACCCCTTCCGGTTCAGAGTCAGACTCGGACTCGTCTGAGCTGACTGCAAGTTGTTTCCCCTTGCTCCTGCTTGTCATGTTCGCAGTAAGCTCCGGGTATTCAATGTTAGAGAAGACTCTCCTTCTATGGGAGCGCCTTCTTTTGGCTGACGGGGGAATCGAGGTCAGTTGTCCAGCTAAGGACTGCTGGTGCACACTCGACCCGCAACAGCACTCCGCAAGCATGGAGATAAGCCGTTGGCAGCAGCAAGATGAAGTGACCTGGTGGGCACTTCTTTTCTTTGTCAGATAATCCCTCAAATTCATGGAAGAGGGATCAAAGAGACTAGCCTCACAACGTCGAAGACGGGAGGCATCCATGTGCTGTGCAGAATGGACGCAGACTTCAGGGACGCGGTTTCCGCGTCGTGACTGTGGAACGCGCGTCTGGCGTCTCTGTTGAGATGAGACGCGAGCATCGCGTTGCTGCCTGGTGCGTCCGGGCTGAGCCGCGTGAGAGAGAGTGGGCTGCAGGGCGCCTCGTCTCTCGGTGCGTGCTTCCTGCGTTTGACGAGACGCAGAAGCTTCATTCTGGCGTTTGGTAAGTTGGTCTTCAGAGGACTCAACTTGAGGAGTTGCGCGCTTGGGCCGCCAAACGCGAATTTCACGTACTGGACGTGACGCAGGCAAGGCGCGAGACTGTACGTTGCGTCCAGCTTCAGTTGGACAACCAACGGTTCCAACTTGCAGTTGACGCGCACGTCTCCTCTGTCGACGCTCAGCATTCCGGTTGCGTCGAGGAGGTGGAGAGAAACCAACAACATCCTGATGTTGAACATCAGGGAGTTTAACCACGCGGGTCTCCTGAGAGACGTTGACACGGGTTTCTGTGCGCCGGAGTTGGTCGTAACAGCAACTGTGCTTGGGATCGCGCGGGCCTTCTGAGAGGCGTTGACGCGTGAACTTTGCTGGGCACAGTGGGCAACAGCAGCGGCGCCCAAGAGAGCTTCAGGTCGGGCTTCGAGGCCATTCCCCGCCGAGACCCGGCGGCAGACGCGGGTCTTTGGGCTCTTGGAGCCGGAAGAGAGAAACTCTTCATACTTCGCTTGGTCGAACTCCACAACAAGTGTCTCGACCATTTTCCCCCTACGGAGGAGATCATCCTGCGCCACGGCTTGTTCGTCAGTGACAAACGTAGTCCCCAGCGGAGTCGCCATCTCTTGTTGGACGCGGAAAACTGTCGAAAAGCGGACTGGAGCAACTTTTCCTTGAATCAGATGAAAAGGTTACGACAGGCTAATCTTTCGGTTACAAGGGAGGGAGAATATTGAATCTTGAATTCCCCCTTTGTTTAATGTTGGGTTCTTCGTGTGGCGGTGGAGAGTGAATCTTGTTCTCCGTTGACCAGATGACCGTCAGTACCGTCGAGGGATCTTCTCCTTGGTAGGTAGAAGGAGTAACTCAGCCCCATCCACCAAAACTCTAAAAGAGAAGGTAGGCGAAGAGCAACTTGTACGCAGCAAGCTGGCTTGAAGAGTCGAGCTTTCTCTCTCTCTGTCGATGATCTCTCCTCTTTTCCTTCTCGAAAATTCTCTCCTCTTTAATAGTGACGGGACTATTTATAGGGTTTTTAGGGGGTGATCGTGCCCCCTAAAAGTGCTCCACGATGAGGGCCAACTTCCCCGCTACATGGGCGGTGGATGGCGCCATAATCGGGGTGGTTACAACCAAGGTGGGGGCACCTTGTTGCTGAGACACGGGCGTTGAGCCAACGCGCCTTGATGCTGAGATGCGGGCGTTGAGCCAACGCGCCTTGATGCTGAGACGCGGGCGTTGAGCCAACGCGCCTTGATGCTGAGACGCGGGCGTTGAGCCAACGCGCCTTGATGCGGAAACGCGGGCGTTGAGCCAACGCGCCTTGATCTTGAATCTCTGTGTTTTGGTGGCTTGTCTTTGTGATTTTTAGACAGCCTACAGAACGAATCTCGAGCCGAGGGATTGGCGATTTCCTTTCATCGACTATACTCTACATTGTCTGCTGCCAACGATCCTAAAGAAGCAGCATCTATCAGACGAAGATCTCCGTTTTTATTATGATCCAACTCTGAAGACAGATTGCATAGGCTTGGATATTATTGGCCAACCATGATAGTCGATGCCATCCAATATGCACGAAGGTGTAAAGCATGCCAAATTCATGCGGACTTCATACACCAGCCTCCGAAGTTGCTCCACCCAATGTTGCTTCATAGCCATTTGAAGCATGAGGAATCGATGTCGAAGGGCCAATCAGCCCCTCTTCGACAAAAGGACACTGGGTTATCCTGGCAATAATCGATTACTTTTCAAAGTGGGCAGAAGCTATACCACTGGTTGAAGTCAAAACATCCAATGTGGTTAATTTTATCAAACACCATGTCATCCATCGATTTGGTATCCTTAGGCGGATCATCCATGATAACGGTCCCCAATTTATAAGCCAGGTATTCTATCGATTCTATGATAAATATCGAATTCAGAATGTGGCTTCAACTGCCTATAATCCTGCCGCTAATGGCTTGACGGAAGCATTCAATAAGACAATCATTAAGTTACTCAAAAAGTTCATCTCCTCGAATAAGCGAGATTGGAATGAGAAGCTTGGTGAATGTCTTTGGGCCTACCGAACCACGGTTCGGACCCCGACAGGCAATACGCCTTTTTTCCTTGTGTACGGGTGTGAAGCAGCTATACCGTTGGAAATCCAAATGCCATCATTACGAGTCGCTCTGATCACTAAGATCACATCAGAGGACAATGATCGATTGCGTCTTCAAGAGCTCGAAGCCCTAGATGAGAAGCGGTTACAAGCTCAGCAGCACATTGAGTTGTACAAGCTCGGATCTCAAAAGCCTTCAATAAGAAGGTCAAACAAAGAGTCTTCCAGAAAGGAGATTTGGTTTTAACCGTAAGACGACCAATGATGATGACGCACAAAACCAAAGGCAAATTTCAGCCCAAATAGGAGGGACCGTTTGTAATAGAAATAGTCTATTCAAACGGAGCATATCGCCTTATGACTTCAGATGGTGATTTACTCATGATGCCGATCAACGGCAAGTTCTTAAAGAAGTATTATCCTTGATTAAGGATCCTTCTCATGATCAAGTTAACATTACACCTCTGATCAAGACCTTCAAATCCAAGATATGCAGAAGGAACGCCCCTCTCTCCCTCCAAACGAGATCATACAACCATAAACCAGTAGGAAGCTGATCATACACTGGTTGTCTCAAAGAAGAATCAAGGTTACACATGCACTAACCAAATGATCCAACACCTTTAATGGTTAAGGAGAGAGAAAAATGTTGGCCTTTAAGCACAACATAAGTCCTTGACAACTCATAATGCTGAGGGGAATAGCATGGCTAGCCTGACTCAAACGGTAGTTGGTAAAGGCATATCAAACCCGTTGACAGCTCAGGATTTGCTAAAAATCCTAAGGGATCTGTTCCCATTTGATTCCCTCTCTAAAATCACTTACCAATTCTCATCCATAGAATGGTAAGACCACATACAAAGAGTGACTGATCCACTCGAATTACTGCTATGTTTCTAAACCTCTAACAGTAAATGAATCTCTCGGTCAAGTTAATACTACACTTTTGACCAAAATCGCTCATACCGCAAATCCATTTCGCTGTTAAGTTAACATTAAACCTATGACAGTGATCTCCTCGATTTCCTCAGTGAGAACAAGATCTTTCCATGCTATGTTTAATACTATACCTCTGGCATCCATTTCGCTGTTAAGTTAACATTAAACCTATGACAGTGATTTCCTCGATTTTCTTAGTGAAAACGAGATCTTTCCATGCTATGTTTAACACTACACCTCTGGCATCCATTTCGCTGTTAAGTTAACATAAAACTTATGACAGTGATCTCCTCGATTCTCTCAGTGAAAACGAGACCTTTCCATGTTATGTTTAACACTACACCTCTGGCATCTATTTCGCTGTTAAGTTAACATTAAACCTATGACAGTGATCTCCTCGATTTCCTCAGTGAGAACGAGATCTTTCCATGCTATGTTTAACATTACACCTCTGGCATCCATTTTGTTGTTAAGTTAACATTAAACCTATGACAGCGATCTCCTCGATTTTCTTAGTGAAAATGAGACCTTTCCATGCTATGTTTAACATTACATCTCTGGCATATCTTTTTGTCAAGTTAACATTACACCTCCGACAAATTGCTTTCTGAATTCCTACAAAGTTCTTTTATCATGTTAACATTACACCTCTGACATATGATCTTTTATGGGATTCATTTCCTAGCTCCCCAGCAAGTTTCTGAGTCCCACTCAGCTTTTAGTGGACTTCTTTGATTGTCACGTTAACAATATACCTCTGACAATTTCTTTCAAGTCCCATCCAAATTTTGAGCTTGGTGGTATCTCAATCGGTTATGTCATTGCGACCTCTGAACGGCAGATAGTCAAGTCTCATCTTTCAGTCCGGCAAAGACTATTTCTTTGTCACCATATGACAATTTTTGAACTTAGTGGCTTCTCAACCGGTTATGTCATTGCGACCTCTGAACTGGTAGATAGCCAAGTCTCATATTTCAGTCCGGCAAGGACTATTTTTTTGTCACCATATGACAATTTTGAGCTTGGTGGCTTCTCAATCGGTTATGTTATTGCGACCTCTGAACCGGCAGATAGCCAAGTTTCATCCTTCAGTTCGACGAGGACTATTTCTTTATCATCATACGACAAATTTTTGAGCTTGGTGGCTTCTCAATCGGTTACGTCATTGCGACCTCTGAACCGGCAGATAGCCAAGTCTCATCCTTTAATCCGGCAAGGACTATTTCTTTGTCACCATATGACAAAATTTTGAGCTGGTGGCTTCTCAATCGGTTACGTCATTGTGACCTCTGAACCGGCAGATAGCCAAGTCTCATCCTTCCGTCCGGTGAGGACTATTTCTTTGTCATCATACGACAAAATTTTGAGCTTGGTGGCTTCTCAATCGGTTACGTCATTGCGACCTCTGAACCGGCAAATAGCCAAGTCTCATCCTTCAGTCTGGCAAGGACTATTTCTTTATCACCATATGATAATTTTGAGCTTGGTGGCATCTTAATCGGTTACGTCATTGCGACCTCTGAACCGACAGATAGCCAGGTCTCATCTTTTAGTCCAGTAAGGACTATTTTCTCAAATGTATGACTAACCCTCTCGGCTTATCACCGCTGATTAGATTAGTTATATCATTATTTTGTTTCCTTTTAAGGGTTGCAATACAACTTGAAAGCGAGAATTCAGAAGATAAAACAAGTTGGAAATGCAACAGGGGAGTCAAAATAAAATTACTTTTTATTGATTCCAAAAAAGGGATACATGAATGCACAGATTACAAGCTATGACGGTGCTTCATAGGACTTAATCCGTTCTTCAAGAGTGGCCAGCCTAGTCTTCCTCTCTTCAGCAGCCCTGATAAGCGCCTGCGACCTTAACTCGGCCTCATTAAAGATCACCGTCTGAGCCAAGCGAGCTTCAATTTCAACCAAGGTTGCCCTCTGTAATAGCTCCTGTCGCAAGACTTCGTCATTCTGGGCCTTAAGCTGCTCAAGTCGGGCAGTCTCTTCAAGATGCACTAGTTCAGCCTTGGACAAAAGAAGATTAGCCTTCCTGATCATTTCCTTGGCCTTTTCAATTTTATCCTCAGTGTCAAGAAGAGCACTACTAGAAGCGTCTATGGCATCCCCGAGCTCTACTTTCCTTGTCTCTAAGGATTTCAAATCAGAAGAAATGGTCTTAGTAGCTTCTTGAGCGGCGAGATGAGCTTCATGCATCTGAGCAATAAGATGCGCAAGCTGTTCGTTAACTGAAGACTCCATATCTGAATGGCTAAGACGGCGCCATTCGTCCACATCCCTCTCGAGTCTGTCCACCAGAAGCTCCAATGTGGCGGCCTAGTCATCACCTCCAAAGTCCCGGATACTGTCAATGCTTCGGGAGAGGACCACCTTTAAAGCATAGAATGAGGTAGTCGAGCCCTTCAAGACCAAAGTAATGGATCGCTTCAAGCTCTTATAAAAGCTGTCGACTAACCCAGCCATGAATTCGTTCTCAGCCTCAATTACTCCTGGCAAACGAGCAGCCCCTAAAGACAGAGTTTCCATTGGCTTCACCGGTGTAACTATGGAGGAAATACTAGAAGCACTGGCTGCAGCAACATGAAGGGTCGTCGGTGATCTCGGAGGAGTCCTCATTGAAACCAGTACACTAGCCACAACCGAGGTAGGACTAGTGACTATTTTCGGGAGAGCTGGTTCAACCACGAATGTTAGAGAAGTAGGACTGGTAATCACCTTCAGCTCCGCACCTGGCAAGATAGGCGGCACTAGCGAAACCAATAGCATCTCACTCACCGATATAATTGGAAGTGAGGATGGTTCCATGACTACCGTTCCCTCAATTTCATTTCCTCCGGATGGTTCAGGCTGATAAGAGGGCAACCCGTGATACAAAGCATCCAACTTGGCAGCATCCGCCGCAGTCGAAGTACTTATTTCACCCCTGGTTCCCTCAGAAAGACGGATTGGCTCTCTTGAAGTCGATGCACTCAGAGGTGAAACACCTGCAGTAAGACTTTGTTTAAGTAAGGCATAATAAATAGCAGGAGTAAAAAGGTCGAAACACTACCAAAAGATGATGTCGCTTCAATCGTCATGACGGCTGCATCAGTCCCTGCAGGCTCCATTGGAAAATCTTAGACAGAATCAACATGAATGGCCGGCCCACCTTCACTTGCCGAACCCTCCGTGGTCCACCCAAAAGAGCTAGAAGCTACGGGACTTCCTTTTGAAGTCCCAGCACCCGAAGGACCTACATCGGCCGCATCACCTCCAGACTCTTCCGAGACGGCGAAATAGCTAGCCTCATCGCCTTCCCTATAAGTGAACAGGGGATCATAATGCTCCCCCTGTTCTCCAGCAGCCTCAGCTCTCGGGTCTTTCACCGCCTCGGTTCCTGAGATATGAAGTAAACAATGAGCTATATAGAACACATAAGAAGTATATTACAGGAACGGAGCTGATCTTACCCGGGTCCGAAGCAGCTTTACCAGTAGTCTGCCTAGGAGCCGACAACCTAATGACTAATGGGGCAGGAGGAGGAGGCGCTACAGATAATTCGCCCTCTGTAATAACCGTAGGAGCGTAGCGACGAGGCTTCTTCACTACCCTCTTCCTACGAGATCCACCTTCCCGCTTTCGCTTGAAGTGGACGTCAGCATCTTCTTTCTCCACTTCTCCACATCAACATGTTCCATGGGGGCCATGCCTACCCCACCAGAAGCAGCTGTTGGAGCCTCAGCACCTGTATCCGCTTCAAAATGAGGACTTCATTCATCTGAGGTTTCGCTATCATCAACAGCAATGAATTCCCCGAAGCCTGGAACGTGGACCCTCTTACCCTCGCTCTTCTCAGTGACCTTTCGCTTCAGCCGCTGAGAGATTAACTTCACACCAAAGGAATTAATAGAAAATTCAGTGGATGTGGAGTTCGAAGTTCTATACCACTGGCAGAATTCCAGGGTCGTCAGAAAGTTCGGAGTCCTTAGCGGCGTGCACAGTCGCGCCTCAGTACATCCAGCAATGAAGAACCGCCAGGCACGAGCTCCATCGATGAGGCTCCCCATAAAGGCCAGACTGCTGTTTGATTGCCTACATACAATTGGTCATACCCAAACTGACGGGCAAACCGACTCGGAACATAAGGCTCCAGGTAACAGGTGTCCCCGCTTCTATATAACAAGTGTGATGGCCGGATGCTAACCCAGCCACTCGAAGACTCCCCGACTCAATGACGTCTGCCCTTCCCCTACATCCTTGAATTCTTCACCATAGCCTGCATCGTGAATGTAGGGGAAGTATCGAAAAAGGCTATAAACGTCATGACGGCACAGCAGTTTACGGACTGCAGCCACATAAGTCTTTGACCACGAACACCGCTCGAATCGACGGAGAAGCGCCATTCGAACACCTTCTAGGGGCTCCTCACCGGCTTGGATGATAGAACGGCAGTGAAGGGCGAACTATGCCATCAAATAAGTATATAACAAATCAATTCTGGGGTTTGGTCCATCGCGAGGCAAGCTAGTCCCCTTTCCCTGTTCCATTGTTGGTGGCCTACAGAAAGGCTCCGTCAATCCACGAAGGCCTCCTTGAATACAGCACACCATTGATGGAAGAAGTCCAAGAGAACGACCATGGACTAGACGAACGGTAGGCAATAAGACAGTCGGGTGACTGACATCGCCAGACGAGGACTGCACCACACATCTCTTCAACCAGACCGTTAGAAAACCAACCAGAAGTGCCTTCTGGGATGTCGGCTGACGAGCCTGGTGGTGGAAACTCCGAAGAATATCACCTTTCTCATAGGGTCCATCATCTTCTTCCAGAATTAAATCCCCTTGAGAGTGCTCTTGCATCCGGCAAAAGATGTCTTCATCTGCAACTCCACAATGAGCTGCCTCAGGAGTACCTTCCAGGTCAGGGAACAAATAATTTTCCCAGCTCTTCAAACTGCATGAAGCTCCCTTATAGCTCCCATGCATACTAGAGCAAATGTAAAGGTGGCACATCAATTCCCGATAAGTCTCAAACAAGGCGGGCTCCTGCTTCTCCAGAAACGCCAATTCCGCCTCGCACGGGAAATATTCATATGGGAGAGACCCCAAAGGCAGAGCAGAGATTTCTCACATCTCGTGCAGAGCCATACCCAATTCGCCAACAGGAGTGAAGAAGGTCCCTGTAGCCGGGCAGTACAACTCAAAGATGGCGTGGAAGTTCGCTACGCTCATCTGAATGCCATAACAGGTTGCCCTGAAGGCCTCGTAAAGTCCCAGCCTCTCCAGATCCTCCTTAAAATGAGCAAGGACATATAAAGTCAAGTCCATCCACCATACCTTGGGAGGGTGAATCCACCCCGGAGTCCTGAAATCAGTGGCTGGATAATTGCCACAAACCTTAAAGAATTGATTTCCAAAGGTCTGAGCCACCGCGGGATTTTCTCCCACTGGGATGTTCGGAAGTACGTTCCCATGATGGAGACCCAATATGCAGCGAGGAGGACCCGCCCTTGTGTAACCGGGGGACGGAATCATCAACTTCCCTACGTGAACGGAGTCAGTAGTCCGAGTCACTTGCCACTGCATCTTCTGAGCCTTCGTCACACATTGAAAAAAAGACAAGGGAAAATGCCGCTTGCTAGATGGGAGATAGTAGTTCTCACCATCCAATTTGAAAATCTACTGCCCCTCCCCAGCTAGCAGCTGGTGATCGTTGTCTGGCGCTGCATCTCCAAACATGAAGCCGGGCTTCCGATAGATTCTGTGGTCGGAATCTTCAAAGGGAGCAGTAGTTAAGATGCTCCTCATGGTGCGCTGATCCCTAGCATAAATAAGTGCATCCCGAGCAAGAGCGCTTCGCTCGCTGAATAGTGAAGCCTGCCCTTGAAACTGTAGGCTGACGTTGCCATCCAGCCCCCTGGCTGTGCCAAAGAGACTATTCAGAGGACCAGGAGTATAGTGCACTGTAAAAACAAGGAGAAACTATGATTAGTTTATCGGCCAAAAGAGAGCTAAAACAAGAATGCAATTTTTGTTAAGGCATAACTTCGCTTTCCGAGCGAAGCTGGCCTAACAATAGCTTCGCCCCGAAGCTTAGCTTCGCAGCTGCAGCGTAACTCCGCACTCCACACGAAGGCAGGATGCAGGAAAATATCCAAGTATTAGTTTCGCTCTGGAAGCTTGACCTCGAACAACAGAACGCGACAAAGCCCCAGGGGCTAACTTCGTCAGAAAGGTACTGTTGCCTAAAAATTATTTTAAGGGCATTAAGGTCCTTTTCAGTTACACTCCAAAGGTTAGCTTCGCATCCAATCATTCAACAGGATGTGAACCGCCTAAAGGATAGCTTCGCCTGGAAGTTTGAAGAAGAGACCCTTCGGTTCTAAGATTCCACATTAAGAAATCAAGAGAAATTCAGGGAATTGAACTCCCTAAGATCACGAGATCATGATTGATCGCTCTGGATTCATCGGAAGATAGCCAAAAATTGGCTTTAAAAGAGAGATGAAAATCTCTAATCAAAAGAGAAAGATCCCTACCCGCGATAGAGCGTTCGATGACCGGAGGAGGAGAAGGACCCTCCGTCGTAGAGGTTGCTACCTCTTTTCCTGCCCGTCTTTTGGGAGCCATCGGAGAACTGAAGAAGAAGTTCTTGAAATTCCAAACGAAAGAGGAAGAAGAAGAAGAGAGTCAGAGTGCTCTGAAAATTCAAAGAGAAGTGGTGCCTTCTCTTTCAGCCCGATCAGGCTTTTATAGGCTGATGATTGCCAAAATATCGCCTCCTCGAAAGGAGCGCAGGTAGTCGTTTCAAATTAATTTGAAACGGCACCAAAGCACCTTCCCAAGAAGCGTTACTTCAGCCCCACTAAGGGCTAACTCCGCCGTGAGTCCAGTATTGACTTAGCGCGACGCGTGAATAACTTCGCTGAGAAACATGCCTTAGCTCCGCTAAAAGCACATCTCTAACTTCGTGAAAATTCCGTGCTAGCTTTGTTAGAAACTGGCTCCTGACTTATTTGGAAATCTGTTTTCAGCTTCGCTAGAAACTTATCTCGGCTGAGAGTTCTCATTTCCTCCTAGGGGAAAGACTTGCCTAAGTTGGTCCACCTCAGGTGTTCTCGAATCAGAAAGAAGAGAAACAAAGTAGATAAACAACACAAAATAAACTTTTATTGATTCAAAAGGGAAGATACATTGATGCTACATCAAGGTGGTTCGTACAACCGAATCATTGCTCCAAAGGCACACAAGTGGTCCTATCTACTTTCAAGCGAAACTAACTGGACACGAAAGGCCTTCCTCCTTCACAAGGCTGTAATCCTTCGCATAATGGCAGATTTTACCATTAAGAAGCTGGATCTTCTTTGATGAAAATTGGCAAAGGACTGGTTACCACCAGAAAGCTGGATCTTCCGTAATCAAAATTGGCAAAGGAAGGATCCGAGACCTTACAGGTGACGTCCGCTTTCCCGAAGTGGATCATCTCGGATAAGCGACTATCAGCCCCTTCTCGAAGTAGATCATCTCATATAAGCGACTGCTAACCTCTCTTGGAACACGCATCAGCTGCCCCTGTTGGTTCCTCTTGCTTAGGATTAAAGTTTCAACTGAAAAATCAAGAGATAAGTTTCTAGTCTCTTTCATTAAGATGAAAGACTGGCAAGCACAATTTACTGCAACGCAAGATGGAAAACAGGTTAGCAGTAAAGCAAAAAAAAATGCAAGCATGGTACGCTAAGTCAAAATCTTTAGGCGAAGCAATTTATATCTGATCCAGTTGCGGTTTAAGGATGGATTTCAGTTAAGCAGAGGATAGCCTCGCTTGCACAGTGATGATGGGCTAGCTCAGCGTAAGCCAAGTCTTAGCTCCGCCTAAGACAGTTATACTGAAGGAGCGTTAAAAAGAGCTAAGTCCTAGCCTCGCCTATACGGCTAAACCAGACTGATCCAGAGGGACACAGTCTTAACCCACCTATATGGCAAGACTGGCTCAACCTTGAAGAGACTAAGTTCCAATGCTTGCCTATGTGGCGAACTTAACAGGCAGATTCAACAGATCCAAATTAGTCAGATACAAAATGAAGAATAAGGGAAATCAATCACTGAGGCAGCTGATAAAGTTAAATTAAGGGAGATAAAACTCCCTAAAGTCATTAGTCCATTGGTAAAGTCTCTGGATGACCGAGACTCACCAGTTCTTGGCCAGTTAATGACCAGAGTGGGCACCCCCACTATTTCAGAGATCTGAGTATACTTCTCTGAACAATCAGGAGAAATCATGAACAGACTGCTTCTCTGCAGTGGACTTCAAGTGTTCTATTTATAGGTCTCATGGCCTGATCGTACCGCTGCTGCTTCAAGCTTAGAAGCGCGAGCGAATTTAAGGCATTTATTGAGCCTTGAGAAAGGGAATAGTCTCCCTCGAAAATGCGCGCGGAAGCAATGATCTCCCTCGTTAATGCAAGAAAGGTTATTCTAACCTCGAAAAGGAGCAACCTTTCTCGAAACTAGCCAAAAGGCAGTTGGTCTCGGGAAAGGAAAGACGTTCCAAGACCAATTTTAAGCGATCTACTCTAGGAGGCTCGAACGCGAAGCCACCCAGATGCGAAGCTACCCAGAATCGTGAATCTACATGATTCCTCGGCGAACTTAGTCCAATCCGGAAGCAGGATTGAAAGCGAGCTGAACTTAACCACCATGGCAACGTTCGTACTTCACATACCATCAACCAAAGCAATTTAATGTATTTCGAAGTCTGAATCATTCCATTGTAGCCTTTCAAAAACTTTGAAGGGGGTCTTGTTGACACTCTAAAAAAGACAAGATTCCAGACTGGCCGGAATAATGTCTAACTTGTTGACATTTACAAAAGACAAGTGACAGACAAGCTGACGACCAGTTCTGTACCCATCTCCGAGGGACAAATCAACAACTTGGACTCTACTGATCCAGTGAAGCAGACAGTGAGCCCAGATTGTCTTTGAAAAGTCCTAAGCAGGTCTAAGATGCTAGGGTAGCTCAACACTTAGCATCACATGAGCCCAAAGGGATAGCCTAACCTGATAGGCTAAGTTTGTCCAATATCGCCTTGAAGCTGTTCAAAGCTCTATCAGTAAGCTAACTTACAGCTTCGCCTGAAGTGCTCAGTTAACTCCGTAGAGAGTTAGCTTCGCTCGAAGCCACACGCAACCGCGCAGAAGGACGGTAGCTTCGCCACAGATGTTATCCAGCTCCGCTAAAGAGCTTTCTTCTGACTTCGCCAGATGCTCCTTCCAGCTCCGATGCGAGCTCGATGTGGCAGCTCAGCTGAGGGTCTTTTATGGTCACCTTTGACTAATTAAATCTCCAGATGAGATCAAATCTATTCATGATCAAATCTAATCGAGATCAAATCTGAGATCAAATTTGGCAGTTGCTTGCCATAATCTCTTGACTCTCCTAAAACAAGTAAGAAGATCAAGGGAGATCTTTCAGTTATTTGGAAAGAATCAAAATAGATCAGGAGATCGACGTTACCTGCTATTCCTAACTTCGTAGAAGCTGATTCTCGCCTCGCAGCAAGGCTACTTTCCAGATTTAAACAGATTGACTCAATCTATTTTCGAATTTTCAAGGGATAATTATACCCTGCTCTCCCTATAAATAACCCACCAGGAGCACAGGCAAAGAGGAGCATAGGCACAGAGGCGCACAAACACACGCATAGAGAGAGAGACGGCTAAACAGAGATCTATTCTCTTACTTTTAAGAATTCAGAGAACTGCTTCTCTAATCAGGGTGCTAATATCCTAATACCTTCCTCCCTCTCAAGGAATTTCCGGAAGCAGGCGAGAAGGAATTCCTAAGTGGAGGCAGTTTGAGAAGTAACAAGAGGGTTCTACCAACCTTCTATTCTCCGATTCCCCAAACCAGGCGAGAAGGGAATCCCATCGATCGCATCGTCAAAGGGACAAAGTGGTCGTGCGCTGACCAGACTCCTATCGGCACACTCCTCCAAAATCTCAGAGAAGATCTACTTGTAATCTTTTTAGAATACTTATAATTTAGCTCCTCGACCCCCTTTTTGTAAGTTTTCCCCTTTGCATAATCAATGAAAAACAAGAGTTAGTAAACCCTCCCCAACACTTATCTCATGCATGGTCCTCAATGCATCGTGAATGTGTAAATAATGAAACAAATGGAGAGGGAAGGAAGATTACCTCAAGGGGGTGGCTCCGGTGGTGGTCTGATTGGGCCAAGCATTGCGATCCAATCAAAATAGCATGGATCTTGCAGAAACCCACCAATGACCTTTTTAACATGACCCAATAAAAGAATGATGGACTGAATAGTCTTATAAAAATTTTATCCCCATCTAATTTCAAATTGTCAAAAATAATTATTGAGTCATTTTCTTCAACATCCTTATCCAACAATGAAGTGTGATTTTAGAAGATGATGGATTTGGACTCAAAGGGATCAGGAACAAAAACCGATACTGACTCAAGAATTTGACTCAGATTAAGTCGAGAGTCAACAATGAGAGTCGAAATTGGTTCAAAAATAGGGTTCAAACCAAAGAATTGATGTTCACACACATTCCCCATGAATGAAGTGTGATCATGAGAGATTGGTGATTCCATTTCACGGTGTACTGGTACAAGATTCAATGTTGACTCCGGAATAGAGAAAAAATTTGGTAAAGATACCGGAACCATTATTGAATCAAAAAGCGAAATGGAATTACTAACATGAGGTTCAGGATCACAGTCAGGTTCGGCTTTAATTTCAGGAGAGGGATAACTTGCCAGAATATCCAGGCAATTTTCATAACTTGAAGGGTGGTCAAGTTCGAATGTATGTTCTGAAATTGAAGCTGGATTACCAAAATGACATGATTTGTGGGTCCAATCAGTAGAGTTAGGGATATAAGGATCGGTCAAAGGTTGACAAGAAAGGCTGTCCTCGCTCTCATTGATCAATTCACTCATAAGTGCGTCTAATCTACTGATAGGCCTTGTAACAGAATTTGGATTCGGAATCATGTCTTTCATACTCTTTGTAATTGGTTTTGAAAAAATGAGTATGGAAGTTGATTTTGAAAATTATGGTGAATTTGTGAGTTCATCGGATTTTGATCTGACTCACACAAGGGTTCCATACTCAAGTCCAGTATTGATGATTATTCATTTTGAATAGGTGAGACTGGAAAAGATGTGTAGGACTCTTGAAAATTTGGTTGAGATGAGGAGTCCAACATGTTTTGCATTCTATCACAAAAGACTTCCAAACGCTTTTCTAACTCAGATTCTTCTTCAATTGGATGCTCTAGAAAAGGAGTATGTAGAGTTTGATGTGGGAAGGATTGTGAATTGAGCAAATTTTGCATTTGTTGTAGGGACTCTTCCATACTCCTTTCCAAATCAGATTTTTCTTCGGGTGGTGGAATAGGAAAAGGAGTATATGAACCAAAATCAGGGAATGAAAATTGTGGACAAGGTGATTGAAAATTAGACTCGAGGGAGTTGAATCCCCATTGACTCTGTGAAGAGTTGAAATTATTTTGAAAATTATAGTTATATGATTGAGGATATGGGTCATATTGAGTCGGATAATCCCAACTCGGCATATATGGTTGGTTCATGTTGTACATAACCGGGTTGGAGTTATCCGAGTCAAATGAGGTCGGAGTGAAATATAAATTTATATTATGATTGAAAAAATTATTGTTGTTAAAATTCATATCACAATTTACAAAAAGAAAAACAAACAACAAAGAAAGAAAATGAAAACAAGCCTATGCTAGGGTTGACTTAAACCTAAACGACTCCTAACTGGTTAGATTATCCACGGGAGGTCTATTGTCAGAAGCTGACCACGAGTTAATCGGCCAGGTAGGGGCAAGATCGGTGGGAGGTATCCGTGCTGGAGCAATGGGCCTAATTATGCCAAACCACCGTTCTTTGAGGTTTTGCCTCTCAATCCCCAACCTTAGACACTGATTTAGCAAGAGTCAAATTCTAACAACTTTCCCCTTTGGTCAATCACCTAAATGAGTCTGAGATATCCCTAGGGGCCAACGTCTAGCAATTTTTATTAGGCTTGGGTTGTGTGAGTGGGGAGGCGATTTTTAGGCTAAGGGAGGATAATGACTTTCCCACCTTATATTGTTTTGGGTTATGCCCTTAAGTTTAATTCGTGCAAATATGCAATATAGATAAGATGAACACAAAAAAAGCGATTAAATCATTGAAGTGTTTGTCCTAACTATATGCAATGCAATATGTACACCTCCTATCAATATCACAATAACACAAGAATAAAATACAATATATTGGAATTAAAATTGACACGTGCCTAGATGCAAATGTCTAAATCATTTTAAAGCATCCAATTTCTATATTTTACTTCTTAAAATTATTTACAGTATACAAGTAATATAAACAAAAATTAGCAGCAGAGTTTATGAATGTACAAGAAGTTACCCAACCACACTTGAGCAAGTGTGGACTTTTGCAATGCTAAAACTTTAACCTGCACACCAAAAAACAAAGAAGAAAAGTTAACAAAAATGTGAAATCAAACCGTTCCTATCCCCGGCAACGGTGCCATAATTTGATCGGGGGATAACCGCACACAAAAAGTGTATGTTTTAAAATCAAGATTTAAAGTGTGTGTGCTTTGGCTTCCTCGATACTTCCGTTATAGCATAGAGGCTAAAACGAGTCGAATCCACAAGGACGGGAGGCGATAGAAGCTTTACCGGTTGATTCACATGTGTGTTAAATATTCTTCAAAGTTTTAAAGAATAAAAAGAAAAGAAACAAAAATGAAAAAGAGAAGTGTACGGTGGAAACAAAGAAGTGGGAAACATAGAAAAGAATGGTATTTATAGTTTTTGATATTTCTAAAATAAAGTAAAAAACAAAGAAAACTCACGGCTACTAACTACTAATGACTCCACCAATATGCTAACCTCTTAGTGATAGTTGTCTCACATGTATCATTGGCCATCACTAGTCCTTGGTTCAAGAGCGATTCAAAGCATGACTCATATGTAACTCATCACAACCCATCTCAACATAATAAGTGCAAGCTACACTTAAATCATCAAAACCCGATAAGATCAAGCATGAAATAAAGTAATGTTAGCTTGTTAAAGAGTTAGGAAGTTAAAGTGTTAGATCCATCATCATGAGCCATCAATGGCTCTTGCAAGAGCAAGGCCAAGTAGAGGCTATTAGATTCATGTGGATTATCATCAAAGAAGTTAGACTAGTTGGTGGTTAGTAGTTAGTTGCCATGAGAGAAAAACTAACTAAATATGTAAAAGAAGTTAGATAGAAAACAAATAGAAGTAAAGAGAGCACCTTTCATACCTTGTCACCTTCTATTACAAGCACTCTTGCATTCCACTCATGTATCACTCTTTCTCCTAATACAAGATCTAAAATAAATGAAAAATACAAAGATGAAGAAGAAGAACTAACCTAATCTAAACTAAACTATAACATGGAATTAAAAACTACCCTAAACTCTGTGTCTCTCCAACTCTGGAACCCAGGGGGGTATTTATAGTCACCAGGGAAGAGGAGGGCCAGGGAACAAACCCTGGCCCAAAACACGGCGCGCGTCGCGGCCCTGTAGTGGCCGCGCGCGTGGCGCTTCGAGCCGCGCGCAGTCCTTTTTGTCTCTTATCAGTGTCTAGTCCTGGTTTTGTGTTTGCAGCCTCTGATTTTGACAGAATCAGCCTCTTAGGTCAATGGCTATCTTAATAGGCCTTTAATCACCAATTAAATGGTGATTTAGGGTCTTCTTCTTCATTGCACACCATGGACCTAGAATCAAGCAAGCAAAACTTTATTAGCAGAATTTAATACGAAATAAATGTGAAGATGTGATAAAAATTATGCAAAATTAGAGACTAATCAGATACTTGAGCAATCCACTAACTAATCTATCATTTACATTTTATCTAAAAACAAAATCTTACTAAAAAAATAAACCTAGACACAAGTCTTCTCTTGAAGGTCTTCACTTGAAGTCTTCTTCTCCTTCTTGACTTGGTCCAAACTTTGATCTAAAGAGCTAGACTCCTTTTGAGTACTTGATGTGGTCTTGATGCACAAGCTCTTGAATCAACACGTGCTAGCTCCAAACTTGACTTTAAATCCTTTGTTGAAGCTACACACCTACTAAGATCTTGATTATATATCTGACACTAATTAAACACAAGATCATTAGTACTATAACTACATGAGTTAATAATCATCAAAACTAAAGTGATGGGCCTTTAGGCCAACAATCTCCTCCTTTTTGATGATGACAAAACTCATGGAGTTATATATGCATGAATTAAAGTTAAGATTCATAGAAGCTCCCCCTTAACTCATGCATAACAATAAACAAACAGATATGGCAATAAAAGTGCATAAAACTAAACAAATGTGTATGCATCAATAAGGTGTGAGAAATATCAAAAGTTCTTTTTCTTAAAAACCTTCTCCCCCTTTTTGTTTAAACTTTCAAAATCATTCTTCCCATTTTGTAAAATCATTAGATGCATAAACTCAATATATGCAAACACTCAAATATGCATATATAAATTCAAAATCTTTCTCTCACTTTTTGTCAATCATCAACAAAGGGGTAAAAATAAAACAAATCAAGAATAAGGATATGTATGCGATATATATTCATGAAGAGGAAGACGCTAAGTTAGCTTCCTTGCATACATGCATTACATGAAGAAGGGATGATAATCCCTAACTCACATAACGCATAATATACAATGCATAAGTGGAGATGTGAAGCTCCCCCTACACACGTGTATCACATAAGGAAGAGATGTCAACCTCCTCAATATAAGATATACTCAACATGAATCTATATGTAGAAGAGATGTTAAGCTCCCCTTGCATATAGGCAATACATACCAATTTAAATCTTCTTAAATCAAAATTTTTAAGATATCATTTGTACATACACAAAATTTTAAGATACCAATTGTAACTAAACAATACAAATTTTGAATTTTTCTTAAATCAACAAATCAATTTTAGATATCACAAGATCTTTGATAACATATGAAATTGGAAATTTGTGATACCAATTGAAAGACTTGTACATTTTGATACCAATGAGAGAAATTTTTATATATATATCAATGAAAGAAGTTATTTTGAAACATATATACCAATTGAAATATATGGTAAATTTTTTGTACCAAAGAGGTAAAACATATTGATACCAAATGAAATTTAAACCCAATTTAAAATTAAAACATATTGATACCAATTGAAGTATATGGTAAATTTTGATATCAATAAAAACATCAAATGAAAATAATGCATAAGTTTATTAAAGTACCAATACCAATTGAGATACCAATTAAAAATCAAGATTTAAATCAAGTTTAGCATAAATAAACTTTGTGCTTTAAACATATAAATATCTTTTAAATTAAGCACAATCAAATCATATATATGTATGAAAATAAAAATACAAATAGAAATTGATATTACTTGAAATGTGAGGCATACATATATAGAAAACATATGAGCATACAAAATAAAAATTAATTGTGATACCAATTGAAAACACAATGAGAATCAAGTGTATAGCTCATAAATAACCACCCTATACATGCACATGATAAAAGATTTTCAATAAGGCATACAAGGCATGGTCGCCCATCCGTCTGCCCTTATTGGGGTTGGTAGGGGTTTTCAAAAGTAAGAGTTTGAAAATATTTTTATTGTGAAAACACTACCAAATGAAGAATAAATAACTAGTTAAAGTAATTTTGAAAATTAGTTAAAGATCCTTCAAATATGAAACCAAATCATATGTATATCATGAAACATACTAAATACATAGGAGTTGACACTCGAAATCTATAAAGCACAAAAGTTTTCATGAAAACAATGTCATGAGTAAACAAATGAAGTGTGAGTGCACAAGCAACATGTGAATAGCATTTTCATGAAACTAAGCAATAAAGCTCAAAACATCAAACATGTGAAAATCATGAAAATTCATTTTTCATCTAAAAATAAACTTCTAGTTATATGTATATTTTTTTATCCAAAACTAACAATGTGCATACATATCCCAAATATAAAAAGAGTCTATATAGTATTTGCATGAAGGCAAGTGACTCAAGGGCATACATGTATACTTATTAGTTTTGAACAAAAATTACATATACATGAAGTAAAACATGCACAAAAATAGGTAAACAAGTATAAATGAGGGAATCATTAAAACTAGGCTATACATGTGCATGTAGTGAGTACAAATGAACAATGAAGTGCAAACGTATATGAATCAAATATTGCTCTCTACTTGTACACGTATATACATAAGTTTTGATAAAACTACATCTAAGCAACTATTTACCACATGAAGCACAAAATCAAGAACATGCTAAAATTATCAAAGCATGCACACAAAAGGATTTTAGAGATAGTTAACATAAAACTATACTCTTAAGTCTCCAAAACGTGGTGGTCTTCCCACCAAACTTCCTTGATAGCGGTGTATCAATTTGAAGTGTCCATCAAGCTCATGCATCCACCACCAAGACACCAACTCTCTCACGTCATGTGAGAGCCCACACCTACATCAAATGCAAAAGGTGAAAATTTTGGTACCCATTTTCTTTTGGGTCCATGAGGGTTAGTCTTATTAGGAACCCAAACTTCTTATTAGCAAAATTTAAAGAATTTATTCTATCATAACAAAATCTTGCTAAATGGGCTTTGCGGTCGCAATGTGTACACTTGTACACTCTATCATACATATGTGTATGAGTGTGATCATGACGTGCAAAGTGTGCATATGCATCTTGTGGGTGATGTGCATGAACATGTGGAGCTTGTTTCCTTTGAAACAAGATTTCAATGTAGAATGATTAAATGCACATTACTCAAAGTTGAGCTTAAACAATCAATTCTATTTTTTAAAAATTTAATCTCATTTTTATCAATGGTAGCAAGAAAAGCATGGTGAGAATGAGGATCAATACTCTTTTTCTTTTTAGAAATATTTTCATTTTCTTTTGAAACAAATTTTATTTTCAAAGAGTTGTTTTCTTCCAAAGCAATTTCTTTTTGTTTTTTCACTAAATTAATTTTATTTTTCAAAGAAGTATTTCCTTCACAAAGATCATTTAATTTAGAAGTCAAGGAAATATTGTCTTTTTCAACAAATCATTTTCTTTTGAAATGCATTCTAATTTATTTTGAAAAGAATCTTTTTCTTTTAATCAGGAATCAAATTTATTTTTCATTTTCTTATTATCCTTTTTAAGCATGTCATATTTTTCAAGGAGTTGTTGACAAAAATATGTTAGCTCATTACAAGGCATATCAACATCCTCATCAAGCTCGGATTCAGAGTTTACCTCAAGGGGGTTATCCTTTTGGACCATGTAACATACGTTGGAAGCCTCACTTCCAACATCCGAGTCGCTCCCGGCATAGTATTACTCTTGTTCGCCAAGGGAGATAATAGTGTTCCAAACTACAAAAGCCGAATCAAGATTAGCAACCCTAGATAAGTAATCATCATTTTACTTTTTAAAGCAAAGATGGCTTTTGAGTTAGCCTCAAGATACTTGCTATTACTAAAATATGAATCCTTAATGGTAGCAAGATAAACATGAATACCTAAGCCTTTGAGGTACAAAGACATCTTAACCTTCCAAATTTGGATGTAAGAATGTCAAAGGTGGGAGGTGACATGAAATCCATTTGTGTGTATAAATATTGTGATTAGCTATAAATGAGGATCTTTAACTCTAGGTTGTTAGACCCAAATTAAGAGCACTTGGCTCTGATACCAATTGAAATCACCTAGAGGGGGGTGAATAGGTGACTAGCTAATCTAATGATGAATTAATGCGGAATTAAAACTAATTATGTAAACTAAAAATTATTAAGCACAACACACCAAGTATAACCTAAGAGTATAGTCGAATTCCCCGTGAAAGGCTCTGGACTATCTCCTCAAGATTCCTCTAGATATGAGTTGAGGTGTCGCTTTGGCTCTCTTGGTTGAATACAAGTGTGAACAAACAATCCCCAAGCATATGACAATATAAGCATAAGAATATATCAAGCAAGTAATGAATATGACAATAAGTGCATGCAAGATATAAAGACAAGTGAGAGATAGAGACAAACAATCGCAAATACGGAAGATTTGTTTCGAGGTTCGAGCACACTTGCTCTACGTCCCCGCCTTCAACACTATGAAGGATTTTCACTAGAATCGATCCCACCGATCACTCGATGCCACAACACCTACAAGGAGTTCACACTAGAACTCTTGGACTCACTACTCCCCTTACTTGCTCCTGTAAGAACAAACACACCGTAAGCACACTAGCTTGCCGAGGCCGCACCTCTACACCGAGCTCCCATAAGAACTCGAAACACCGTGAACCCGCAAGTCCGCCTCCTCAAATACAAGAATAGAATACTTGGTGATCTAAACACTTTGATTACCTAAAACCACTCTCACAACAACTCTCCTATAGGATGAATATAGCAATGGAAAACTCAAGTATGTGTGAGAAAAACTAGGATGGAATATGTGATGAAAAACTCAAGAAAATCACTTTTGAAAATCTCTTGATAAAACTCTCCTTTTGATTTGGAAATATTTTCTTTAAAACTTGTGGCCAAAACCACTGATATAGGTAGGAAAAACAAGCCCAAAACTCTCTTGAAATCTTGTCTAAAACAGCCCAAGGAAGCCCCAATTTATAGGCTAAGAAAAACTAGCCGTTGGGGTCCAAATCAGCAGTCTGCACTGCTGTCGGTCGACCGGTCGGTCGACAACGGTCAATTTTTCGACCGTTGGGAAGGTCGATCGACCGGCCGGTCGATCACCTTCAGGGCAATGGCTCAGCGGTCAACCGCCTTCAGGGCAATGGCCCAGCGATCAACCGCCCGGTCGACCGGGCCATTTCCAGATAGCAGACACTCTCTGGCGGTCGACCGTGCAGCGACCGGCCCTGACCGTGCACATTTTGTGCACGTCGGTCGACCGGCATGTCGACCGACCAGTGGCTCGGTCGACCGTACGGTCGACCGGCAGAAGGCCAAAAACAGACTGTTATAGAGATTAAAAAAGTTGACTTTTTAGCTTTGATAAAATCCCATAAATCCACAAAAAATCTACAAAAATAAGTTCAGTATTAAACTTTGATACATAAACATGTTTGAGTAAAATCAAGACATGTTACAAACATTTTGAACTATTTTTGTGACTTAGAAATTTTGGCTTAAAACAAAATTCGTATTTTCCAAATTGATTTTTCCAAACCTTCTCCAAATACAAAAATAGGATATTTTAAACACTTTTAAAACTTAGTGTCTATGGATATGATCCACTACACATATATGATGAAATATCTATATTTTTGACAATAAGTACTAAAATGGTTTCGGTTAAAACACATGTATCTATGAAACTCCAAGAACCAAAACGGTATTTTTCAAAATGAAAACTCTTTTGTATTTTTTCAAAATGAAGACTCTTTTATAAAAACTCATCTAAATCTTGTGTGTGAGTGTATATGATACTTGAGCAATCCACCAACTAATCTATCCTTTACATTTTATCTAAAAATAAAATCTTACTAAAAAATAATAAACACAAGTCTTCTCTTGAAGGTCTTCACTTGAAGTCTTCTTCTCCTTCTTGACTTGGTCCAAACTTTGATCCAAAGAGCTAGACTCCTCTTGAGTACTTGATGTGGTCTTGATGCACAAGCTCTTGATTCAACACGTGCTAGCTCCAAAACTTGACTTTAAATCCTTTGTTGAAGCTACACACCTACTAAGATCTTGATTATATATCTGAGACTAATTAAACACAAGATCTTTAGTACTATAACTACATGAGTTAATCATCATCAAAACTAGAGTGATGGCCTTTGAGCCAACAACCCCCTCCACCACCACCACCACAACACACACACACACACACACAGAGAGAGAGAGAGAGAGAGATTTTTTTAGATAATTTGTTAAAATTGTAGAATTTTTTATACTAAAAAAGTTTAAAAATATAACAAATCTACAAGGGCCGATTCTGGCCCTGTTTGACCCTAACAGGTAGTTTTTGTTTTACCCTATAAATATGAACTTTTGGGATGAGTTTTTACCAAGATTTTCAAGAGATTATTTTCCATCTTCAATAGAGTTTTCTCAACAAGTTTTAGAGCTTCAATTCCATATCAAAAGAGAGTTTTCAAGAGTGCTTCTCTTGAGTTTTTAAAAAGAGGTTTTCTTAAGTTTTCTACTTCCAATCTATCTAGTTTCTCACACATGCTTGATCTTTCATTTTTACATCTATCCTATAGGATCCTTGTTTGGGAGAGTGATTTTGTTTGTGATCAAGGAGTTGATCACCAAGTGTTCTATCTTTGTATTCAAGAAGTTGGAGCTTGTGACGTCGATGAGCTTGTGGGTATTGGTATTGTTCTTGCGGGAACGAGTGAGGTATTTGCGGGTCCAAGAGTTCTTGAGAAAACTTGTAGTGTTGGTGATCTTGCGGAATCAAGCTATAATGAAAATCCTTCATTGCGGTGATGACGGGGACATAAAGCAATTGGCTCGAACCTCGAAACAATTCTCTCGTATTTGTGATTGCTCGTCTCTCTTTACTCTAGTCACTTGTGTTTATATCTTGCATGCTCTTACTATTTGTTCATCTTTACATGCTTGATATAATTTTATATGCTTGCACTTGTTTGTATCAAGAGAGCAATTAAACACCTTAACTCTTAATCAAGAGAAATCTTGAGAAAAAGTTTTAGAGCCCTTCACTGGGAATTCGGCTTTACTCTTTGGTCTTTATTTGTGGGTTAGCTTTAATTAGTATGAAGTTTTTAATTTTCGCATTTGATTAGCACATCAACTATTCACCCCTTCTAGGTGATTACACACAATACAAATCAGGCAATCTAAACAACTTATTCATTTTCATTACGAAATAATTTGCAATTATATTTCATTAAATTTCATTATGTCAATTCATCTGACAAGTGGAATATATGAAATCTTTTACATCCCTGTGTTTACTTTTTGAAAAGAAATACAAGAGATCTGAGAATCTATCCTGCCATCATTTACAGACCCATGATACAAGAATAACAAAGACTTATTTATCGGAGGAGATCTTTCGAGGGCGGTCTTCCTTCCTCGTTAATGTAAATCACCTAGAGGGGGGGTGAATAGGTGATGGCTAATCTAATGTCACTAAATGCGGAATTAAAAACTATTATGACCAAATTAAACTTATTACACTAAACACCAAGTTTAACACAAGAGTGTAGCCGAATTCCCCGTGAAGGGCTCTGGACTATCTCCTCTAGATTCCCCTAGATAAGGGTTGAGGTGCCGCGTTGGCTCTCTTGGTTGAAAAACTAGTGTTAGCAAACAATCCCACGCATATACAATATGAGCACACAATATATCAAGCATGTAAAGATGAACACAATAATAGCATGCAAGATATAAAACAATAAGGGAGAGAGAGAGTAAGAGCAATCGCAAACACAAGGGATTTATTTCGAGGTTCGAGCACACTTGCTCTACATCCCGCCTTCGACACACGAAGGATTTCCACTATAATCGATCCCACCGGATCACTCGGTGTCGCAACACCTACAAGCCGAGTTCACACTTGAACTCCTTAGACTCTCTAGCCCGTACACACCGCAAGCTCACTAGCTCGCCAAGGCCGCACCTCAAACAATAAGTTCGCACTCGAACTCGAAACAACGAGTCCCCACTAGGACCCGAAACAATGCGAACACACACGTCCGCCTCCTCAAAGAACAAGATGAAAACTTGGTGATCTAAACACTTGATCACCAATAAAAACTCTCACAACACAATCCTATGGATAGATAAAACAATGGATAGCTCAAGTGTTTGTGTGAGAAAACAAGGAAAGAGATGGTGGAGGAAAAACTCAAGAAATCTCTTTAAAACACTCTTTGATAAACTCTCCTTTTGATTGGAAATATTGGCTCTAAAACAAGTGGAGAAAACCTCTTAAAAGAGTTGAGAAAACTGGTGAAAAATCCACTTGAAAATCTTGTAGAAAACAGCCCCTAAAAGCCCCAATTTATAGGGCTAGAAAAACTAGCCGTTGGGGGTCTGACAGACCTATCGGTCGACCGGCCGGTCGACCGCCAACGGTCAGATTTCTGACCGTTGGAGCTGCGGTCGACCGGCCTTGTCGACCGAGCCTCTGGAACAGAGAGCAGACTCTCTGCCAGTCGACCGGCCCGGTCGATCGGCCCTCCAGCCAGATACTGGCGTGCACGCTGTGCACGTCGGTCGACCGGCTGAAGCCAGGCAGCACAGTCAAGGGGATTTAAAACTTGGTCTTTTTGAATGAAATAAAATCCCATAAAATACTGAAAAATATACAAAAATAGTTTTACAATATATTTTGATAATCAAACATGCTTGCACAAAATCAAGGCATGTTACAAACAAATTGGACTATTTTTGTAACTTGGAAAAATTGGCTCAAAACAAAAACTGTATTTTTCTAAATTGATTTTTCCAAAACTTCACCAAATACAAAAACAAGATATTTAAACTCTATTAAAGCATAGTGTGTATGGATATGATCCACTACACAAACATGGTGAAATATCTATGTTTTTGACTTTAAGCACTAAACATGGTTTTGGTTAAAGACATGTATATAAGAAATACCAAAAACCAAAACAGTATTTTTCCAAAGTGAAAAGTCTTTTCTAAACTGAAAATTCTTTTATGAAAAGACATCTAAAACAAGAGTGTGTGTGCATGGTATACTTGAGCAATCCACTAACTATTCTATCTTTTACATTTTATCTAAAAACAAAATCTTCTAAAAACAAACCTAGACACAAGTCTTGATCTTCTTGAAGTCTTCACTTGAAGTCTTCTCATCTTCTTGACTTGGTCCAAACACGATCCATCAAGCTAGACTCCTCTTGAGTACTTGATGTGATCTTGATGCATAGGCTCGTGAATCAAACGGTGCTAGCTCCAAAACTTGACTTTAAATCCTTTGTTGAAGCTCCACACCTACTAAGATCTTGATCATGAATCTGTCATTAATTAAACACAAGATCATTAGTACTATAACTACATGAGTTAATAATCATCAAAACTAGAGTGATGGGCCTTCGGGCCAACAATCTCCCCTTTTTGATGATGACAAAACTCATGAAGTTATATATGCATGGATTAAAGTAAAGCTTCAAAGAAGCTCCCCCTTAACTCATGCATAACAAATAAACAATAAGATATGGAAATGAAGCACATAAACATGTATGCAAATGTATGGAGATAAACATGCTAACAAGCATAAAACAAAACAAATTCTTTTCTCTAATTTGCAAAACAAAACATATATGCATAAACACTAATCCTTTTTCAAAAACATGCATATATACTAAATACTTCTCAAATACCTCTCCCCCTTTTTGTCAATCATCAACAAAGGGTTAAGGTAAAAACAAATTTTTCTCCCCCTTTTTGTCATAAACAAAGAGATCAATAAGGGGTAAAATCAATAAAAGGTTATATGCGATATACATTCATGAAGAGGAAGATGCTAAGTTAGCTTCCCTACATATATGCATTACATGAAAGAGGGATGACAAGCCCTAATTCACATAACACATAATCTGTAATACATAAGAGGAGATGTGAAGCTCCCCCTACACACGTGTATCACATAAAGAAGAGTTGTCAAGTTCCTCAATACAAGATACACTCAACATGAATCTATATGTAGAAGAGATGTTAAGCTCTCCTTGCATATAAGAAATACAAATCAAAAACATTTTAATTTTTCTTAAACAAAATTTTTAAAGGTATCAGAGCTCTTGTAAAGCAATCAATTTTTAAGATACCAAATTGTAAATAATCATTATTGTAAATCATATTGATACCAATTGAAATTTAACAAATATGAAGTTGAAACATATTGATACCAATTGTAAACATAATGATCAATATTTTTATTTTTCATCATAAACTTTGTGCTTTAAAAATGTGAATCAATTGTAAATTAAGCACATGAAAATCATATATATGTATGAAAAGAGAATACCAATAGCAATTGATATTATGGAAATTATGAAGCATACATATATAAGAAACAAAATATGAGTATATACAAAAATATCAATTGAGATACCAATTGAAAATAACAATGCAAATCATGTATATAACTCATAACCTACCACCCTTCATATGCACAAGGTAAAGGATTTTCAATAAGGCTTACAAGGTATACTCACCCAGCCATCCGCCCATTTAAGGTAGGGGTTTTCAAAAATAGGTATTTGAAAATATTTTTAGCATTAAAAAACACTACCAAATGAAGAACAATAACTAGTTAAAAGTAATTTTGAAAAACTAGTTAATGATCCTTCAAAACATGAAACAAAATCATATGTATTTCATGAATCATACCAAATACATAAGAGTTGACACTCAAAATGATAAAGCTCATAAAGGTGTTCATGAAATAAGGTCATGACAAAACAAATAAAGTGTGAGTGTTCAAAAATCATGTAAATAGCATTTTCATGAAAATAGTCAATAAAGCTCAAAACATGAATATCATTTTATCAAACAAATCATGAAAATTCATTTTTCATCTTAAAAACAAACTTCTAGGTATATGTATATTTTTATTCAATCCTAACAGTATGCATACATATCCCAAATATAAAAAGAGTCTATTAAAGGTATTACATGAAGGCAAGAGACTCACGGGTATACATGTATATTTATTAGATTTGAATAAAAAATACGTATACATGAAGTAAAACATGAAGATTGGCAAAACATGTATAAATGAGAGAATCATCAAAACTAACTTATACATGTGCATATAGTGGGTACAAATGAGCATGAAGTACAAACATATATATGAATCAATTTGTTGCTCACTATTTGTACATGTATAAATACAAGTTTTGATAAAAACTACATTTAAAATAGTATTTACCACATGAAGCACACAAACAATTAAAACATGAACATGCTAAATGATATCATGTAAACAAAAAGCATGTAAACTTAACTAAGAGTTTTAGAGATAGTTACCAACACATGAACTATACTCCAAAGCTCCAAACATGGTGGTTGTCCCACCAAACTTCCTTGATAGCGGTGCATCAAATATGTGTCCATCAAGTCCATACATCCACTACCAAGGCACCAAATCTCTCACGACTTGTGAGAGCCCTCACCTACATCAAATACAAAAGGTGGGGATTTTGGTACCCATTTTCTTTTGGGTCCTTTAGGGTTAGTCTTGTAAGGAACCCAAACATTTTTATTAGCAAAATTTATATGATGCATCTTATCAAAACAAAACTTTGCTAAATGGCCTTTGCGACCACAATGTGTACATTTGTACACCTTAGGATGCATATGTGTATGAGTGTGATCGTGGCGTGCAAATAGTGAATATGCATGTGGGTGATGTGCATGAATATTTGAAACTTGTTTCTTTGAAAACAAGGTTTCCAATCTAGAATGATTAAATGCACATGTGCTCAAAGTTGAGCTCAAACAATCCATTTTATTTTTCAAAACATTTATCTCATTATCATTAATGGTGGCATGTAAAGCATGATAAGAAATAGAATCATTTTTCTTTTTCTTAGAAACTTTTGTAAATCACCTAGAGGGGGGTGAATAGGTGATGGCTAATCTAATGGTCACTAAATGCGGAATTAAAAACTATTATGACCTAAACAAACTATTTAAACTAAACACCACGTATAACACAAGAGTGTAGCCGAATTCCCCGTGAAGGGCTCTGGACTAACTCCTCTAGATTCCCCTAGATAAGGGTTGAGGTGCCGCGTTGGCTCTCTTGGTTGAATACAAGTGTTAGCAAACAATCCCCAAGCATATATCAATAAAGCACAATATGTATATCAAGCATATAAATGTAAACACAATAAGAACATGCAAGATATAAACAAGAGAAAAGAGAGAGAGAGAGAGAGAGAGCAATCGCAAACACAAGGGATTTGTTTCGAGGTTCGAGCACACTTGCTCTACATCCCCGCCTTCGACACTACGAAGGATTTCCACTATGCTCGATCCCAATGGATCACTCCTCGGTGCCGCAACACCTACAAGCCCTCGGACTCTCTAGTCCCGTACACACCGCAAGCCACCGGCTCGCCGAGGTCGCACCTTAAACACGGAGTTCACACACGAACTCGAAACCACCGAGTCCACACTAGGACCCGAAACAATGCGAACACACCCGTCCGCCTCCTCAAGAAAACAAAGTAGAACTTTGGTGATCACAACACTTTGATCACCTAAAATCCTCTCACAACAAACTCCTATAGGTAGATATAGCAATGGATGGCTCAAGTGTTGTGTGAGAAAACAAGGATTGAAACTTTGGTGAAAAACACAAGAAAATCTCTTTTGAATACTCTTGATAAAACTCTCCTTTTGATTGAAAATATTGGCTCTCAATTTAGTGGAGAAAACTCTTTTAATGAAGTGGGAAAAACTGGTTCAAAGTCCACTAAAAATCTTAGGGAAAACAGCCCCCAAATGCCCCAATTTATAGGTCTCAAAAACTAGCCGTTGGGGCCTGACAGAACTGTATGTCGACTGCCCGGTCGACCGGCCAACGGTCATATTTCAGATCGTTGAGCCAGCGGTCGACCGGCCGGTCGACCGTGGCTAGGATACAGAGAGTAAACTCTCTGTCCGGTCGACCGCCCGGTCGACCGGGGGCTTTCCAGAGAGCAGAGCTCTTTGGACGGTCGACCGGGTCGGTCGACCGGCCTCCTGCCAGATACTGGCGTGCACGTCTGTGCACATCGGTCGACCGCCCGGTCGACCGCCCGGTCGACCGGCTGAAGCCAGTACAAATATCTTTTAGGGATAAAAACTTGTTGATTTTTGACTCAATAAAATCTCATAAAATCACAGAAAATATACAAAAATAGTTTTACCAATATACTTTGTTAAACAAACATGCTTGCACAAAATCAAGGCATGTTATAAAAGGTTTGGACTATTTTTGTAACTTGAAAATATTGGTTCAAAATGAAAACGGTATTTTTCCAAAACTTGTTTTCCAAACTTTGTTTTTCCAAAACTCACTAAATACAAAAACAAGATATTTAAACTCTTTTAAAGCATATGGTGCATGGATATGTCAACTACACAAACATGGTGAAATATCTATGTTTTTGACATTAAGCACTAAACATGGTTTTGGTTAAATACATGTATATAAGAAATATCAAAAACCAAACATGTATTTTCCAAAATGAAAAGTCTTTTCTAAACTGAAAATTCTTTTATGAAAAGACATCTAAATCAAGAGTGTGTGTGCATGGTATACTTGAGCAATCCACCAACTAATTTATCCTTTACATTTTATCTAAAAATAAAATCTTCTAAAACAAACCTTGACACAAGTCTTCATCTTCTTGAAGTCTTCACTTGAAGCCTTCTTGACTTGGTCCAAACACCGTGCTAGCTCCAAAACTTGACTTTAAATCCTTTGTTGAAGCTATGCACCTACTAAGATCTTGATCATGAATCTGTCACTAATTAAACACAAGATCATTAGTAAACATAACTACATGAGTTGATCATCATCAAAACTAGAGTGATGGGCCTTCGGGCTAACAATCTCCCTCTTTTTGATGATGACAAAACTCATGAAGTTATATATGCATGGATTAAAGTAAAGCTTCAAAGAAGCTCCCCCTTAACTCATGCATAACAAATAAGCAATAAGATATGAAAAGGAAGCACATAAACATGTATGCAAATGAAAGGAGATAAACATGCTAACAAGCATAAAACAAAACAAATTCTTTTTCTCCTATTTGCAAAACAAAACATATATGCATAAACATAAATTCTTCTCCTACTTTAATAATAAAGCAAGGAAAACATGCATATACTTCTCAAATACTTCTCCCCCTTTTTGTCAATCATCAACAAAGGGGTAAAGTAAAAACAAAATTTTTCTCCCCCTTTTTGTCATAAACAAATAGATCAATAAGGGGTGCAAACAAATAAGTCAATAAAAGTTTATATGCGATATACATTCATGAAGAGGAAGACGCTAAGTTAACTTCCCTGCACATATACATTACATGAAAGAGGGATGACAAGCCCTAATTCACATAACGCATTATGCAATGCATAAGAGGAGATGTGAAGCTCCCCCTACACACGTGTATCACATAAATAAGAGTTGTCAAGCTCTTCAATACAAGATACACTCAACATGAATCTATATGTAGAAGAGATGTTAAGCTCTTCTTGCATATAAGAAATACACATCAAAACATTTTTAATTTTTCTAAACAAAATTTTAAAGGTATCAGAACTCTTGTAAAACAATCAAATTTTAAGATACCAAATTGTAAATAATCATTATTGTAAATCATATTGATACCAATTGAAATTTAACAAATATGAAGTTGAAACATATTGATACTAATAGTAAACATAATGATCAATTATTTTTATTTTTCATCATAAACTTTGTGCTTAAAAAAAATGAATCAATTGTAAATCAAGCATATATATGATTTGCATGAGCTTGATTTTTCAAAACATATATATGTATGAAAATGATAATACCAATTGACATTGAAGACATACATACATAGAAACAAAATATGAGTATATACAAAAATATCAATTGAATACCAATTGAAATTAATAATGTAAATCATGTATATAGCTCATAACCTACCACCCTTCATATGTTCAAGATAAAAAATTTTCAATAAGGCTTACAAGGCATACTCGCCCAGCCATCCGCCCAAAGAAGGTAGGGGTTTTCAAAAATAGATTTGAAAATAGTATAGCATTGAAAATCACTACCAAATGAAGAATAATTAACTAGTTGAAGAGAATTTTGAAAAACTAGTTAAAGATCCTTCAAAATATGAAACCAAATCATATGTTTTTCATGAATCATACCAAATACACAAGAATTGACACTCAAATCGATAAAGCACAAAAATATGTTCATGAAATAAAGTCATGAATAATCAAATAAAGTGTGAGTGTACAAGAGTCATGTGTTTGGCAATTTCCATGAAAATAATCAATGAAGCTCAAAAAAAACAAAATTTCATTTTATCAAACAAATCATGAAAATTCATTTTTTAAAACAAACTTCTAGGTATATGTATGATTTATCCAATCCTAACAATATACATACATATCCCAAAACATAAAAAGAGTCTATTAAAGGTATTTGCATGAAGGCAAGAGACTCACGGGTATACATGTATATTTATTAGATTTGAATACACAATACATATACATGAAGTAAAATATGAAAATAGGCAAAACAAGTATAAATGAAAGAATCATCAAAACTAGCCTATATATGTGCATATAGTGGGTAGAAATGAGCATGAAGTGCAAACATATATGAATCAATTTGTTCTCACTATTTGTACATGTATAAATGCAAGTTTTGATAAAAACTACATTTAAACTAGTATTTACCACATGAAGCACAAAAACAATTAAATCATGAACATGCTATATGATATCATGAAATTAAAAGCATGTAAACTAAACTAAGAGTTTTAGAGATAGTTACCAACACATGAACTATACTCCAAAGCTCCAAAACATGGTGGTAGTCCCACTAAAACTCCTTGATAGCAGTGCATCAAAAATATGTTCTTCTAGTCCACGTGCAACCACCACCAAGGCACCAAATCTCTCACGTTTTGTGAGAGCCCTCACCTACATCAAAAACAAAAGGTGGGGACTTTGATGCCCATTTTCTTTTGGGTCCTTGGGGGTTAGCTTTGTAAGGAACCCAAAAATTTTTATTAGCAAAATTTATATGATGCATCTTATCAAAACAAAACTTTGCTAAATGGCTTTTGCGGCCACAATGTGTACACTTGTACACCTTAGGATGCTTATGTGTGTGAGTGTGATCATGACGTGCAACATAAGCATATGCAAGATGATGATGTGCATGAACATGTGGAGTTTGTTTCTTTGAAAACATAGACTCCAATCTAGTGTGATTAAATGCACATGTGTTCAAAGTAGAGCTCAAACTATTAATTTTATTTTTCAAAAGTTTAATCTCACTATCTTCAATGGTGGCATGAAAAGTATAGTGAGATATAGAATCATTTTTTTTCTTTTTAGAAACTTTAACTTTTTCTTTTTCGCAAAATTTTCCTTTTAAACAAGAATTTTCTTGAGAAATAATTTCCTTTTGTTTTTCCACCAAAACAACTTTATTTTTCAAAGACATATTTCCTTCACATAAATCATTCAATTTGGACATCAAGGAAATATTTTAATTTTTCAAATCATCCTTTTCTTTTTCAATGCATGCAATCTTATTTTCTAATGAATCTTTTTCATTAAGCATGCAATCAAAATTCTTTTTCAAATTTTTTTATCCTTTTTAAGCATGTCATATTTCTCTAATAATTGTTGACAAAATGAAGCAAGTTCATCATATGACATGTTATCTTCATTTACCTCGGATTCGGTAGTTACCTCAAGGGGGTTATCCCCTTGGACCATATAGCACTTGTTGGAGGTGTCACTTCCAACATCCGAATCGCTCCCCGCATAATATAGATCCTTTTCGCCAAGGGAGGTGATGATGTTCCATGCTACAAAAGCCGAGTCAATGTTAGAACCCTAGATAAATATTCATCATTTAGGGTTGACTTTAAAGCATTAAGGGCTTTTGCATTAGCCTCAATATTCTTGCCATTTAAACAATATGCATTATTAGTTGTGGCAAGATAAACATGAATACCTAGGGCTTTGAGGTACAACGACATCTTAACCTTCCAAATTTGGATGTTAAGAATGTCAAACATGGGTGGTGACATGAACTCCATGGTGTGTGTACAAAAATAGTGATTAGCCTAAAATGAGAATCTTTAACTCTAAATTGTAAGACCCAAATCAAGAGCACTTGGCTCTGATACCAATTATAAATCACCTAGAGGGGGGGTGAATAGGTGATGGCTAATCTAATGGTCACTAAATGCAGAATTAAAAACTATTATGACCTAAACAAACTATTTAAACTAAACACCACGTATAACACAAGAGTGTAACCGAATTTCCCGTGAAGGGCTCTGGACTAACTCCTCTAGATTCCCCTAGATAAGGGTTGAGGTGCCGCGTTGGCTCTCTTGGTTGAATACAAGTGTTAACAAACAATCCCCAAGCATATATCAATAAAGCACAATATGTATATCAAGCATATAAATGTAAACACAATAAGAACATGCAAGATATAACAAGAGACAAAGAGAGAGAGAGAGAGAGCAATCGCAAACACAAGGGATTTGTTTCGAGGTTCGAGCACTTGCTCTACGTCCCCGCCTTCGACACTACGAAGGATTTCCACTATGCTCGATCCCAATGGATCACTCCTCGGTACAGCAACACCTACAAGCCCCCGAACTCTCTAGTCCCGTACACACCGCAAGCCCACCGGCTCGCCGAGGCCGCACCTCAAATACGGAGTTCACACACGAACTCGAAACCACCGAGTTCACACTAGGACCCGAAACAATGCGAACACACCCGTCCGCCTCCTCAAGGAAACAAAGTAGAACTTTGGTGATCACAACACTTTGATCACCTAAAATCCTCTCACAACAAACTCCTATAGGTAGATATAGCAATGGATGGCTCAAGTGTTGTGTGAGAAAATAAGGATTGAAACTTTGGTGAAAAACACAAGAAAATCTCTTTTGAACACTCTTGATAAAACTCTCCTTTTGATTGGAAATATTGGCTCTCAATTTAGTGGAGAAAACTCTTTTAATGAAGTGGGAAAAAACTGGTTCAAAGTCCACTAAAAATCTTAGGGAAAAACAGCCCCCAAATGCCCCAATTTATAGGTCTCCAAAAACTAGCCGTTGGGGCCTGACAGAACTGTCGGTCGACCGCCCGGTCGACCGGCCAACGGTCATATTTCAGACCGTTTAGCTAGCGGTCGACCGGCCGGTCGACCGTGGCTAGGATACAGAGAGTAAACTCTCTCTCCGGTCGACCGCCCGGTCGACCGGGGGCTTTCCAGAGAGCAGAGCTCTCTAGACGGTCGCCCGGGTCGGTCGACCGGCCTCCTGCTAGATACTGGCGTGCACGTCTGTGCACGTCAGTCGACCGCCTTCAGGCTGCTGTCGACCGTCCCGGTCGACCGGCTGAAGCCAGTACAGATATCTTTTAGGGATAAAAACTTGTTGATTTTTGACTCAATAAAATCCCATAAAATCACAGAAAATATACAAAAATAGTTTTACCAATATACTTTGTTAAACAAACATGCTTGCACAAAATCAAGGCATGTTATAAAAGATTTGGACTATTTTTGTAACTTGGAAATATTGGTTCAAAATGAAAACGGTATTTTTCAAAACTTGTTTTCCAAACTTTGTTTTTCCAAAACTCACTAAATACAAAAACAAGATATTTAAACTCTTTTAAAGCATATGGTGCATGGATATGATCCACTACACAAACATGGTGAAATATCTATGTTTTTGATATTAAACACTAAACATGGTTTTGGTTAAATACATGTATATAAGAAATATCAAAAACCAAACATGTATTTTCCAAAATGAAAAGTCTTTTCTAAACTGAAAATTCTTTTATGAAAAGACATCTAAATCAAGAGTGTGTGTGCATGGTATACTTGAGCAATCCACCACTATTCTATCCTTTACATTTTATCTAAAAACAAAATCTTCTAAAATAAATCTAGACACAAGTCTTCATCTTCTTGAAGTCTTCACTTGAAGCCTTCTTGACTTGGTCCAAACACCGTGCTATTTCCAAAACTTGACTTTAAATCCTTTGTTGAAGCTATGCACCTACTAAGATCTTGATCATGAATCTGTCACTAATTATACACAAGATCATTAGTAAACATAACTACATGAGTTGATCATCATCAAAACTAGAGTGATGGGCCTTCGGGCCAACAACTTTTTCTTTTTCTTTTTCTTTTTCACAAATTTTTCTTTTCAAAGAAGTATTTTCTTGAAAAGCAACTTCTTTTTGTTTCTCCACCAAGATAATTTTATTTTTCAAAGACATATTTCCTTCACATAAATCATTCAATTTAGACATCAAGGAAATATTCTCATTTTTCAAATCTTCATTTCCTTTTCAAAACATGCAATTTTATGTTGTAAAGAATCTTTTTCATTTTGCATGCAATCAAATTTCTTTTTCAAATTTTTATTATCTTTTCTAATCATGTCATATTTTTCAAGTAGTAATTGACAAAATGAAGTAAGCTCATCATATGACATGTTATTATCTTCATCTACCTCGGATTCGGTAGTTACCTCAAGGGGGTTGTCCCCTTGGACCATATAGCACATGTTGGAGGCGTCGCTTCCAACATCCGAATCGCTCCCCGCATAGTATTGATCTTTTTCGCCAAGGGAGATCAAGGTATTCCATACTACAAAAGCCGAATCAATGTTAGAAACCCTAGATAAATAATCATCATTTAGGGTTGATTTTATAGCATGAAGGGCTTTTGCATTAGCCTCAAAATTATTGCCATTAGAACAATATGAATCTTTAGTTGTGGCAAAATAGACATGGATGCCTAGGGCTTTGAGGTACAAAGACATCTTAACCTTCCAAATTTGGATGTTAAGAATGTCAAACATGGGTGGTGACATGAAGTCCATGGTGTGTATAAAATAATGTGATTAGCCTAAAAATGAGGATCTTTAACTCTAGGTTGTAAGACCCAAATCAAGAGCACTTGGCTCTGATACCAATTGTAAATCACCTAGGGGGGGTGAATAGGTGATGGCTAATCTAATGGTCACTAAATGCGGAATTAAAAACTATTATGACCAAATTAAACTTATTACACTAAACACCAAGTTTAACACAAGAGTGTAGCCGAATTCCCCGTGAAGGGCTCTGGACTATCTCCTCTAGATTCCCCTAGATAAGGGTGAGATGCCGCGTTGGCTCTCTTGGTTGAAAAACTAGTGTTAGCAAACAATCTCACGCATATACAATATGAGCACATAATATATCAAGCATGTAAAGATGAACACAATAATAGCATGCAAGATATAAAACAATAAGGGAGAGAGAGAGTAAGAGCAATCGCAAACACAAGGGATTTGTTTCGAGGTTTGAGCACACTTGCTCTACATCCCCGCCTTCGACACACGAAGGATTTTCACTATAATCGATCCCACCGGATCACTCGATGCCGCAACACCTACAAGCCGAGTTCACACTTGAACTCCTTGGACTCTCTAGTCCGTACACACCGCAAGCTCTCTAGCTCGCCGAGGCCGCACCTCAAACAACAAGTTCGCACTCGAACTCGAAACACCGAGTCCCCACTAGGACCCGAAACAATGCGAACACACACGTCCGCCTCCTCAAAGAACAAGATGAAAACTTGTGTAAGTTCACCTAGAGGGGGGGTGAATAGGTGATTGCTAATCTAATGGTCACTTAATGCCTAATAATGCGGAAGCTAAAACAATTATGACCTAATTAAATCTTTTACACTAAACACCACGTATAACCAAAGAGTGTTGCCGAATTCCCCGTGAAGGGCTCTGGACAAACTCCTCTAGATTCCCCTTGAATGGGTTGAGGTGCCGCGTTGGCTCTCTTGGTTAAATACAAGTGTTAGCAAACAATCCCACGCAAGTATATCAATTTAAGCACACAAGTATATCATGCATATAAAGATAGACAATAAAGGAATGCAAGATATAAAAGAGACAAAGAGAGAGAAATGGCAATCGCAAACACAATGGTATGTTTCGAGGTTCGAGCACACTTGCTCTACATCCCCGCCTTCGACACACGAAGGATTTCCACTATGCAAGATCCCAATGGATCTCTCCTCGGTGCCGCAACACCTACAAGCCCTCGGACTCCCTAGTCCCGTACACACGCAAGCCCACCGGCTCCCCGAGGCCGCACCTCGAACAACAAGTTCGCACCCGAACTCGAAACAACGCGGACACACACGTCCGCCTCCTTAAAATACAAGAAATGATCTCTTGGTGATCTAAACACTTGATCACCAATAAAAGCTCTCACTACAAAACTCCTATAAGATGAATAAACAATGGTTGCTCAAGTGTTTGTGTGAGAAAAGCAAGGATTGAAACTTTGGTGAAAAACTCAAGAAATCTCTTTTACACTCTTGATAAATTCTTCCCTTTAGATTGGAAGTATTTGCTCTCAAATATGTGGAGAAAACTCTTTTAATAGAGTGGGAAAAACTGGCTCAAAGCTCTCCTAAAATCTTGTTACAAAACAATGACAAAACCCCCAAATATATAGGCTGTCAAAAATTAGCCGTTGGGGCCTGTCAGGCCTGCCGGTCGACCCGAGCGGTCGACCGCCAACGGTCAGAAATCCGACCGTTGGAGCCACGGTCGACCGCCCGGGTCGACCGAGCAACTGGAGCAGAGAGCGAACTCTCTGTCGGTCGACCCGTACGGTCGGCCGAGATTTCCAGAGAGCAGAGCTCTCTGGAGCGGTCGACCTGTACGGTCGACCGTCCTCCAGTGCACAAAGGCGTGCACGTCTGTGCACGTCGGTCGACCCAGCCGGTCGACCGACTTCAGGATTAGTCGACTGTAAAGAAGGCAAGTCGACTTATCGGAAGCCTGAAACAGTTTTTCTGAGATTCAAAGGTTAGTCTTTTTGGCTTAAATAAAATCCCATAAATACTTAGAAAATCTACAAAAATAGTTTTATCAATATACTTTGATATACAAACATGCTTGCACAAAATCAAGGCATGTTATAAAAGATTGGACTATTTTTTTAACTTGGAAATATTTGGCTCATGATAAAAACTGTTTTTTCAAAACAATATTTTTTCAAAACATGTTTTTCAAATCTTCATCAAATACAAAAACAAGATATACTTTTAAAGCATAGTGTGTATGGATATGATCCACTACACAATCAAGATGAAATATCTATGTTTTTGACATTAAGCTCTAAATAAGGTTTTGGTTGAAACATATAACTTTGAATACCAAAAACCAAAACTATGTTTTTCCAAAATGAAAGTCTTTTCTAAATCTGAAAATTCTTTTATGAAAAGACAATTCTATCAAGAGTGTGTGTGTATAAGTACTTGAGCAATCCACCTACTATTCTATCCTTTATATTTTTACTAAAACATAAAAATCTTATACCTAGACACAAGTCTTGATCTTGAAGTCTTCCCTTGAAGTCTTCTCATCTTCTTGACTTGGTCCAAGCTTGATCCAAAAGCTCCTTGGATCATACCGTGCTAGCTCCAAATCTTAACATTTTATCCTTTGTTGAGCTATGCACCTACTAAGATCTTGATAATGAATCTGTCACTAATTAAACACAAGATCATTAGTAAACATAACTTCATGAGTTGATCATCATCAAAACTAGGGTGATAGGCCATTGGGCCAACAATCTCTCCCCTTTTTGATGATGACAAAACTCATGGAGTTATATATGCATGGATTAAAGAAAAGCTTCAAAGAAGCTCCCCCTTAACTCATGCATAACACAAAATAATAATGTATGACAATGAAGCACATAAACATGTATGCAAGTATGGAGATAAAACATGCAACAAGCATAAATCAAAATCTTTTCTCCTATTTGCAATACAAAAATATATATGCATAAACATAAATCTTACTCAACATGCATATAACTCTCAAATTCTTCTCCCCCTTTTTGTCACTCATCAACAAAGGGTTCAAAGTAAAATCAAATCAAACAAATTTTTCTCCCCCTTTTTGTCAAAAACAAAAAGATCAAGAAGGAGTAATACAAATCAATCAATAAGAATTTATATGCGATATACATTCATGAAGAGGAAGACACTAAGTTAGCTTCCCTACACATATACATTATATGAAAGAGGGATGACAAGCCCTAATTCACATAACGCATATTATGTAATGCATAAGAGGAGATGTGAAGCTCCCCCTACACACGTATATCATATAAAGAAGAGTTGTCAAGCTCCTCAATTTATAATATACTCAACATGAATCCATATATAAGAGTGATGTTAAGCTCTCCTTGCATATAGGAAATACAAATCAAAAATTTTGAATTTTTTTTATCAAAACAAAATTTTGAACTTTTCTCAAGAAACACATTTTGAGATATCAAATCAACATATATTTTTTTTTTGAAATTGATATCAATCTTGAAAACATATTGCATAAGCTTTAAGAATTACCAATTGTAAGTTGAATTTAGCTTAGCATATACATTGTGTTTTAAGAACAATTGATTCACTCTCTTAAAACACAAGTAGATCACATGTATGAAAAGATAATACCAATAGAAATTGATATAATTTAAATTTGAAAGCATTCATACATACAATCAAAATATGAGTATATAAAAATCATATTGATACCAATTGAAAATATCTAATGATACCAATTGAAAAGTAAGCTTATCATATACTCTACCAAATGAAGAATTTGCACTAGTTAATATGAAAATTTAAAACTAGTACGGAATCCTTCAAGCAAGGAATAAAGCAAAAATGTCAATAAATCTCAATATTCCTTTAAAATCATGAAAATCATCACACATTTTTTTTTAAAAAAAAAATTATATTTCAAGATATATGTATGTTTTGACAACACAATAAGTATACATACATATCTCTTAAACACAATTGAGTCCATATAAATAGATTTGCATTAAAGGCAAATGACTCAATAGGTATACATGTATATCTTAAAGTTTGGCAAAATACACATATACATGAAATGAAAACACATGATCATAAATCAAATCCAAAAAGTGAGAATACAAGTTTAAAAATGTATGTATCATCAAAACCAAGCAATACAAGCACATTTCATGGGTTCAAATAGGCATTCAAGCACAAATATAAATAGATTTATTTGTGACCCACGATATGTACAAGTATAAATTCTAGTGTTGACAAAAACTAACATATAAACTAATATTCAAATCATGAAGCTTCAAATTTTGAGAAAAATAGAATCATGTGTCAATCTCAAAAACTATTTGAAGATTAAATAACTAGTATAAATTATTTTTGAAAAACTAGTTAAAGATCATTCAAATATATCAAATCTTATGTTTTTCATGAATTATACTAAATACATAAAAGTTCAAGCACTCATAGTCCATAAAGCTCAAAATTATCTTGAAAAGTAATAGATGAGTGTTTAAAGGTTATGTAAATGGCATTTTCATGAAAATAGACAATGAAGCTCAATCAAACATGAATCTCATTTTTAGACAAGACATGAAATTTATTCTCATTAAAAACAAATCATGAAATTTTTATTTTTCATCTTAAAGTAAACTTCAAGGTATATGTATGATTTATCCAATCCTAACAATACACATACATATCCCAAATATAAAAGAGTCTACAAATAGTGTATGCATGAAGGCAAGAGACTCACGGGTATACATGTATATTTATTAGATTTGAATTAAAAATACATATACATGAAGTAAAATCATAAAGATTGGCAAAGCATGTATAAATGAGAGAATCATCAAAACTAGTCTATACATATGCATATAGTGGGTACAAATGAGCATGAAGTGCAAAAGTATATAAAACAAATGTAGCTCACTATTTATACATGTATAAAACAAGTTTTGATAAAAACTACATCTAAGCATGGTATTATCACATGAAGCACATACAACACAAAACATGAACATGCTATGAATATTATGAATGAACAAGCATGAACATAAATAAAATAGGAGTTTAGAGATTGTTACCAACTCCAAAAGCTCCAAGCTTGTGGTCTTTCCACCAAAACCTTCTTGATAGCGGTGCTCAAATATGTGTCCTTTTAGTTCAAGTGCACCCACTACTAAGGCACCAATCCTCTCACGTCTTGTGAGAGCCCTCACTTACATCAAAAGCAAAAGGTGGGAGTTTTGGTACTCATATTTCTTGGGTCCTTTGGGGTTAGTCTTGTTGTGAGGCACCCAAAAATTTTTATTTTAGCAAAATTAAAATGATGCAATCTATCATAACAAAACTTTACTAAATGACCTTTGCGGCCACAATGTGTACATATGTACACCTTAGTATGCTTATGTGAGTGTGTATGATCATGGTGTGCAACATAAGCATGATGATGTGCATGAATGGATGGAGTTTGTTTCTTTGAAAACATAGACTCATCTATTAGTATGATTGAATGCACAAGAGTTCAAGGTTGAACTCAAATTATTAATTTTATTTTTCAAAACATTAATCTCACTAGAGGGGGCATGTAAAGCATGGTGAGATATATGATCATTTTTCTTTTTCTTTTCGAAACAAATTCTTTTTCTTTTTCACAAATCTTTCTTTTTAGAATTATTTCTTGAAAAATAACTTCCTTTTGTTTTTCCACCAAATCATTTTATCCTTCAAAATAGTGTTCCCTTCACACAATTCATTTAATTTAGACATAAGGGAAACATTCTCATTTTTCAAAACATTATTTTCTTTTCTAAGCATGCAATGTTAGATTTAAATGAATCTTGTTCTATATGCATGCAAGCAATATTCTTTTTCAAATTTTTATTATCTTTCTTAATCATGTCATATTTTTCAAGCAATAATTGACAAAATGTAGAAAGCTCTTCATATGACATGTTATTATCCTCATCCTCGGATTCGGTAGTTACCTCAAGGGGGTTATCCCCTTGGACCATGTAGCACAAGTTGGAGGTGTTGCTTCCAACGTCCGAATCGCTCCCCGCATAGTATTGATCATTTTCGCCAAGGGAGAGGAGGGTGTTCCAAACTACAAAAGCCGAATCAATATTAGCAACTCTAGATAAATAAACATCACCTAGGGTAGACTTTAAAGCATTAAGGGCTTTTGAGTTAGCCTCAAAATTCTTACCATCTAAAGAATATACGTTATTAGTAGGGTTGTTTAATAGAGATGGAGGTGGGTGAAATAATAAATGGGGATGGTGGAGGGGTGGTGCTCAGCCCATGCCCTGGTCGGCTGCTGCATTATCAGGTGATGGGAGTTGGAGTGAAGGAGAAGAAAAGAAAAGAAGAAAAGGGAGAAAGTCAAAGGGGAAAAAGATATAAATATATATATATAATTAATAAAAGAAAATAGTTTTAAAATTTTTATTATTAAATAATTATTTGTTATAATTTTCTGGAAGTATGAAGTAGTGGAGTAGGGAAGGAAAAAGTACGGAAAGATAAGACCGGTAATAAATATTATTATTTTAATAGGGCGAAAATTTGACTATTTCAGAACCGTTCCGAAAATTCTCATAAATAGCAAATATCATTCTAAGATGTTTGGTGAAATCAGATTTGAAAAATATGATTTAGTTTTCAAAATAAAAATCTTGGAATCTTCCGGCGACACCGGCCGACACCAGGATCGGTCAAATTTTGATAAATTATGAAAAATCTCAAAAAAATGTTTTTAGTTAGAAAATGATATTCTAAGATATACTGTGAAAGCCGTTTTTGAAAATTCAATCCAATTTGAAAATTAAAATCCGGGAATCAGTCAGCGATGCCGACTGACACCGGTTTTGGAGATTTTGCAGAAAATTTCAGAAAATTCCAGAAAATCATGAAAAATCTAAAATATTAGAAAACAGTCTCTGAAACTAAAAACAGTCCAATCGGACTACCAGAAAGTCAAATCGGGCTATTGGCTGGTATCGGTTCCCCGGTCTGGGTCAGGGCTTACTCTAGGTCCAAGAATCCAAATCTGGTACTCAATAAACTAAGCAATCACAACTCATGAACACATACAGGAAGAAAATTGAGCAATATGGTTGAAAAATTTGGGGCACGTATCTGGGTACGTATCCCGGGTACGGGGTGCTACAATCTACCCACCTAACAAAAATTTCGTCCTCGAAATTTCTATAAGGAAAGAGATGAACATGGAAATGATGAATTAATAAGACAAGAGATGGAGTACAAGAGAATATTACCACTCAAGGCTCAAACAGATGCGGGTAACGGTCACGAATGACGTCCTCCCGCTCCCAAGTTGCTTCTCCCGGACTATGCCTGTTCCATGAAACAAGCACTAACGGGATGGTCCGGTTCTTCAGGGTCTTGACACTTCTGTCCACAATGGCCATTGGTTGCTCAATATATGACAAATCCCGGCTGCAACTTCAACTCTGAATAATCCAACACATGGCTCTCATCCCTGATGTATCTCCTCAGCTGCGACACATGGAACACATTGTGCACTCCTTCCAGTGATGGTGGTAGTGCCAGTCTGTAGGCCACTTCTCCCACTCGATCCAATATCTCAAAAGGGCCTATATACCTCGGACTCAGCTTCCCACGTGCACCAAACCTGATCACTCCCTTGGTCGGAGATATCTTCAGAAACACATGCTCTCCCACCTGGAACTCCAACGGTCTTCTATTGGAATCTGCCCAACTCTTCTGTCTGTCCTGGGCTGCACGAAGGTGCTCTTGGATAGTCCTGATCTTGTCCACAGCCTGTACTATCACATCTGGTCCCAAATGCCTTCTCTCACCATCTTCATCCCAACACAATGGTGATCTGCATCTCCTGCCGTACAGGGCTTCGAAAGGAGCCATCTTGATGCTCGCCTGATAGCTGTTATTGTAGGAAAACTCTGCCAAATGTAAATGATCTTCCCACGATCCCTTGAAGTCTATCATACAAGCTCTCAACATGTCTTCTAGGATCTGAATGGTCCGTTCGGACTGCCCATCTGTCTCAGGATGATAAGATGTGCTGAACTTCAAACGGGTCCCCAGACTCTCTTGAAGGCTCTCCCAGAAGTGAGATCTGAACCTCGTGTCTCTGTCCGACACAATACTGACAAGAACTCCATGCAGTCGAACAATCTCCCTCATGTACTTGTCTGCTAGAAGCTCCGTAGATTGTCCCACTCTGAATGGTATGAAATGTGCTGACTTAGTGAGACGGTCAACAACTACCCATACTGCTTATTCCCCTTTGGACTGCGGGGTAGAGCGGTGACAAAATCCATAGCAACATGCTCCCACTTCCATTCTGGTATTGGCAAAGGCTGTAATAATCCAGCTGGTCTCTGGTGTTCGGGCTTCACTTGCTGACACACTAGACACTTCGCCACATATTGTGCGATCTCCCTCTTCATCGCATTCCACCAGAAATGTTGCTTCAGATCTTGATACATCTTAGTTCCTCCGGGGTGTATAGAGTAAGCTGAGCTGTGGGCTTCAGCTAAGATCTTCTGTCTAATCTCCCCTTGAGGCACACAAATTCTACCCCTGAAATAAAGTGCACCGTCAGGATGAATGCAAACATCTGACCTCAGCCCTGCTTCCACTTGCTCTCTGAATTTCAGCAATCTAGGATCTTCTTTCTGAGCTTCTCTGATCTCTTCCATCAGTGTCGGCTGGATCTGGAATGCCATCAGCTGCACAGGTCCACTGGTCCTTCGGATCACCATCAAATCTAGCCGCTCCATCTCCCTGAGTAACTCCTTCTGTTGAGTGAGTATCATAACCATGTTGGTCAGGTCTTCTACTCAGGGCATCTGGCACAACATTAACCTTGCCAGGATGGTACTGCTGTAACACCCCGCTCCCGGAATACGTACTTAGTTGCGTATTCAGATTTTTCGATCATATTTTTAATTTACTTCTTGTATTTGTTTTGTATTATGAATTATTTACATGAACGTTTTGTCTTGGATTTGGATGCGTGGACTCGGAGTCAGCCCTAGTCTAAACCGAGGGCCCGATCCTAGAGTATTGCTCGATTTGGACATTCCGGTATTCCGATTTGACCGATTTCAGTTTTAAACATCATTTTCCAATATTCTAGATTTTCTATGATTTTCTGGAATTTTCCTCAATTAAGTTGGGGAATCTTCAAAACGGTGTCGATCAGTGCCGCTGACCGATTCCCGAATTTTTAATTTACAAACGGATTGAAATTACGAGAAGTGTCTTTAGACATTATTTCTTAAAATCACATTTCCTATCTAAATACCTTTTTCTGAGGATTTTATGAATTTATGAAAATTCCAACGGAGTCGGTAGATAACTGATTCCGGGATTTTTAGTTTTAAAACTATAAAGTATTCTTAAAACGGATTTCACTATGGTTCTTAGAATAATATTCTTGATTTTTGATAATTATTTCGGGTCGTTCCGAGATACTTGATTTCGGGACGATTCCGGTATTTTCCCGAAAGATTCCGCATCCGCAACCGAATCCCGGGAGTCCGCCACTATAATTATTTTCACTTTCACTTCCAAGAAAATATCTTCCCTTTTCCATTTTCTTTTCCTTTTTCCTTTTTCTTTCTTTCCTTTTCCTTCCACCCTAAGCTTCCTTTCCTTCCACCATAAGCTTCTCCAAGCTTCTCCAACACTCCACCACAAATATCTCCACCTCACCCCTCACCTTGGCAAGCCATAATTGGCCAAGAGAAACACCTCACCTCCCCACTTTACAAAAACCCCCCTCTCTTTTATTTATTTACATCATCTTCACAAATTCCAAATCCTATAAATACCTTTCCTTCTTCATTTCATTTCATTTTCTCTTCTTTCCCTTCACCAAAGCCTTAACCTCCACCAACTCCTCCTTCATCTCCACCACAACAACCACCACTACAACTTCTCCAACTCCTTACCTTTATCTTCTTCCTCCTCCATCTCCATGGAAACCACCACAAATTCCAAAACTCCACCAAAGCTTCCACCTTTCCTTTACCTTCTCCAAAAGCCTTCACCAAACCATCATCCCACCACCAAGATTCGAAGACCGGCCACTCCTTTGGATTGGGGCCGCGTTCTTCTCCGTTGGCAAGACTTAGGGCCGGTACCCTCCTTTTGGATTGGGGCCGAACTTCCCTTCGTCGGGTCGATATGTATTCCACTTCCACCATTTAATGGTTTGGATTTGGAGTTGGACCATCCCTTCGGTTAAAACGCAGAGTTTACCTCCTGCGTCTAGGCCATCCCTTAACGCGGCCTTCGCGTTATTGTATCGATGCAACGCGGAGAAATAACCGCGTATGCGTCCTTCTCATGTCAACACGACGCGAAGCTAAGTGCCCGCGTCTGTGTTCTGTCCTTGTTGGCGTGACGCGGAGTTTATCCTCGCGTCCGCATTCTCGTGCCCTGACTTAAACGCAGGCCTCGAGCCTCGCGTTTGTGGCATCTATGCGACGCGAACCCCGCGTCTGCTATTCCCGCGTTTGCCATTCTTGCGACGCGAACCCCGCGTCTGCTATTTCCGCGTCTGGTACTTTCCACGACGCGATCCCTGCGTCTGTGATTCCCGCATCTGCTAGTCCTGCAACGCGACTCCCGCGTCTGCGAACCCCCGCATCTCACTTTCAAAACCCGCGCACTCTCTCCTTCCATAATTATGGCGCGTTCCGAGTTCCGTGGATTTCGGACCTTTCGGCTTTCCGGTGATTTAGGCGAGTGTTCTCGCTATCCTCTTGACTTCCTATTTTCATTGATTATACGAGTGATCTCGCTTTATTCTTGGCTTTCCTATTTCATGTGGTACTAACATTGCAGGTACTCTCGGACCCTTCAACCTCCGGTCACTCACTATCTCGAAAGAGAAGTGATTGGGACCGACAGGTTTCTCAGTTCAGCCTCCGGTCACTCACTATCTCGAAAGAGAGGTGATTGGGGCCGGCAGGTCTCTCGGTCTTCAGCCTCCGGTCACTCACTATCAGTGATTGAGACCGTCAGGTCCCGCAGCTCCGCTTGGTTATGCTCAGCCATTACTTTATCATATACCTGTTACATTCATGTTACTATTTAATACCTGTTTATATTACCTGACCACCTGACATGCTACTACTTAGCAAGACCCCTTGTTATGACATGACTTGCCACCAGACTAATTTCAACCTCTTGACATGATTGGTTACCTGCCTCCTGTTATGCTTGTTATGAACCCCTGTTATAAATACTTGACTTGTGATTATCACAATTACGGGAATCCTGACCTGTTATCCTGTATTATGTACAGTGACCTGTTATCCTGAATGGAACTAAGTGCCACACAGAGCAAAGTGCCACACCATACTCGGTGGGGGCCACCTCTTGAATCTGTGGGGGCCACCTCTAGAATCCATCCCCTCAGAACAAAGTGCCACATAGAACAAAGTGCCACACCATACACGGTGGGGGCCACCTCTTGAATCTGTGGGGCCACCTCTTGAATCTGTAGGGCCATTTCCTGTCATGACCCGTTATTCCCGTAATCTGTTAATATTGACAACTTGCACCTGGTTTGGGGGAAACTGATGGGCCCTGATTAATCATGTTCATGGTGGCACTATCGAGTCACGCGTGGCCACATACTTGAGGGATCACCTGGCGGCCACCAGGGATTCCGTGGGGTGTGCTGGCACCCCTACTCCTGATATTCCTGCCGGGTATGCACACGCCCTAGGCCTATTTCTATGGGATCTGTGATACTCTATTCCTGTTCGGGCGTCCATAAGTCCCGGTACCTAGCGGTACGTTCCGGCTCAGCACCGGATACTCCTGAACCGTTGTCCCGGGCATGTACGGGACCCATCCAGAACATGATCCATCGAACTTTATCAGTTTCCAAATAACTGGCTATATAAGTTGTGAGTGGAAGTATGTGGAATGGGACACATACTGAAGCTTGGAACTTAGGCGGCCCCAATTATAATAATATGCTAATATGAAACTGTTGTGTTGTTTTGTAATCCTGGTTGTATGCGCTCGGATTACGGTGACATGAGATAAGGGTATATAGATGAGGGTTTCCTTGTTTGGATTATTCCTTCGATGTACTAGTCTCATGGAGCCGTGATCTAAGCTTGTACAATTGGTTTGCTTGTAATCGGCTTTATTCGGTTTTATCGGTTTTTATCGGTTTATGTTAGTTTAGGAGTTATCCAGTTATTCCTGTTACGATTCCTGTTATAACACCGAGTATACCTGTTATGACTCCTGTTATGTATTCCTGCTATACTCGTATTCTAAACCGCATGTCTCCTGTTCTTACCTAATCATATTATGAGTACTTCCTACTTGATATCACTTGTTATATACACTTGTACTCATCCTGGCTCGCCACTTGGCTTTCACATCACACTCGCCTGGGGAGTTTCATCTGACTCCCCTGGATCCTCATGTCCAGGTCATGGAGCTTGGAGCGTGTGGATTCTCCCAGTTGCTGATCAGAGTGGCGCAGCGGTAGCGTGGATCTTCAGCAGACCGTTCAGAGCTCCATCCTTCCAGGCCCCCTGTGTGCCTCTCGAGTTTTCCTTTAGTAAACTCGTGAGTGCCCTCTTGTACTATTCTCTCTTGTATATTCCTTGTATTCCCGCAATGCGCATCAGTGATGTAATATTCATGTAATATTGGATCACCTCTGGTGATAACTCTGTAATTGTACTCATGTGTTGGAATGCATAATGCACCACTTGCTTCCGTACTCTGATTCTTGCCTGTACTGATGCTTAGCGTATATACGTGAAGGTACTTCTGACTTGCGTATATACGTTGCAGTAATGTCTCCGTATCCGCCAGGATCGGGGCGTTACAGGATGGTATCAGAGCTTAGGCTCTCACTTCCTCAGTACGTCCAGACGGCAAATTAATGGTAAAGAAATTTGCAACTGGAATGCATGAGTCCTGGTTATACAGTCCAACTACAAGTGCAGAGTTATCTATTTTCTTGATCATCTTTCCTTTGATTACTAATCCTTTCCATATATCTCCTGTTTTGGTTTTATGAAGCCCTTATACCAACATTAAGATATGATAAACTAGAGAGGTAGTGGCTGGTTCTGAATGAAGCTATTATGTGATCTCTTCGGCCAACTCTATGAAGCTCGGTATTCTCCAGATTGATCCTGATCTGGTTATCTTTCAGAAGTCAACAGTGGTAATTCTTAATTATCGGTCTTCTTTATTATGCTCAGGACTATCAGGAGTTTTCTTTATCTTCAGTATTCTGGCTTATTCTCAGAGCGACATTAAGTATACAGTACAGCGGGAATTCTATTGCAAAGCTGTGTTATCAGTCAGTATTATTTGGCATCGTTCGGAGATTTATACAGCCGGAAGTGCAGAAGATTTCTATATTTGGTTATTGATCAGTCAACTTGAGGGCCCTACCTATAGTGCTTCATATCTTAATTGGTATAATTCCACCCTTGTCCCCTTTGTGTTCATTTTACCCCTTATCGAAATTGCGAGGACGCAATTTTTTGTAAGGTGGATGGAATGTAACACCCCGCTCCCGGAATACGTACTTAGTTGCGTATTCAGATTTTTCGATCGTATTTTTTAATTTACTTCTTGTATTTGTTTTGTATTATGAATTATTTACATGAACGTTTTGTCTTGGATTTGGATGCGTGGACTCGGAGTCAGCCCTAGTCTGAACCGAGGGCCGATCCTAGAGTATTGCTCGATTTGGACATTCCGGTATTCCAATTTGACCGATTTTAGTTTTAAACATCATTTTCCAATATTCTAGATTTTCTATGATTTTCTGGAATTTTCCTCAATTAAGTTGGGAATCTTCAAAACCGGTGTCGATCAGTGCCGCTGACCGATTCCCGAATTTTTAATTTACAAACGGATTGAAATTACGAGAAGTGTCTTTAGACATTATTTCTTAAAATCACATTTCCTATCTAAATACCTTTTTCTGAGGATTTTATGAATTTATGAAAATTCCAACGGAGTCGGTAGATAACTGATTCCGGGATTTTTAGTT